>CM019828.1:44438691-44459885 GCA_009763385.1 Coix lacryma-jobi var. lacryma-jobi
AGGGCGTCTTGTTAAATGATCCCTTTTGTCTCGTGATCGACGACCCTCATTTGCACAAACAAATCTACATGATGTAATTTTTCCATCAGATGACCTTTTGTTTGTATACCTTTTTCTCACCTCAAAGCCTTTTTGCCCACCATAGCTAAGCCAAAATGCCCAAGCCTCATCTGAATTTCTAAATTCCATGCCAACATATGGCGCCAAACTAGGCATCAAGATCTCACTGTATAAGAAGAAGAATACTACCAAGTATGAGACTAGTGCATAAATATACTAACCCAAAACGCATTTAATCTTTTACTAAAATTTGTGCCAAAGAGAACATGAGTAGCAATACTTGGGGACAACTAAAATTCATTGGATGTCAGTATGTCACTGACAAGAAAACAAGATGGAGTTGTTGTACTTACGCATTGGAAGAACGGTGTACTGTGTTAGCCTCTTCTTCCATCTCAGTAGCATAGAAGTAAATTTGGTAGCAGCCGTGAACTTGATCTTCACTCAGTCACTTCTTTGCCTTCGCATATATCTCTCTCGGAAATAAAAGGAAAGCTAAGGAATTGGGGATATTGTTTTCTTCTTGCGTGAAAATCTGCAGCCTTTGGTGCTATTTCCCCTTCCACCATCAGCTATGGGCGTGCTGTGGATCCGGTTTCCCCATAACCTGGTCAAATCAATGACATATGGTTATCATCACACGACAAAAATTACCGAGAGAAAACAAGGCAATCATCAAAGATAGGGGGAAAAGACAGTGCTTCATAGATCATGCCGTTGCAAGTCATTCACTGCGCAAGCATCCTCAAGCACCAATAAAATTATACTAATAAACACAGAAAAAAAAGATGCAACAATTCATGAGTTCGTACAAGGATATCTGCCCAGTCTTGACTAAAGGAACAGGTTGCCCTATTCCAAGATCTAATCAACAAGCCAAGGGTTTTTAAAATGCCAAGGCACAGATCATCTAAAAGCAGACCAGCGCATTTCAGCCCCCAACCACAAATAAACGAATCCAACAAGGCTACCGCCGCCGCCATCAGTAATTTAATCTAGCCTCGCGAAGAAGTTAAACTAAGAAAACCTAGCATCGAACAAGTACCTCGTTTGCCCAGCTCATGTTCCAGTCTTCAGAACCTCTCCTCCAGTGATTACGGCTCGAGGCCACCGGCTCGGGCAGCAGGTCCGGAGGTCCAGCGAGCGGCGGCCACCGGCTCGAGGCGCGTACAGGGGGGAGCGCGGGGAAGGCGCGACGAGCCCGACACGCAGAGAGGAAGATGAGGCACGCCAAATTGAAGAAAAAATAGAAGGGTGGATGACAGATGGGGTCGATAGATAACAGGTGAGCCCTGCTGATAACGGTCGTTAATGGTGTCAAAACCTGTGTCATTCCTTTTTTTTTTTTGTGAAGCACTGTGGCATCCCATTGTGTGGTTTTGATAGGGTTACGCCCGCTCAATTCACATGGATTAAGTTGAAAAATTAACTAATTTTTTAGTATGCTCTAATATACGTGAATTAAAATAGATACAAGTATAAGCAAACATTTTCTTATCTAAATCTCTAAATAAACAAAAATATTAGAATGAACATGTCCTCTTAGTACCAATAATGTTGTGGCCAATATAAAAAAATAATGTTGGGCCAGGTCTTAGAGTAGCCACAGCATAGAAAGATATCGATGTTGAATAGAAGAGATAAAGTTTAAACATTAGGTTTTATCATTGCTATGACCGATGTTGACTTCAAAATGCCACCAAGTGAGGCAAGTACATGACTCGCTACTGGCCAAATAAAGAATAATTTCTAAGTTATTAGATAGTAACTTGCATGTAGGAATAGGGGTCATTCTCTAACGAGATCAACCCATGGGCACATGCTCCAATGTAGATAAAGGTTTAGTATCAAAGGATGCCCAAATCTAGGGTGATCAACAACCTACACAACTACACAAGTCTAGTGTATCAAGTAACCTATGCTAGATTGTTTCACAAAACATATGCTAGGTTGCTAGAATTGAAAGCAACTAAGGAAGAGCTAGTGAAGTCCTCTATTTATAGTCCCATGCACTAGCACAGGAAACAGGAGCACCATATATCTCCGATGAGCATGAGAGAGCTCTTTTAATGGTCACGACCTTGTGCTTGATTGTGCTAAACTGGTTATTAGAACTTCAGTGACTTTTTTGGTGCACCATCGAAGAGCTTCATTGCATGTAATGCCTCAAAGTGCACGAAAAGAACCTCTCTGGAATTACTCTCTTGTGCCACACCAAACAGTTTCGTTGAATTCTTTTGAGTTTTGGGGTTGTCTAGATGTGCATTGTACCAAGGCTCTGGTGTCATCTCTAAAGTGCACACCGGAAGGTTAGTTTGACACTTGAAAATAGCTTGAGTGGATTTGTTCCAAAACTTCTATGCACACTGTAGAGATCCGATGACCCCAAAAATAGTACAAACGATGTATGTGTTTCAAACATGCTAACTCCAAATGGTTTCTCACAAGATAACCTTAGCACTTAGTATTTTCAAATATATTCCAAAAGTTTGTCACGTGATTTTCGAAACACTAGTTGAATCTATACGCAATGCAATTAAAGACCTTGCAAATGACACTAGATAACCGTATGGAAATTTTGATTTGCTCCTTTTAATAGCATGGCAATCTAACCTATCAATCTGGACACCTCACTTTAGTAAACACCATGTGGGTTGATGAAAGACAACATATACAAATTAAAGACCTTTGCCTTCACTTTATGATTCATCCTTCATCTTTATTTTCACATTGTTGAGCTTTTGGATCACATGGTTCATGCCATCTCATCTTCATGACCTTCATGTAGCCCAATCTTGCTTCTAGACAAGCACATAACCTTTTATGGCTCATATAAAAACATTAGTCCATAAATATTGTTATTAGTTACCAAAACCTAAACTGGACTTTCCAACATATGCATCTGTTTTTTCTAGCATTGTACATTGTAGGGTAGTCATGCATATAGTGGACAACAAAAGCCACCGACACAACAAAATGAGATAGTTCATCCATCACTCTACACTTATCTATGCACAATGCATCGACCCTTACCATAATATAATTGTATAACAATGTCTATGTCACTTAAGCGACCTGAAAATCTTGTGAGCTATTCCATTTGTCTTATATCTCTTGTTAGTTGGTTTCATTGGGTTAATAACTAGCCTTATACTTAATAAATCTCTAGTCTACCTATTAATCCTGAGTATTTTAATTTTAATCATCTAGAACTATTTAGCAAAAATCAATTAATCTAAACATGCCTTGGTGCTAGTAGGAAATGACGTATGTAGTACCAAATAATTGTACTTCTTGTTGTACTCTCTTTGTTTCAAATTATAAGTTACTTTTTATTTTTCTGATACATAGCAAAATGTCAAGATACATAATTTGGATTTAACAAAAGTATCTAGATACATAGCAAAATGGGTGTACAAGAAATTAAAATGACTTATAATTTAGAACAGAGGTAAATAAACAAATAATGGAGCAGAGGAAGTTGAGTAGCACGAGCATTTGACCTATTAAAAAATCCTATGAAAATGATTCTTATGGCCCTAGTTTATATTTTTGATAAGTTATGAGTCATTAAATAAAGAAAGTAGTACAAAATCTCTAGGCAGGCCAACAGGGCTTGGTTCGGCCTGTAAGCGCTTTTCACAGCAGCAGCAGCCTAGGGGCCCATGTCGCGCTTGATGATAGACCTAGACCGACACATCAGCTCTAAGTGCGACTCTGTGAGTCACCCTGAGCATTCAGTTGTAACTGAACTGATCGGTTCGGTTTTCCTCGGTTCTTGCAGAAGTTCGGTTCCTAGAAAATAGGAACCATTTGGTTCTTTTTAGAATTGAGAACCGAGTAAATTCGGTTCTGGTTCTTTTGGTTCAGTTCCAGATAGGACCGAAATACCGAACAGTACACAGAAACATAACAACATTAGTATTAATAGCAAATTTTGACAACATTTTAGCAAGATTTTTTATACAGATACAGTCACAAATATAATTCACATAGTCTAGGCACAAAATGACATAATAAAAACTATTGTTACATCACATATTCTAAAAAGAACATCACAAGACTACTAGATGTTCGGTACTTTATTTACTTCGGGTAACCAAGACCTAAACCGATTTAACCGAATAAAGTTTGGGTTTTAAGAACCGAGAACCGAATTTGTACCAAAATTTCGGTTCTCGAGACGTTCGATTCGGTTCTCGGTAAAATTTGCCCCATGTTAAATGCGAGCCCGTTCCACTCAAAAAAAAAAAAAAAAACAACCCTGCGAGCGCGTCACCACAAAACATTGTGCGTTGTCGTGGAGGCCTCGGGCACGTACACCACACCTGCCCTGCTCCCTCCGTGCTGCTCTGCTCACTGCTTTGGATTCCGCTGCGCCGTCTCGGCGTCTCCGGTCCTCGTCCTCCCTCCGCGCCTCCAGCCTCCAAGGCTGCACCACCTCTCCCTACCTCCCATGGCGGCGCTGGGCACGGCGATCACCCCCGCAGCAGCTCCCGCGGCGCCGCGCTGCTATAATCGGCACCCGCGGCACCACATCGCGGCGCGCCGTAACCGGGTTGCCTCGGCGAGGAGGCTTGACCTGTACGCCAGCGCCACACCTGCCGTCACCGCTCCCGACATACCCGTCGAGGCGCTCGCGGTGAGCTCCCAGGAGTCCCGGACCCGCCTCACCCCGCTGAAGCATTCCGTCGAGCAGGCGGAGAGCCGGTCCACTCAGACAACACACTCCGCTGAGAAGGCGGCGAGTTAAAAGCGTGCTTTCGTTTACAGGAACCCTTGGTGGAGCCGGCGCCGGAGACCAAGCTGAGGAAGATGGCGTGTCCAATCTGCTACTACCCCCTCGCGAGCTCGAGCGATCGGTCGGAGTGAGTGGCCTTTCACCATTTGTCGCACCATCGTGCAACTGCCACAGCCAACTGGTTATCACGCAGCTTCCCAAAATTGATGGTTGTTTGTTCATCTCCAGTGATGCTTCCAGTCTCGAATGTTCAACCTGCAAGAAATTCTACCCCAACAAACAGGATTACTGGGATCTTACAGTTTCAGTTGGTTCAACAAAGTACTCGGAGTCCATGCCAGCAGCAACAGAGTTGTTCAGGTAAAGAGGTTTGTTTCTTCTGGGATTAGTTGTCCTGGTGAATCTGGGTGAAATGAGGGGGCGAGGGAATTAATTACAGACGAAATTGACCTTCTGAAGCTTAAAATTGCAGTGTCTCCTAAATTAGGGGCAGATTCACTTGTCCTTCCGCTTCACTTCTCTGAGAGTTGGAATTATTTTAAAAATTATCCCCACTAACTAACAGCTGAAAGCATTCCTAAGTCTCTAAGCCTCTAAATCGGAAACACAACAAATCTTGATGTCTTTTTGAAGCCTTGAAAATGTTGCGACAGAGATACTTTCTTTTGCATACAGACATAACAAATGATTCAATTAAAGGTTGCATGGCATGCTAGTATCAATGCTTGCCAAACTGTTTCTTTTGGGTACCAGATTATTTCTTAGTCCTTACAGATGATTATTTGAACAGGACCCCACTGGTATCGTTTCTTTACGAAAGAGGATGGCGCCAAAATTTTATATGGGGTGGTTTCCCAGGTCTAGAGAGAGAGGTCATGCTGCTTAACTATGTTGTATTCATAAAGATGTTCATTTGCATTTGTGAACTGTCTTCCAATCAGCTCTATGTAAATTTGACTAGTAGCTCCCTTTCCTTTCTTTTCCACATGAAAAAAATAATGGTACTCAAGACCTCTTGAAGAATCTTTGATCATGGTATTTTACATATACCTGATCACCTTTTCGGTTGGCCATTCTAGAAAAAATATGGCCTTGTTTCATCTAGGCTGGGCCCATTGCAACTGTTTGGCTGTTGATTATGTGCCACCAGTTTTTTTTTTTTCACGTAGCCAATGTTCTAATGTCAAGCTTTGCTTGACCCTAAATTAAATCCTGGATTGAGCCAGGTTTGGTTTCCTTAGCAACTTACATATATTTATCATTTGTATGAGCATATACATTTTTATATTTCTAAACAAACATTGCAATGCCTACAGTTCGAAATGTCAAAAACTTATCTGAAGCCAACATTTGGAGGGACTATTGTTGACGCAAGTTGTGGAAGTGGCCTGTTCTCAAGATTGTTTGTTAAGAGTGGGCTATATTCTCTTGTTGTGGCACTGGATTTCTCAGAGAATATGTTGAAGCAGTGCAATGAATACATCAAGCAGGAAAACATTTCAGATGAGTATGCCTTTGATCATTAGGTTTAGTTCTGTACCCTACTTGTCATGTTTGATTTATTAAATCTCTGTAGTTGTTCCTTCATGTCAGTATTCATGCTTCGTAGCTTTGTTGTCGTGATTATTAGTTTATTATAAAAATGTCAAATGCGAACTGCAATATTACACTTTTGTTTCAGGAGATTAGCCTTGGTGAGGGCAGACATATCCAGACTCCCTTTTGTGAGTGGTTCAATTGATGCTGTACATGCAGGTGCTGCAATTCATTGTTGGCCATCCCCAGCTTGTGCTGTAAGACCCCAATTTGAATTGCTAATTTATGTCAAAAAGTTTCATTGCTTTATGTGTTTCATAATTGCATTCTTGAAGAGCTTAACAATAAACCCCTGTGCTTACAGTGTTTGTAAGTATTAACCAACTTAATTGGTTACTCCACATCTTGTGCACCCAAATGCATGGCACCATGCTGGTTTGACTACTTCCATCAAAAAGATTTCCATAATGTATTTTCTATATTAACCTAAATACTAGTTTGCACTTTCCTATGTGCCTCAAAATACGTGGCAGCATACTAGTTTGCTAATTCCATAACGGTCCTCAAAAATACACAGACAATGTGAATGAATCTTGCGTGTTGAACCCACATGCATGTTACATTTGTGTTCATCTTTCCCCCATGTTTCACAATCATGTGAGTGCATGAGCACAACCTCCAAACAAGTAAGAGGCCAACTTATTCAGAGTCCCTTATTACAATCTACAAGTTCTCAAATAAGCTTGATAAAATAGCGAACAAGGAATTGCTTTTATGAACAACTTTAGCAATCTTTCAACTTCTCAATATACTGCTGAGAGATGAGATCTAGCTTTATGCTTTTAACTTTCCCCCTACCTGGTGAGAATTAGTTAAAGTGCTTATTGCATTTATGATCTTTCCATAGGTTGCAGATATCAGTAGAGTCCTTCGCCCAGGGGGAATTTTTGTTGCTTCGACATTTGTAGCAGATGTTATTCCACCAGCTATTCCAGTATTGAGGATCGGACGCCCGGTAAGTCCAACTCCAAATTATCCACAAAATAATGGTTTTCCTGTAACAAGAACAGATCGGTTCACATTAAACCTGAAGTGGTTCCTTAGGGCACTCCCTATGCAAGAAATCATCTGTAGTTTCTAGAGTCTAGGATATTGTAGCAAGAAACTATTCTTCTCAATGCAAACCTGTTATCTAGAGTCCAAGAAAAAATCCAACCAATTATTCTTTCTTCTCGTATCGGATCTTTTGTGCCACCCGTAGAGGTAACCTCTACGCCTCGAGCGTTCCTGAGCAAAGATGCGAAGCGAGACTCTGTGCGCGAGCTCGCCGCCGTGCGTAAGGAGCGGGCGTCGAGGCGAGCCAGTGCGGAGAGGAGTGCCGTGAGCGGCCACAGTCAACCTTCACAGCATCGAGCAGCCAGAACCGGAGCTCCATGCATGGCGTCGAGCAGCTGCGCACGGGGTGGGCGGTCGCGGCCAGAGCTCCAAGGCGTTGAGCATCCGCACGCACGGATCTATGCAAAGCAACGTGAGTATAGCAAGGTGAGTTGGTGGCCTGGTGCAGAGCTTCCTAGCAAATCGTACGTGGTGCAGCTTGGTGCCTGGTGCCCGACGTGATTCGGGGAACGACGACTTCTCTGCGTCTCGCCGCCGCTTGCGGCCGGTCTCGCGGTCGTCGGGTACCACCACCACCTCCGTGCCCTTGCCCGGCGGCCGTGCGAGCAAGATTGGCAGCAGCCGTGTGAGATCTCGGCAGCGGCGGCGGCGGCTACGCGTGCTCCGTCAGTGACGGTGATGGCGGCCGCGTGCGCTCTGTCCGCGACAGCGAGATTAGTTGTGTGTGATCTGCGTAGGCCTTGCACGGGATCCCCCAATCAGCCATGGAAACCACGCGGTTTTCTCCAACGCCATCTCCGATAGTTTCGTCTGCCTCGACGCCCGTGTAGACTCGGTTTCTAAGTTAGAAACGGTTTCTACGTTTTTAGCTCTCTCTCATTAAATTGTTCGCCACGTCAGCAAAATGTCTACGTGGCAACCTAATTAATACGGATAGAAACTATGATAGTTTCTGCATTGGGAGTGCCCTTAGTGTTTTGACTCCTCCAAGTTAGTGGATGAAAGATTAAATTTTGGATCATCTTGTGCTGCTATATGCAGATTCACTTTGCCCTGCTCTGTTCTCTTACATCTCCTTTTGGAATTTATCTTGCAGTACATTAGCCAAATAACTGGCAACAATACCTTCTTATCTGAAGTGGAGCTTGAAGATCTTTGCAAAGCATGTGGGCTGGTTGATTTCAAATTTGTCAGAAGTGGATTCTATATAATGTTTTCTGCTACTAAAGCAAGCTAATTAAGTAGCAGCAATCATCCAGTAGTTTGTTTCAAAACTCAGTTTTATACTGCAAATGGTGAATATACTGTTTAAATTATGTTTACTGAACTACTCCCTCCGTCCCAAAGAAAAGAGTCGCTCTGGAATGCGTGCTGGTCAAACTTTCTCAACTTTGACTGAATTTATACAAAATGTGTGCAATATTTTTATCTCCAAATAATTTTATTATAAAAGTACATTCAAAGATCTATCCAATGATACTAATTATGTAATATAAATATTAATACTTTATTTTATATATTTGGTCAAAGTTGATATCTGTTGACTTTTTGGGAAGCGAGAATGACTCTTTTTTAGGGACGGAGGGAGTATATGGCTAATTCTCTTTGACGATCTCATGATAAATGTTGATTTTTTTTTTTGTTACAGGTTTGTTCCTGTGCATTGTGCAGTCACGCCCTTTCCTCTTAAGGCTCCCAGCTTTTCTCAAGGGAGGTGATGTAAATAGTGAATGCACATGTTTTACTTGACTGACCTCATTATAGCATGGATATATCAGTTACTTGTATACAGCTTCATAGATCTTTGCAATTCTACAATTTATTAACTTATTTTAACTGTTCATACATGTGGTTCCTTTGATCCAATCGCTGCAAACTAATGTTGTTTTTTTTCTTCTGAAAGCCAAAATGAAGTATCAGTAAGGCGGGAAATGGTTTTAATCAAAAGTAATTTGTGGAAATCATCTGTACAAAATTTCCTTTGTTTTGTCTAAATTTTGTTAAAGAAAAAGACAGTTCTTACTTATTTCAGTTGCCACCTGAAAAAGCCGTCAGCTTATGCTTATGTTAGGAAGCTTCTATTTTACTCCACCCATTCCAAGTTACAAGTCCTTTTAGGAAAAATATGTAGTAGTCACAAAGTTTTAAATAGCGGCAACTTTTTTTCAGCAGCTATAAAGCTATAGTGGCGCTATGACAGATAGCGTTTTTGTTAACAAAACATAAAAAATACCAGTAATTGATGCAAAAAATATGGTAAATATGAAATTTAATGATCACAAATATGTTTCTAGGGTTCTGCAAATATAGATAACATTATTAAATACCAATATGATATTACAATATGGTTCATGAAAATTTAGTTGTCAAGTAGACAATACTAATTTATATCATAGCGGTGCTATAGCGGTAAATAGTTGTAAAAATTGTCATAGCGGCAAATATGAAATAGTGTAGCGTTGAGTCTCTCGGAAAGCTATAGCGGTGCTATAGCCCGCTATTTAAAACTACTCAGCTGTCGTTTACAGTGTTCGAATTTAATTAGGGTTGCACTCATCTTATGGAAACCTGACATGTAAGCAGCCAAATTTATGCTCAGAGCTCGATTGATTTATGTGTGTTCCGATTGCTTTTTCATGGTCAAACAGCTTGTTCATCTCAAAAACTCGACTGAATTTATTCCTACCTAGTTTTGTGAAATCACGTTCTGCATTCTATTCGGCTAAAGAAATAATTGAGAAGCACAAGAGGGCAAAGGTGCCTCATTTGCCTATTTTTATTAATGTTCTGTGGATTTTTATCATGTAAAGAGTTGCATTTCTCATGTTGGATCGGATTTTATATGCAACAAAAGTTCAATATGAGTTTAGATGGAAATAGTCTGTAGTTCGTCTTTCCATGCATGTTAACTGGTAACGATGGTTCCGAAACTGTACGTGGAGCAACACTTGAATGAATGACACTCCCTGAAACGATGCAAGACTTCAGATTTGGTTGTCTTGCTCTTGCCAACCTCCATCTTATTGGTAGCCTCCTCAAGATATTAGCCTCTGATTTAAGGAGCTGACAGAAGATTCTTCGTCTACCCGTGTATGAACCGCACTTGACTCATTGTCACTGGCTTCTTCACCGAGGTGGTCATCCGATGCCATAAGAAGTTCCTTTCGAGCACGCTCCCTGTCTCGAGGGTAGGTGCAGTACAGGAAGGTGTAGGTCAGGCAACAGATGGCCATGGGCACGGCGATCTCCGTGTAAACAGCCTTTGCCAACGCGGCGGCATTCTCTCTGTCCGTCTCCACGCTCGTGTCGGACGAGACCGGCTTATAGCCGAACACGCGCTCTGCAAGAACACCGACGATGGGAGGCGCAAACGACGCGAACACTGCTTCGAAACACTTGTCCAGCGCGTAGACCGTCGTCCTCGCCTTCTCGGGCACGATCTCCGCGAAGATGGGGCTGCATTGCGCCAGAGGAAAGGCAATGGACAATGAACAAGCAATACAACAAGGTATATAACAGAAATGCCTAAGAGAAGCATCATATCGATCATACTTGTTGGTCGACGAGGCGTTCCAGGAGATGGCGAACCCCATGATGAAGAACGTGAGGGCGTGCGCCACGCCGGTGGACGGGTCATTGGGCAACGCCAGCAGCAGGATGGCGCCGAGCGGGAGCGCGGACGCCGAGCTTATCTGTGCCAGGGCGATCCTGCCAGTGTTGGGGAACCTTCTGGCGACAGGGTCTCCGATGAGCCCCCCAAAGAGCGCGCCGAGGGCGGTGGCGAACAGGTACAGCCCCGTGATGACGCTGGTCTGCCAGTGCGTGAACCCGACGAGCTCCAGCCACATGGCGGAGAAGTTGAGCGCGGACCACGGGATGGAGCCGGCGATCCCCTGCGCGACGATGATCTGGAACGTGGTCACCCCGAGGACGCGCCGGGCGTGCTGGAGCAGCTGTTTCGCTTCCTCCGTCGTCGTGGAGGCCGCCGCGGTCTTGGACTTGGCGCCGCCGGCCGCGCTCGGGTCCGCGGCGAAGAGCCACATGAGCACGCCCAGCGCGACGCTGATGACGGCCACGGCGTGGAAGGCCAGCCGCCACCCGGCGACGCCGAGGAAGGTGAGTGGCGCGAGCAGCACGCCGAAGGAGCCACCCAGGATGGAGCCCAGGTTGCAGGTCATCTGCAGCCAGCCGAAGGCCGCGCCGCGGGTGTGGTCGTCGGTGTAGTCGGCGACGAGGGAGCTGATCGCCGGGAGCACCAGCGCCAGGCCGATGCCGTTGAGGCCCCGCGAGATCGCCATCTGCGTAGTGCGTTGCGTATGCGAGTGCGAGCGCGCGAGAGCCACAGTGTGCGAGTCAGTTTTGATTGCGAGTCAGCGGATGGGTCCCGCGTGTCAGAGATACACCGAAATATCATCGACCTTCTTTATTTTGTGTGTTGCAAAATTTAAACTGGAATTGGAATATTCGGATAACCGCTACGTTTGGTGGTAGGTGGCTAGGTGCCGGGACGACGTGCCGCGCGAGAAACGTGGAGCTGTGGGTCCTCTACGTCAGCGACAGGAGGAGGAGGTGGGGAAGAGCGGGGGAGGAAATTGGGGACACGGACGACGGACCTGGAGGAAGCTGCCGGAGACGGCGACGAGGAAGGTGGCCGCGGCCCAGAGGAAGGCCCCGACGGCGATGACGCGGGCCCGGTCCTGGCGCGCGGAGGCGTAGGCGGCGAGCGGGTAGCAGGCGGCCTGGACGAGCGCGCGGCAGAGGGTGAGGGAGCCCAGCGCCGTCGGAGAAGCCCCCAGCGCGGCGCCCACCTCCTTGTACACGGCGGGCAGCAGCACCTCGTCCGCCTTCTCCAGCACCGACGCCAGGTTCACCAGCACCAGCGTCCACCGCCGGCGCGACGCCGCCT
Organism: Coix lacryma-jobi var. lacryma-jobi; assembly: GCA_009763385.1. NCBI lineage: Eukaryota > Viridiplantae > Streptophyta > Magnoliopsida > Poales > Poaceae > Coix > Coix lacryma-jobi. The sequence goes on from CM019828.1 coordinate 44,451,051, forward strand.
CCGCATCCGGATCCCTCATTTCCACCCCGCGGCTCCTAGTTACTACTCAGTTACTAGCAGGCTCGGCTGGCTGCCAAGATTTGCGCGGCGACTACCCGGAGGCAGGAGCGTCCCCGGGCCAATCGATCGAAGTCGGTTTCTTGAGATGGGAGCAGAGACGACAGCCGCGTGTTTTATCAAGCTCGAGCGGGGATTTGATCAATTGACCCAGGAGCGATGGCCGATGGAGCGAGCAAGTGAGCCACCGCCCAGGCTGAGCTGGAAGCTGGCACTATGGCCGAATAACATAATCCGGCGCGACAGCAAAGCAGTACTAGTATCTCGTGCAGCAGATTCTGTTTTTTTTCTTTCACAAATACCAAAGTAAAAAACCGAGACCGGACTCTTGACGCTCCATTTTACATTGTATAGTTAACCGATCAATTGCTCGCTCCTAAAAACCGAAGTTTCTCAAAACGATAATGCTTGGCTAGTTGTTGGGCAGTGGAATTAGATTAGGCTACTATGGCTACACTAATTCATTTTTTTTTTTGCCTAGCTCGTTAGACTAGCTAGTTGGCTTGTGTTAACAAAATGTGTCAAACTACATTTTTAGCTCGTTAGAAAAATGTGATCGAGTTGAACCACAAATGACCCGAGTCACCAACGAGTTCAGCCGAGCAAATTATCGGATCACAAGTTTTTCATCCAACGCTAGCCGTGGAGAAAAGACATGAGTGACTCCCTTGAACAGTTGAACTACTAGCGTGCAACATATATTGTTGGTAACACACTTGCCCAACCTCCGCACACGTGCAGGGGGTGGCGAAGGTGGCCAATCGTCGGAACCAAGCGAAGGCACAAAGGTAACAAGAACAGCGACACAACGAAGGTGCAAAGGAAACAAGGACAGCGGAACTGTGGTTCTATTCCAAAAAAACGTACTCATTACACTGTTCACCCCCGGTATTTATAGGGGATACCAAGGGGCACTAACCAGATTACAAAAGGGTACAAGAAAGATTCTTCTGCGCTGTACTACGGAGGGGCAGAATTGTACAAACACAACTGGAGTCGAAACCCTAGTCTGTTTTCCTCCTGCCCGCCGCCACCGGGCCTTGCTCGCCTTCGCGGAAAAACCGGGGTCCGACCCTCGGCCCTGCCGGCGGCGAGGTCGGACCCCCGCCGTGTTCATGATGCTCGAGGGCCTGCTTTCCTCTTGTGTTCCTGGCGCGCCATTGGCTGCAAGACACGCAACGAACCCCGAGGGTCGAACTCATGTGCGAAGGTTAGCAAACCTGCCCGAAGGGTCCAAGAGACGGAGATGATAGAGTCGAGAGGGTTCGAGGGCGAGAGCGGGTCACGCGAAGGTCGTTCCTCGATCCAGCCTGAGCGGCGCCACTGCCGAGGGTCTCTTCTCCCAACAGTAGCCCCTCGTTGCCTTGGTACTAAAGAACAGTGTTTGGGCCCAAGCAGCGTCTTTTCTTGATTTAGCGAGACCCTTGGCAGCGACGCCCGCGACTGGCTTGGGCCGGGCCGTTAAGTTTTAGTTTGTACTGTTGAGGTCCGCCTCGTTGTTTGCGCCATGTATTTCGGTTGTCGTGCCGGTTTCGATGGGCGGGGTGACTCGTCCCCCGGCCTATAAATAGAAAGGGTTAGTGGGGGCTTGAATTTGTGTCCTCCTTTGCTATAGTCATCCTGCTGCTGCGCAATTCTCTTTGCGAAGGTTGCTTTTGTCCAGTTTCGAAGGTTTTGTTTGCCGAGTTCTGCGAAAGCTCTAGTTTGAGAGATGGCTAGGTTGAAGCAAACCGCTCGTGCTGCTTCCCCTTCTGCTGCGGATGTGTAAGTGCAATCAAGCCCTATTTGTGGGTTTTGGTGATAATGACCACACGATTAGAGGACTAATGAGATTTATAAAGTTGATAAGCAGGTTATGTCAAGAAAGGATGGTGTATATGCGTTGGTGGACCCCTCACACTACATTTCATCGGTTCCGGACTCAAAGTGCTTCAAAGATATTCTATTTTGGTTATTTGAGTTTTAGGAATGCCGTACTATAAAGGGGGAATGCAAATTCATTGATATGGCTGAATGACATGTGCTCAAACCAACTCAAACCATCCACATTTCCAACCAAAGACAGCTGCACTCATTGTAGATCTGTTCCTGTCTGTTTGGTGGGCGCGGCAGTGCCGCTCTAGGCGCGGCAGTGCCGGGCCGCGGCACTACCGGGCTAAGGCCGGCACTGCCGCGACTTGATTTGCCCGTTGGATGGCAGGGGGTATTTACATCACCCCCTCTGCCCCCCAACGGTTATCCACGACCATTCACTCCACCTACCTCCAGACAAGCTCTCTCTTCTCCATTGAAGGCTCTCCAAGCTCCCAACCACCCAAATTTCCATTCCCATTGATTCCAAGTGGTTGAGAGGCTCAAACCTTCACCAAAGAGGAGCCCTAGCTGAGATCTACAGCCTAGAGCACTTGATTTGAGCCATAGCCGGTGGATTTGCTTCTATTACTCTTGGGTTCTTGGAACCCTAGCCGGCTAGGCGTCGCCCTAGAGCCTTGCCAACTTGTGTGGCGGCCTAGGGAGGTTTGTAATCACTTGTGCAGCTAGTAAGATTACCCCTCACCTCAAGGATTTGGTTCCTTGACTTGAGAACGAGGTTGAGTTGCAAAGCTCATGACCTAAGTGGTCAACCTCAACAACGTGGAGGTAGGCAAGCCTTGGTGGCGAGCTGAACCACGGGATAAATCACTTGTCTCGCGTGCTTGCTTAGTTTCATTCTCTATGTTCATGAGCTTGTGATATATTCTAGGGTTTGGCTCGATCTACTCTATCTTTCATATTTGGCTTGGAGTAGTTGTTTCTGTTGGTTCATATATCCTATTGTTACATTCCTATTCATATAGAATCTGCAGATTGTGGTTAGATTTCGAATTGCAGCTTCTGGTCTTCATCTGCGCGGCAGTACCGCGCTGAGGCCGGCAGTGCCGGGGAGCGGCAGTGCCGGGCCCAGGGCGGTAGTGCCGGGCCTATCTAATTTGTTTTTAAGCTGTGATTTTTGACAGGCCTATTCACCCCCCCCTCTAGGCCACACAGGTCCTTACAAGTGGTATCAGAGCCTGGTCTCTCAGCAACACTTAACCGTGCGAGAGTATGGCCACTGACGGAGGAACGGGTAACGCTAGTGTTGTGCAACCCGAACCCTTTGAAGATCCGGATGTGCACACCACTAGCAGCAGCGAGAGTATCTCCACAGCTAGCGGAAGGACACTTCCACAATTGGTTGTGTCGGCCGGAGAGCTCGCAAGACGAAAGGAAGAAAGGAGGTTGAGAAGAGAAGCTAGAGCCAAAGCAAAAGAGGATGCAGCAGCTCTCAAAGCAAAGGAAGACAAGGCTCAAAGAAGAGAAGAAAGAAAGATTAGAAGAGAAGAAAGAGCCAAGAGAAGAGAAGAAAAGAAGAAGAAGGAAGAGCTCAAAGCTAAGAAGAGTGTGCACTTGAGTGAAGACTCAAGTAGCACCGAAGATGGTGATGATGACATCTCCTATCATCTCAAGGGTGACAAGAAGAAGAAGGAGGAGACCAAGAAGACATACGGAGCCGTATCCTACACTTATTCTTCTATGTCTAACCATGATTCTAGGCCTCTCATTAATGTACCCGCGGGCAAGTTGCCTCGTTTCGACGGGACCAACTTTGCCAAGTGGAAGCACATTATGAAGACCTATCTTATTGGTCTCCATCCAGGTATTTGGGAGATTGTGCACAATGGACTTGAAGCACCGGTTGATCCAAAGAACCCCACTCAAGATGAGTTCCGCAACATTCATCTCAATGCCCAAGCCACTAGTGTGCTACTTAGTGCCTTGGATGGTGATGAGTACAACAAGGTCATGGGAGTTGAGGTTGCAAAGGAGATTTGGGACACATTGCATATTGCTCATGAAGGGGTTGATAAAGTAAGGCAATCCAAGATTGATTTGTTGATGGCCAAGCTCAACCGGTTTGTGATTTGTGATGGTGAAGGTCCTCAAGAGATGTTTGATAGGTTGATGGTCATTGTTGGCAAGATTAGAGGGCTAGGTGGAAATGAAATCAATGATCACAAGGTTGTGAAGATTATGTTGGAAGCTTATTCACCAAGAAATGAGACCGTAGTGACATTGATTAGAGACAAGAAGAAGTTTGAGAAGTTCACACCTAGTGATGTGCTTGGGAGGATTATCACATTTGATATGCAAAGAGAGGAAGCTAATGAAAGAAGGAAGCTTGGAGAGTTGCAAGCAAGGCTAGATGGGATGAAGATCAAGGAAGTGGCACTCAAGGCAAGCAAGCCAACAAAACAAGCAACATCAAGCAAGTCAAGTTCAAGCAAGCAAGCCTCTACAAGCAAGCCCAAGCAACAAAAGAAGAAAATAGAGGTTGAGGACAGCACATCATCCTCTTGCAAGAGTGAGAGTGATGGTGAAGAGTTTGAGAAGATTGATGATATAGCTCTATTCATGAGAAGATATCGCAAGGGGCTCAAGAAAGAAGGTTACAAATTTGTAAAGAGGAAGTTTCCTAACAAGAAAAAGAGAACTTGCTACAATTGTGGTAGCACCGAGCACTTCATTGCTCATTGCCCAAATGAGAAGAAAGACAACAAGGGCAAGAAAGATGACAAAGCCACTTACAAGAAGCACAACAAGAGATACATGGGAGAAGCTCACATCGGACATGAATGGGATTCAACCGCACAAACCTCAAGTGAAGAAGATGAGAAGATGGCAACCATTGCATTCCAAAAGTCATCTCCTTCACCAAGGCTATTCAACAACTTGTCCGATGATGATGAAGGCAACTCCCACACTTGTCTCATGGCCAAGAAAGAGAAGGTGAAAAAGACTCATACTCCTAAACCTTCTCTTCCACTTAGTGACATCTCTAGTAGTGAACTTAGTGACTCTTCTAGTGATGATAGCTCTAGTGATGAAGAGATAAACATGATAACAAAGAACTTAGATAAGAAAACCAAACTCTTTATCACTAAGCTAATGGAGGAACTAGAGGGTGTACAAGCCGAGCTAGAAATAAGTGAGGATGCTCTTATCAAACAAGAGGATCTCTATATTGCTTGCAAGGAAGCTCTTGCATTAGAGAGAAGTGAGTTGGATGTCTTGCATGAGGCCTTGGCCAAAGAGCAAGATGAACATGCTTCCCTAAAGAAGGCTCATGTTGAACTCAAGAAAAAGTATTGTGACTTGGATGTAAAGCACAAGGAACTTGAGCTACAATATAACCTTCTTTGGGAAAGCAACTCAACTCTCCCTAAGGCAAATGTCACTCCTATTCCCTCCACTAGTGAAGGTTGTGGAAAATGCTATAATCTTGATTTGAATGTCTATTCCACTAACCTTGCAAACATGGAGGTCATGAGAAAAGAAATAGCAAGATTGACAAGTGTTATTGCAAGTGGTTGTGTCAAGGCTACTATAAGTGCTAGTGAGAAGACCCAAAGCAAGAACATGCCCAAGTTCAAGAACGGAAGACGTCCTTTCATAAAGGATGGGTTGGGGCATGTAAAGGGAGGCAAAACCAATGGAAGGAAGAAGGTGAATGGCTATGAGTGTGTGAGGTTTGAGAAGAAGGGTTACATTGGTACAGTTCAGCCTGCACAGACCGCGGCAGTGCCGCGCCAGAAGGCGGCAGTGCCGGGCCCCGGCAGTGCCGCCCCCAGGCCGGCAGTGCCGCGCCCCAAGAAAGGGAAGGCTACCAGTTCCCCTTCCGCTCAGTCTCACACACAGCCCAGGCAGATGCCAAATCAGAAGCAAGGGTCTCAGAAACCAAAGGAGTCTATTTGGGTAACCAAGAACAAGTTCATGCATCAACCCAAGATAGAAGCTCCAAGAATGAGCATGTCCTCTTGTTACTTTTTAGGACACAACAACAGTGGTAAAGTTGTTGCAAAGTATGTTGGTAATGACAAGAGGGCAGCCGACAAGTTTGTATGGGTTCCTAAGATACTTGTGACTAACATGCAAGGCCCCAATATCAATTGGGGACCTAAACCAAGGAACTAAACTTGTTTTGCAGGCATACTCCTCCGGTGGATCAAGTTGGGTGCTTGATAGCGGATGTACAAATCATATGACCGGAGAAAGGAGTATGTTCTCATCATATTCCCCAACTACAAATGCAAGTGAGAACATCATATTTGGTGATAACTCCAAGGGGGATGTGCTAGGTCTTGGTAAAGTTGCTATCACACTTGAACATTCAATTACTAATGTCTTACATGTTGATTCGTTAAGTTACAATTTGTTGTCCGTTTCGCAATTGTGTGGAATGGGTTTCAATTGTCTCTTTACGGATGAGGGTGTGGAAGTCTTTAGAAGGGAGGATTCCTCTATTGTCTTTACAGGTCGTTTGAAAGGGAAGCTTTACTTAGTTGATTTCAACAAAAGTGAAGCCAAACTTGAGACTTGTTTAGTGGCAAAATCTAGCATGGGTTGGTTATGGCACCGCCGACTAGCTCATGTTGGGATGAGGAATTTGGCCAAACTTCAAAAAGACAACCACATCCTAGGACTAACCAATGTTCATTTTGAGAAAGACAGAGTATGTGGAGCTTGCCAAGCCGGAAAGCAAGTAGGCGTACCTCACCCACCAAAGAGCTACGACACGACTACTCATCCATTGGAGTTGATTCACATGGATCTCTTTGGACCGGTTGCCTACCTTAGCATCGGCGGTAACAAACATGGTCTTGTTATTGTTGATGACTATTCTCGTTTCACTTGGGTATTCTTTTTGCTTGATAAAAGTGTAGTGCAAGAGAAGGTGAAGATGTTTGTACGAAGAGCTCAAAGGGAATTCGGTTTCAATATCAAGAAGGTTCGTAGTGACAACGGAACCGAATTCCGAAACACCCAAGTGGAAGAGTTACTTGATGAAGAGGGCATCAAGCATGAGTTCTCAGTGCCCAATACCCCTCAACAAAATGGTGTGGTGGAGAGGAAGAATAGAACGCTCATTGACATGGCAAGGACAATGCTAGATGAGTACAAGACGCCGGACATCTTTTGGGCCGAAGCCGTCAACACCGCTTGCCATGCAATCAACCGCCTCTACCTCCACAAGAGAAGAAAGAAGACATCCTATGAGCTGCTCACCGGTAACAAGCCAAAGGTGTCTTACTTTAGAGTATTTGGGTGCAAATGTTTCATCTTGAACAAGAAACCCAAAGCCTCTAAGTTTGCATCTAAAGTAGATGATGGTTTTCTTCTCGGTTATGGATCAAACGAGCATGCCTATCGTGTTTTCAACAAGGCCTCCGGCAAGGTTGAAATAGCGATAGACGTGACGTTTGATGAAACTAATGGCTCTCAAGAAGAGCAAGTTGATGAAGTTGTTGTAGGTAATGAGGAACCTCCTTGTGAAGCAATCAAGCAGCTAGCCATTGGTGATATAAGACCACAGGAACAGCAGGCTACAGATCAGGAAGGTCCTCAAGCTGAAGCTTCTGCTGGGACTGATCAGATACAGTCCCCGGCAGTGCCGGGACAGACCCCGGCAGTGCCGGACCCCGGCAGTGCCGCGCGGAGCCAAGCAGTGCCGGGCACACCCAGAGCAGCTGCAGCTACTCCACCTCATGGAGTGAATCTACAACCCATCTTCGAGCAAGATGAAGAAGAGGAAGCCGAAGATGAACCAGAACCCATCGATCATCCAAGACTCAAGCAAACTATTCAACGAGATCACCCCGTTGATAATATTCTTGGGAGTCTACGAAAGGGGGTAACGACACGCTCTCATTTGGCAAATTTCTGTCAATATTACTCGTTTGTCTCCTCTTTGGAACCTCTCAAGGTAGAAGAAGCTCTGGATGATCCGGATTGGGTGATGGCCATGCAAGAAGAGCTCAACAACTTCGAGCGCAATCAAGTATGGTCACTCGTGGAAAGACCAAATACCAATGTCATTGGAACCAAATGGGTCTTTCGCAACAAGCAAGATGAAGAAGGTGTAGTGACAAGGAACAAGGCAAGATTGGTAGCTCAAGGGTTCACACAAGTAGAGGGCCTGGACTTTGAAGAAACATATGCACCGGTTGCAAGACTTGAAGCCATTCGGATTCTTCTAGCCTATGCAGCCCATCATGAATTCAAGCTATATCAAATGGATGTGAAGAGTGCATTCCTCAATGGCCCTATACAAGAGTTGGTATATGTCGAGCAACCACCGGGCTTTGAAGATCCCACGTTTCCCAACCACGTCTTCAAACTCCGAAAGGCGCTCTATGGGCTTAAGCAAGCACCTAGAGCATGGTATGAATGCCTTAAGGAATTCTTGCTCAAACAAGGCTTTGAAATAGGCAAAGCCGATCCTACTCTCTTCACTCATAAAGTCAATGGAGATATCTTTGTGTGCCAAATATATGTCGATGACATAATATTTGGTAGTACTAACAAATCCTTTTGTGATGAGTTTAGTAGGATCATGACTAAAAGATTTGAGATGTCTATGATGGGTGAGCTCAAGTTCTTCCTTGGGTTTCAAATCAAGCAATTGAAGGAAGGGACTTTTCTTTGCCAAACCAAGTACACCCATGATATGTTAAAGAAGTTTGACATGGTGAACGCTAAGCCTATCAAAACGCCCATGCCAACTAATGGACATCTTGATCTTGATAAGGAAGGAAAAGCTGTGGACATCAAGGTATATCGTTCCATGATTGGCTCCCTCCTTTACTTATGCGCATCTAGGCCCGATATTATGCTTAGCGTGTGCATGTGTGCTAGATTTCAAGCTAACCCGAAAGAGTGTCACTTAGTGGCCGTTAAGAGAATCTTGAGATATCTAGTTCA
>CM019828.1:44460385-44490424 GCA_009763385.1 Coix lacryma-jobi var. lacryma-jobi
CGACTAGCTCAGAGAGGGAGCCCACCTCTTGATACAGCAGATCCATGGACAGCAGGCCTATATCGACCAGCTCCACGAGGCAGTCCATCAGATGCATCATGCAGCACAGGAGGCCGCCGCCCCCGCCGCTGCCGAGGTTCCAGTCGCCGAGGCCCAAGATCCCCAGGACGGAGAGGTCCTTGGTCCCGACGCCCCTCTGGAGGAGGATCACGCTGACGAGCCGATGATCGACATCGACGCAGAGGACGCCGCATCCGCCGTTGGAGATGCCTGAGCGCTAGTTTAGCCAGGAGACGTTTTTCTTTTGTATAGCTTGAGCTTGCTCGCTAAGTGATGTAACGCCCTAAACATGTGCTGGTTTTATGTTTAAAATGGTTGATGGCATGTAAGCTTTTGGACAAGGTCCGGACTTTGATCCGGCATCTTTTATGGAAATTCGTCGTTTGCATGTCTAATTTCGAGCGATTATTTTGTGATGTTGTATGGAAATGAGTAATTATACTTGGTCGTGTGCTAAATTTTCGAATTATGTACAGCGCAGTATTTATTCATGATCGATATAACATCCCCTAATGATTGCTTATTAATGGGATATGCAGATACCGGCACACACTCGCAGCCAGCGTGGACAGGGGGCAGGACAGGAGGAGAATCTGCCACCTCCCCCACCGCCGCCGATGACGCCGGAAGCGTTCTTTGGCCAGTTCTTGGGCAGCCAAAGGAATATGGAGGAAATGCAGAGACACATGGAGGCCACCCTCCGCAATATCGCTAACAACACTGCGCAGCAGCATCATCAACGTCAAGGCCCAGAGCCTAACCAGTACAGCTCCTACCGTGACTTCTTGGACACTCGCCCTCTTGTGTTCAAGGAAGTCACCGAACCGCTTGAGGCTGATGAATGGCTCAACTCCATCACCCAGAAGTTCCGTCTGCTTCGTCTGACGGAAGAGCTCAAGGCGGAGTACGCCGCCCACATGTTGGAAGGACCCGCAGGTTTATGGTGGGCCCAGTACCGTGCATCCCTGCCAGCCAATGCACGTGTCACGTGGGATCAGTTCTCCACCGCTATGCGCAACCACTACATCCCTAGTGGTCTGATGGAAATGAAGATTGCAGAGTTCATGAGGTTGTCTCAGGGAACCAGATCTATGTCCGAGTACCTCCACGGCTTCAACAACCTAGCTCGCTACGCCCCAGACTTTGTGGATACTGAGGCCAAGAAGATCGCAAGCTTTAAGCGTGGAATGAGTGCCGCCATGCTTTCCAAGATGGGCAACAGTCACCGTACCACCTTCAGTGACTTCGTCAGTGACTGCCTAAATCAAGAGGCCAATGACAGCCGGCTGGCAATAGAGACACGCCATCGTGCGAACGAAGGAGGTTCGTCTCAACAGAGGACCCCTTTCGGAGCACGTACCCCGTATCGCCCGCTTGTTACAGGAGCAAGATTCCGTCCCCCACAGAGGAAGATCACCACCAACCGTCCCTGTTCCAGTTTTCAGAAACCCTACACCGCCCCCATGATGCAGAACAAGAACAAAGCCGGAAGTGCAGGAGGTTCCAAGACCCCATATGTGATTGGTCCATGCTACAATTGTGGTCAGACTGGACACCTGTCGCGTCAGTGCCCTCGCCCAAAGAAGCAATACACTCAGCCTCCACCTCGCGCAGGTCATGTGCATCACACCACCGTGGAAGAAGTGCTAGAAGGAGAGTCTGTCACCGCTGGTACGTTTCTTGTTAATCAATGCCCCGCAGTCGTGCTGTTTGATTCTGGAGCATCGCATTCTTTCATAAGCGAGAATTTTGTTATAAGAAGTAATCTTGAGTTGATAGAGTTAGACCGGGGATATCAGATAAGTTCTGCCGGAGCTGTTCTCTCCACGCGTAAAATGGCTAAGGGAGTGGAAATGGCCTTTGGGGATAAGAAGGCCATAGTGGATCCTATCGTAATTCCTGGTCTAGGTCTGGATGTAATCTTGGGAATGGGTTGGATGAAACTCTGGAAGGTCAACCTTGATGTCGCAACGCGAGTAGTTTCTATGGTTAGCCCTCATAGTGGGTCTACCTTTTGGTTCAAGTTACCTCGAAACCCCCATGAGATCGGAGTGTTGTTCAATGTCACGGCAAAGCAGATAGCTGAGATCCCAATAGTGTGTGAGTTTCCAGATGTTTTTCCTGATGAGTTGCCTGGACTACCGCCAGATAGGGATGTGGAGTTTCGCTATAGAGTTAATCCCTGGAACTGGCACCCATATCACGGAGACCGTATAGAATGCACGCTAAAGAGTTAGCAGAGCTAAAGGTTCAGTTGCAAGAGCTTTTGGATAAGGGTCTGATACGCCCTAGTTCGTCACCTTGGGGATGTCCCGCTATCTTTGTGAAGAAGAAGGATAAAACTTTGAGGATGTGTGTGGATTACAGACCGTTGAACGCCATAACTATAAAGAACAAATATCCCTTACCCCGAATCGATGTCTTGTTTGATCAGTTGTCAAAGGCGAAAGTGTTCTCCAAGATCGACCTGAGGTCAGGATACCATCAGATTAAGATCAGAAGAGAAGATGTGCCAAAGACAGCTTTCTCTACCAGATACGGACTCTATGAGTATCTAGTTATGTCCTTCGGATTGACCAATGCACCGGCACATTTCATGTACCTGATGAATTCGGTCTTCATGCCAGAGTTGGATAAGTTTGTTGTAGTGTTCATCGATGATATCTTGGTATACTCTGAGAATGAGAGGGACCATGTTGAGCATCTACGAGTTGTTCTGACCCAGCTTAGAGAGCATAAGTTGTATGCTAAGTTCAGCAAGTGTGAGTTTTGGCTGAAGAAGGTACCTTTCCTTGGTCACGTCCTTTCAGAGGAAGGGATCTCTGTAGACCCTTCTAAAGTGCAAGAGGTTATGGATTGGGAAGCACCCACAAGTGTTTTTGAGGTTCGCAGCTTTTTGGGTTTGGCAGGATATTACCGTCGGTTTATTCTGGATTTTTCGAGAATAGCCAAGCCTATGACCCGTTTAACGCAGAAAAACAAGAAGTTCGAATGGACTCCAGAGTGTGAAGCAGCTTTTCGCACTCTGCGAACGTTGTTGACTTCCGCGCCTGTTTTGGCTCAGCCAAACTTAGAGGAACCTTTTGATGTGTTTTGTGACGCATCCAAGGTTGGACTCGGATGTGTACTCATGCAGAACGGAAAAGTTATCGCCTATGCTTCTCGTCAGTTGCGACCACATGGAGAGAATTACCCCACTCATGATTTGGAACTAGCAGCCGTCGTGCATGCGCTCAAGATCTGGAGACATTATCTTATGGGAAACTTATGTCACGTGTATACGGATCATAAAAGTCTGAAGTATATCTTCACCCAGCCAGAGCTGAATATGAGGCAGAGAAGATGGTTAGAGCTAATTAAGGATTACAACCTTGAAGTGCATTACCACCCCGAAAAAGCAAACGTTGTAGCCGATGCCTTAAGTCGCAAGACTCATTGCAACTCCCTACAACCACTGTTGGAAGATGGATTTAACCTTATGCACCCTGTTATGCTGAACAATATCACTCTTCAGTGCACCTTAGAAAGTGACATCATCAAAGGACAAAAGACCGATGAAGAGATCTGTCAAATTAAGAAGAGGTTGGAAACCAGTAGTTCTTTGAACTTCAGGACTGATGAGCAGGGAATCTTATGGTATAACCAGAGGTTGGTTGTTCCTAAGGACTCAGAGCTGAAAGAAAAAATTCTGAATGAAGCTCACAATTCAAAGTTATCCATTCACCCCGGAAGCAGTAAGATGTACCAAGATTTGAAAATAAGGTATTGGTGGTCAAAGATGAGGAAAGAAGTTGCAGCTTATGTTGCAAGGTGTGATACTTGCTGCAGGATAAAAGCTATACATCTGAGACCTGCCGGATTGTTGCAACCGTTGTCAATTCCAGAGTGGAAGTGGGAAGAAATTAGTATGGATTTCATCACAGGTCTTCCCACCACTCAAAAAGGGAATGATTCTATTTGGGTTATCGTGGATCGGTTATCTAAAGTGGCTCACTTCATACCAATTAAGACGACCCACCGACCGCATCAGTATGCAGACCTGTATATCCAGAATATCTTGAGGCTACATGGGATTCCAAAGCGGATTGTTTCTGATAGAGGACCCCAGTTCATAGCACGTTTTTGGGAACAGTTGCACAAGGAACTAGGAACTAAATTGGTAAGAAGTTCCGCCTATCACCCCCAGACTGCAGGACAGACGGAGAGGGTAAATCAGATTTTGGAAGATATCCTAAGAGCTTGTGTTCTATCTTCAAGAGAGTCGTGGGAAAAATGGTTACCCCTTGCCGAGTTTTCATATAACAATAGCTATCAGGAAAGTATAAAGATGGCACCGTTTGAAGTTTTGTATGGACGAAGATGCAGAACCCCAGTAAATTGGGTTGAGTCAGGAGATCGAGGATTCTATGGGTCAGATTACGTGAAGGATGCTGAAGAGATTGTGCAAACAGTACAACAACATATCAAAGTAGCACAATCCCGACAGAAGAGTTATGCTGACACTCGAAGAAGACCCTTGGAATTTCAAGTAGGAGACTATGTGTATCTTAAGGTCTCACCTATGAGAAAGGTCCAACGTTTTGGAATTAAGAAGAAGCTAGCACCTCGATATGTGGGACCTTACCAGATCATAGCAAAGAAGGGAGAAGTGGCATATGAAGTACAGTTACCCCCAGAGATGAGCGCAGTTTTTCCAGTGTTTCACGTATCACAGTTGAAAAAGTGTCTTCGAGTTCCAGGACAAGAAGAAGTTCGGATCCCAGATGTCACGATCAGATCGGATCTGGAGTACTACGAGCAGCCCAAGGAAATAATGGACACCAAGACCCGAGAGACTCGTAACCGGACAATGAAGACTTACAAGATCCTCTGGAGCAATCACGGACCCAACGGTGCAACTTGGGAATCAGAGGAGTACTTACGCGTGAACTACCCCGCTTTTTATAAAGATTGGTACGTAACTCAAATCTCGGGACGAGATTTCTTTAAGGGGGGAAGGGCTGTGACACCCTAGTGTCAAGCACTGCATTAGGCACTGCAATTAGCTACTAAAGATGCATAAGCAATGCATTGCATTATTTCACGTGCATAAGAGTGCTTTTTGCTTTTGTTTAATTGTTGGATTTTGGATTTCTATTTGACTTGATGATTTAAGTGGATTTCTACTTGGGCAAAGAGTTTTATAAAATAGAGAACATTGAGTAGAGTGCTTTTCATGTTGGAGTTTTGACCTAGTTCAGATTAGTTTGTTAAATTAAAATAAGTCAAACAAAATGATTCATACTTCAAAATTGGCTTTATTTATGTGGAGGATTTAAAAATGGTTTTCAGAAAAAGTGTCCTATATGAAAGTTGTAGAGAAAATTATTTTGAACAACTTTTATATTTGGGTCAAAACCTAGTTTGGAGTTTTTGAAACTGTTTTTGAGTGGTAAAACTTGGAAAATATTTGGAAAAAAAAAAGGAATGAATTCTTCCGCTCCTCGTTTTCGGCCCATCTGGCCTTTCGGCCAACCCGCGCCCTCCTCTCCCACGCGCCGCTAGCCCGCAGCGCCAGCCCAGCTCGCCGCGCCCGCTCCGCGCGCGCTCACGCGCGTCGCGCAACGCCGTCGCCGACTGCGCCGCGCGTACGCCGGCGATTCCGCCACGTGGCGCCATCTCCTGCTCATATCTCCTTCGCCCACTCCTCGCCGATGTGCCGCGCGATCACGCAGCTATCGCGCTCGCCCTCTTCGCGCGCGCCTCGCTGCCGAGCCCTGCTGTCGCCCTCGGCCGCCGCGCACGCTGTTGCCGCCCGTCGCGTGGCCGACCCGCACCACCACTGGCCGGCCAAGGCCCCCGGCCAAGACCCCGAGCACCCTTCGCCCTCTCTCCAACCGCACACACTCTTCACTCTCGCTCACACTCTCCTCTCCCACGGACGCGAGCCGACACCCCGGCCACGCCCGCCGTTCGGCACCAAAGCGGCCGCACCACCCGTTCCGCCACCTAGCCAAGTCACCACCAGCCGATTGACCTCGGTCACTACTCCGCCAATAGTCTCAGATCATACGGTGCGCGCGACGCGAACCACTGGTCGAGCGCTACCCCGCCCGAACACCAACCACGTTCCCCCTTCGCGTCGCCGTCGCCGCCGAAGGAGGACAAGTTTCCGTTCTATTCATCCACCAAGCCTCCGCGAGGCTCGTTCTTCCTCCTCGCAGCTTCACCGAGCCTGAAGGCAAGGTGAGAACGCAACAAGCCTTAACGCTACCGCCTCCCATCTCCCTCTTCTCCCGGTCCGTAGCGCCATGGGCGCCGCCGCGGCCCGCTCACGTGGCCCAAGCTCCTCTGGAGCCATCCGAGCCAACACCAAACCCCCTTGGTAGTTCCCTAGGGTTCGAGAGCTTTGCCTTCCCCCAATTTCTCCGGGCCACCCCGAAAATTGCCGAAAGTGGCGGACGCCGCCGTGCGCCGCCGCTCGCCGCCGGCACGCTCCGGCCATGCGCTGGCCAAACCAACACCACCACGGGATGCACCTCGTCGAGACGAGTCTAACTAGCCTAGCCTCGCCGCCGGAGACCTCACCGCCGGCGAGCAGCCGCCGGTCAAACACCTCCCCTGTTCTTCTCTCTCTGACGGGTGGGTCCTGTTGACCCGTGGACCCCGTGCGCCAGCCTCTGCTTGGTCCATGGACCGCGTCCACCGAAGCGGAGCGCCGGGTGTTTTCAAAAGGATTTTTCTTTAAATGGTTTTCCTTTTTCCAGTAAATGCTTGTTATTTTTGTGTAGTTCGTTTTAAAAGTCCAAATGAAGTACTTTCAGTTTTGCTAGCTTGCTTACGAGTAGATCTATCATGGAAAAATATGAAAGTATTTTTGGTAGAAGTTTATTTTACTGTTTTTATTTAATTCAGTTTATATGCTTTTATTGTGATAAATGGAAATAAGTGTTTTCTGGTTGAGATAATTCCTGGAAAATTTTGTGTAAGTTCATTAACCTGTTTTGCACCTGTGAAAAATATATGATGCACTATTTATGTAGAAAAATTTACTGTTATGATTAAAAGTCTTTTTTGGCTGATTTCTTAGAATAAATGTTAAGGTGTCTTATATGTCGAAATAAAATGTGGGAAAATTTGTATAGCCTCTGTTTATGATATCCAAGCTGGGAAAAATGTAAGCATGAGCTGTTATGTGCAGAAATCTGAAGTTGCTTTACAAAGGTGCTTTTCTGTGTTTTCCTTTGGAAATTCATGTAAGAAATAGTATAATGTTTCTGTTCATGGAACTTTCTTGATAAGCATAAAATGTGAAGTAGAATCTGGGAAAAATGTGAAATTGAGTTTTGCACCCTTTTCCAGTAGGGTTGTAGTTCAATTGGTTTAAATTGGAATAAATTTGTTTATTTTGTGTAGGCTTGTATGTTTATGCTCTGGCCACAAATTCTCTACAGTAGGATGTGTATGAGTAGGAGAAGCCAGAAAAATTATGAAATCTGCTGTTTGACACTTTTGAATGAGGAGCTAGTTCAAAGCACCTTTTTGGGCAGTTTGCTTGTCATTTTTATATCTACAGTTCTGTATTTTATTTTTGGCTGAAATTTGTTCAGTGGAGTCCAGCAACTGTTGTTTGCCTTTTGGAATTTTCGTGGATTTTTCTGAGTCCAGAAAAGTGCACTTGCAGTTCAAACCTAAGTTTCTTTTGAATTATTAAATAAGAAAAAGGTGAATAAATGGATTTTGTTTTATGAATTAAATAAGTATTTACCTCAATGTCAAAAGTGGTTCAACAAGTTGGGTTTGTTGGTTTGCAAGAAATACTCTTTCCATACCACACATCTTGCACCCGCATTGTAATTATTTATTAATCGTCGCATGCAATAGGATCGACCCCTCCGGAGCCCGACCAGGAGTCAGAGACAAACGCCGAGCAGCAGATCCCGGAGCTCCAGCAAGCCGAGGAAGCCGACCCCGCCTGCGACACTAACTTGCCCGAGTGCCCTTCCCACGAGGCCTCGGTCTTCACCCAAGGCAAGCCCCGGAGCATTCGAAGTCTTCTATTATTTACAATTAAATTACTTGAGTCCTTTTATATTGTGATGCATTAGGTTAGGAGTTGGTTGAATCCTACTTGCTGCATTACCCTTCCTTGATTATTGATTATTACCTGCCTTGTTATCCTGTTACTTTTATAATGTAGAAATGCTTAGTCTGCTTAATAAAAGTTATTGTTAAGGGTGTTTCCGTAATACCCTGATGGGTAGCTACCGGATCACGGTTGGCTATATTTGCTATCGTGGAAAAGAACCGGAGTAGTAAGGAAATACGGTCAACTGGAAGGCAAGGCACAAGTTTGGAAACTTGGGGCAGTCCGTCCGTTGGATCGTGTAGGTTTGTATCGATGTTGGCCCTCGTTCATTTTTGAACGCGCCCTTTTACTTAGGGATATGTCGGTGCCGTAATCATCGACCCCAAAGCCGGTTAGAAGCTGTTCGGGCCGGTCTCAACCCGTGTCGTGCCCTCTAGTATGGAAATTGCGATCTGCCGCGTGAGGCCATCGCCAGGTTCCAATTGGGCGGTCCGTGCTGTGAGTCGCGACGATTACCACCACGAACAAGCATCAAGCGGTTGCCCAATGCATGGACCCGACGGGGAAAGTGTGGGTTGGTATTAAAGGTCTTTCACCAGCTGGTTTGGAATTCGATTCGAGTCGCCGTCTCCCCCGGTTAGTGGGAAACTATGGCGAGCTTCACCACGATACAACTCCATGTGATGATTAAAGGTTCAACTAAAATGTGGATAAGTCAACTGGAGATGGTTATATTATTGATTGATAGATTCAAGTGAGTGCTCTAGTACAGGTGAAAAACCTAGAATTAAGGAATAGGTCTAAAAATGGCAGCTCATCATTATCATCAATTACCTCTTATCTGAAATTGAGCTTTTCGCAACTAAAAGATCTCAGCTCCACCCAAAAGACCTTGCATACCCTTGGAGTCTTTATTTTCAGTTGGACGGGTAAGTCTAGCTGAGTTCATTCCCGTACTTAGGGTTTATCCCGTTGTTGCAGATGGCCAGGTCTACTTCGGCTATTGTAAGCACTGCCTCTACCCAGTGGAAGGTGATGAGGAGTAGGCCCAGGGCAGGGTCGTCCAGAAGCTTCTATTTTTCTTTTGCTGGTCTGAGACTGTTGGTGGCACATTATCTTAAAAGGAGGAGTGAGTCGTGTTGAGTGGGTTTTATCAAACCATGTTTATTTGGACCACACGTGTGGTGGTCGTGTTTTAAACTACTTTAGCTTCCGCACTTTTAAAATTCAGTATTGTAATAACTCCGTCTTAAATTCCGCACTCTGGTGTTAAATTTGGTTTCGTTTTCGCTGAGATGTATCTTTACGAATGTAATCCTTGAACGATGCGATCCTGTATGATGTACGGTGATAGAAATCCTTCGAGATTTCCGGACTATCGGGGTTATATGGGATCAAGTATGAGTCGAAGTCAGACAGATTTGACTAAGACAGTACTTGAACTCTTATAATCAGGACGGTTCCGCCACAGAGAGCGGGGTGGAGGTAACGGCGAACGTCCCGCCCGCTCTCGCTCTGCTCGCTGCTCAACGAGTGCCTGGTGAGCTGTCTGGGCTGCGTAGGTGCAAGTAGAGAAGATGGCCTTGATCCATTTGGCCAGCTTGCTCTTCTTCTTCCTCTGATAGGAAGGGCAGGAGCTCTCTGGCCTGTCAGCTGCTGCTGCCCCTGCTGCTGCTCCTCTCTTCTTCTCTGCACGGTACGGCTCATGCAACCCATCCTTAGCAAAGGTATAGCCGGAAACCATCTCAATCATAAACATGATGTAGGGGGCATAGAGAACTGCCTTCCTAGCATCCTCGGCTGCAACCTAAAGCTCAGTCCATATAAAGCTGGATATGGAAAAGCGATTAGCCCCTAGAGCCATCCTAGCCAACATGTTCCTGCCATATTCATACAAGTTAGAATGGGACCCACTCTTTGGGTTGAGAGTTTGCCTGAAGAGGTTGTTCAACATGTAATAAAAACCTTGTAGTCCCTTGACCAACCCATCTGCCTTCCGAGGGTCCTCATACATGAAATCAATCTCAGAATCTGTCAAAGTCCTCTCATCATGCAGGTTATCATACTCTCTATCCTCGCTGCCCAAACCGAGGATCCTACTAAAGGTCTCATAAGTGACCTTGTAGTGACGACCCTCGGTCATCCAATGCATCTCCTCAACCACATTGTCAACATACAGCGTCGCATGGAACTGATGGATGATCTCGGTGTTCCAATTATAACTAAATCCCATCAGATCATACATGTTTCTTGTCTTACATGCAGCCACCACCCTGTTGATGTCACGGTCAGTCTTGCTCTCTAGATGCTCCCAATCAACATACTTCATGTTCAGAATCTTTTGCTTCTTGGCATTGTACAGGACTGAGCGATAAAAGTCAGAATGGAACTCATTCCAGAACCTGTAGTCAATGCCCATATCCTTTTGATGGTTGTATGGGTTGTGCTGGCGCTGAGACTTGACCAAGCTGAATTGCTGATAATAGGACACAGGCTGCCTGTCCTTGGTGTCCTGAGGAGGCCTCTCCTGCACATCCTCTGTGTATGGCTGCAAGTGTGCCCTGCTGACCTCTGCCAAGTGCTCTGGGGTGTTGGGGTAGAGGTCTTCCCTTATCTGTCGCCCTTGCATCTGCAGGCGAGCCTCATCCCGGATCTGCTGCCTCGCTGAAACATCTCCTTGGGAGCTAGAGCCACCTCAACGGGATGGCTGCTTGCTCCTCCCCCTGAGCGGATCCATCCTCTGCTTGACCCTTCTCTCATCTCCTCTTCCGCCCGACATCTAAAACATGGAAACTGCGAATTAGAAGACTGCATAAGGGTTGGTAGGTTATAGTGAGGTGATAGATTCTGATGGATAAGGTGTTACTTCGATCAAACCCCTGCTCATGGTCCGGCACTGCCGCTCTGGGAGCGGCACTGCCGGGGCCCGGCACTGCCACGTAGGGCGCGGCACTGCCGCGCAGGCAGGCCAGATCTGAGCCAAGGAACACCACATCCATCATCTCTACCACTTCCCTAACATCTATAAACCCTTCTACAACCTCTAAATACAATACCCATGGCGCATTTTACAAATCGGGAAAAACTTAGGGTTTGAGATTTTGAATCTTCACCTTGAGAGGGAGAAGAGGGAAGGAGACCCTTGGAGAAGACGACGACGGAGCAGCACCGAAGGAGATCCCGAGCAGCACCTCCGGTGGCCGGAGATGCCGGGGAGCACGGTCGGTGGAGAGGGAGCACGTCGGTCGCCTCTTAGTCGCCCGAGAGAGAGAGAGGGGGCGGGGGTCACGGGCTGCGGTGAAAAGATGAGGGAGAGAGAGAGGGTGAAACCGCAGGGTAAGAGTAGAAGATATTTTTCCCTTCGGTCCCACACAGTAACAGATCGATTCCTGCTGAATTGATAAGTCGCGGCACTACCGCGCCTGTCGCGGCACTGCCGGGGCCCGGCACTACCGCGCCTGGCCCGGCACTGTCGGACAGTTACCAGCAGAGAGATTTATTCTCTAAGTTACTACAGCTCATTCTTGGAGTGGACACATACTACTTGCATGTTATGACCAGTGACAATCAATCAATACAGAACAATGGTCATTCCAAGCAAGTTTCTTTCTCAAAGATTTTGAAACACAATATGAAAGTTTTGAAATTGGTTTTGCCTAGGTCATTCTAGTTGATCAATCAAGCATGCTAGGTTTCAAACCACGTTACGAGAGTCAAGTATATTTAGTTCACTCCTTAAGGCACAAAACCTTGACTCATCTAGAGGCTTAGTGAAGATATCGGCTAGTTGTTTGTCGGTGCTCACATGTCTAATGGCGATATCTCCTTTGATTTCATGATCTCTCAAGAAGTGATGTCGGATGTCTATATGTTTGGTTCTTGAGTGACTCACTGGGTTGTTTGCAAGTTTTATGGCACTTTCATTGTCACACAAGAGTGGGATATGAGTAAAGTTACATCCGAAGTCACGAAGGGTTTGCCTCATCCAGAGTAGTTGCGCACAACATGCACCTGCAGAAACATACTCGGCCTCGGCTGTGGATAGGGCTACACAATTTTGCTTTTTAGAACCCCAAGACACTAAGGAGCATCCAAGGAATTGACATGTCCCCGAAGTGCTTTTTCGATCTACTTTACAACCGGCATAATCGAAATCCGAATAGCCAAGTAGTTCAAACTTGGAGCCCTTAGGATACCACAAGCCAAGGTTTGGAGTGTGAACTAGATATCTCAAGATTCTCTTAACGGCCACTAAGTGACACTCTTTCGGGTTAGCTTGAAATCTAGCACACATGCACACACTAAGCATAATATCGGGCCTAGATGCGCATAAATAAAGAAGAGAACCGATCATGGAGCGATATACCTTGATGTCCACGGCTTTCCCTTCCACATTGAGATCAAGATGTCCATTAGTTGGCATGGGTGTTTTGATAGGCTTGGCGTTCACCATGTCAAACTTCCTCAACATATCATGGGTGTACTTGGTTTGGCAAAGAAAAGTCCCTTCCTTTAATTGCTTGATTTGAAAACCAAGGAAGAACTTGAGCTCACCCATCATAGACATCTCAAATCTCTTAGTCATGATCCTACTAAACTCATCACAAAAGGATTTGTTAGTACTACCAAATATTATGTCATCGACATATATTTGGCACACAAAGATATCTCCATTGACTTTATGAGTGAAGAGAGTAGGATCGGCTTTGCCTATTTCAAAGCCTTGTTTGAGCAAGAATTCCTTAAGGCATTCATACCATGCTCTAGGTGCTTGTTTAAGCCCATAGAGCGCCTTATGGAGTTTGAAGACGTGGTTGGGGAACTTGGGATCTTCAAAGCCCGGTGGTTGCTCGACATACACCAATTCTTGTATAGGGCCATTGAGGAATGCACTTTTCACATCCATTTGATATAGCTTGAAGTTGTGATGGGCTGCATAGGCTAGAAGAATTCGAATGGATTCAAGCCTTGCAACCGGTGCATATGTTTCTTCAAAGTCCAAGCCCTCTACTTGAGTGAAGCCTTGAGCTACCAATCTTGCCTTGTTCCTTGTCACCACACCTTCTTCATCTTGCTTGTTGCGGAAGACCCATTTAGTGCCAATCACATTGGTATTTGGTCTTTCCACAAGTGACCATACTTGATTGCGCTCAAAGTTGTTGAGCTCCTCTTGCATGGCCATCACCCAATCTGGATCTTCCAGTGCTTCTTCTACCTTGAGAGGTTCCAAAGAGGAGACAAACGAGTAATATTGACAGAAATTTGCCAAATGAGAGCGTGTCGTTACCCCCTTTCGAAGACTCCCAAGAATGTTGTCAATGGGATGATCCCGTTGAATAGTTTGCTTGAGCCTTGGATGATCTATGGGTTCTGCTGCATCTTCAGCATCTTCTTCATCTTGCTCGAAGATGGGTTGTAGGTTCACTCCACGAAGTGGAGTGGCTGCGGCTGCCCTGGGAGTTCCCGGCACTGCTGGGCTTCTCCCGGCACTGCCGTGGTCCGGCACTGCCGGGGTCGGACCCGGCACTGCCGGGGACTGTATCCCACCAGTCCCAGCAGGGGCTTCAGCTTGAGGACCATCCTGATCTGTAGCCTACTGTTCTTGTGGTCTAATATCACCAATGGCTAATTGCTTGATTGCTTCGCAAGGTGGTTCCTCATTGCCTACAACAACTTCATCAACTTGCTCTACTTGAGAGCCATTAGTTTCATCAAATGTCACGTCTATCGCTATTTCAACCTTGCCGGAGGCCTTGTTGAAAACACGATAGGCATGCTCGTTTGATCCATAACCGAGAAGAAAACCTTCATCAACCTTAGATGCAAACTTAGAGGTTTTGGGCTTCTTGTTCAAAATGAAGCATTTGCACCCAAAGACTCTAAAGTAAGACACCTTTGGCTTGTTACCGGTGAGCAGCTCATAGGAGGTCTTCTTTCTTCTCTTGTGGAGGTAGAGGCGGTTGATTGCATGGCAAGCGGTATTGACGGCTTCGGCTCAAAAGATGTCCGGCGTCTTGTATTCATCTAGCATCGTTCTTGCCATGTCAATGAGTATTCTATTCTTCCTCTCCACCACACCATTTTGTTGAGGGGTGTATGGAACTGAAAATTCATGCTTGATGCCCTCTTCATCAAGAAACTCTTCCACTTGGGTGTTTCGGAATTCGGTTCCATTGTCACTACGAACTTTCTTGATGTTGAAACCGAATTCCCTTTGAGCTCTTCGCACGAACATCTTGATCTTCTCTTGCACTACACTTTTGTCATGCAAAAAGAATACCCAAGTGAAACGAGAAAAATCATCAACAATAACAAGACCATGTTTGTTACCGCCGATGCTAAGGTAGGCAACCGGTCCAAAGAGATCCATGTGGATCAATTCCAATGGGTGAGTAGTAGTGTCGTAGCTCTTTGGTGGGTGAGGTACGCCTACTTGTTTTCAGGCTTGGCAAGCTCCACATACTCTGTCTTTCTCAAAATCAACATTTGTTAGTCCTAGGATGTGGTTGTCTTTTTGAAGTTTGGCCAAGTTCCTCATCCCAACATGAGCTAGTCGGCGATGCCATATCCAACTCATGCTAGATTTTGCCACTAAACAAGTCTCAAGTTTGGCTTTACTTTTGTTGAAATCAACTAGGTAAAGCTTCCCTTTCAAACGACCCGTAAAGACAATAGAGGAATCCTCCCTTCTAAAGACTTCCACACCCTCATCCGTAAAGAGACAATTGAAACCCATTCCACATAATTGTGAAACGGATAGCAAGTTGTAACTCAACAAATCGACATGTAAGACATTAGTAATTGAATGCTCAAGTGTAATAGCAACTTTACCAAGACCTAACACATCCCCCTTGGAGTTATCACCGAAAATGATGTTTTCACTTGCATTTGAAGTTGGGGAATATGATGAGAACATACTCCTTTCTCCGGTCATATGATTTGTACATCCGCTATCAAGCACCCAACTTGATCCACCGGAGGAGTATGCCTGCAAGACAAGTTTAGTTCCTAGGTTTAGGTCCCCAATTGATATTGGGGCCTTGCAAGTTAGTCACAAGTATCTTAGGAACCCAAATGCACTTGTCGGCTGTCCTCTTGTTATCACCAACATACTTTGCAACAACTTTACCACTGTTGTTGTGTCCTAAAATGTAACAAGATGACATGCTCTTCCTTGGGGCTTCTATCTTGGGTTGATGTGCAAACTTGTTCTTGGTCACCAAAATAGATTCCTTTGGTTTCTGAGATCCTTGCTTTGGGTTGGGCACCTGCTTGTGCTGTGTGTGAGACTGAGCAGAAGGCAAACTGGTAGCCTTCCCTTTCTTGGGGCGCGGCACTGCCGGCCTGGGGGCGGCACTGCCGGGGTCCGGCACTGCCGCCTTCTGGCGCGGCACTGCCGCGGTCTGTGCAGGCTGAACTGTACCAATCTGACCCTTCTTCTCAAACCTCACACACTCATAGCCATTCACTGTCCTTCTTCCATTAGTCTTGGCTCCTTTTTTGTGTCCCAACCCATCTTTTATGGAAGGACGTCGTCCATTCTTGAACTTGGGCTTGCTCTTCTCTTGAGTCTTCTCATTAGCACTTGTGGTAGACTTGATACAACCATTTGCAATGATATTTGTCAATCTTGCTATCTCCTTTCTCATGGCCTCCATGTTCACAAGGTTAGTGGAATAGACATTCAAATCAACATTATAGCATTTTCCACAACCTTCACTAGTGGAGGGAATAGAGGTGACATTTGCTTTAGGAAGAGTTGAGTTGCTTTCCCAAAGAAGATTATATTGCAACTCAAGTTCTTTGTGCTTTTCATCTAAGCCACAATACTTTTCCTTGAGTGCAATATGGGCCTTCTTTAGGGAAGCATGTTCATCTTGCTCTTTGGCCAAGGCCTCGTGCAAGACGTCCAACTCACTTCTCTATAATGCAAGAGCTTCCTTGCAAGCAATGTAGAGGTCCTCTTGTTTGATGAGAGCATCCTCACTTATTGCTAGCTCGGCTTGTTGTAACACTCTGGTGTTAAGCAGACTAAAACTTGACATGTCATCATAAGCACTGGCATTTCATTTGAGTTGATAACCTAATTATGCATTCACTAAAAACAAGTTTAATTCATCATGCTTGTGCTTAGTTGATAAGGAGTGTTTAAGTTGAAACCCTAGTTTATGTTTTCTTTGTGGTGTTTAATGCTTTTATGCTATATAGGGGTACTATGGTAATTTTCTTATATAATAATGGAATTTTGGACCAAATTTTAGTATTATGTCTCAAAGGTGTATTTGGAACATGTTTCAAGTCACCATTGAGGTATAATTCAATTTTGGTCGGAATCCAATTAAATAGTTTAATTAATCTAAAAACCCTATTTTATCCCCTTTCTTATTAATCAAAATCTAAAAAGAATTTGAGTATGCTTCAAAAAGCAAAGTTGCTCCATTTTTTATAAGGATCAACTTTGATGTATAAAGTTTTTCAAGTTCTTATGCAAAATCAGAAGTAATGGTGAAAATACCCTTTTGCCCTAATTGTCCCCTTTTGATTTGCAAACCCTAATTCAAAATCTGAGCATATTCTGCATATGTTGCAAAAATAAAAGATGTTTAGTATTGAATTCTGAACATTTGATATTTTAACATATTTTCAACTTATATTAAAAAATCTGATGTAATTTCAAATTTTCCGAAAGGGTATAAAGGAGAAGGGGGGGATAAGTTTGTTTCCCTGTTCATGGCGGTGGACAGCCGAGTTTGGATCGCTGCTACTCGCGCGTTGGGCGTCGATCTCTCCCGAATGCGCGTGCAACTGAGTCCGTGGTGAAGTCAAGCAGCTGCTGGCGCTCTCCCTCGCGTCGTGGCGCCACCTCCTGCGCTCGCCGTCGCCGTTTTGCCACCTAGGGCACCGACGGACTCCATTCAATCTCAATCCCAAATTCACCATCTCTGCTCATCCTCATCCAAGATTGACCGCGTTTATAAACTCCCTACCTCCTTGCGCATCTCCAGAGTCCATCCCTTCGACCTCTACTGCCTCAGAGAGCTCGAGCTCGCCGTTTTTCTTCCCGCCGGGCAAAAACGCCGCCGAGCTCGACCTCGCCGTGGTCAGCTCAACCGAGCACTCCTCTTCTCTCCCTGTCTCGTGTTTCTGTTTCATCTTGACCCCAGGTTGCTCATCGGCTCGATGGTTCTTTGTTTGGTGCTCAGGTCTCGCCGGAACATCGCTTGCCTCGCCGGAGTTCGCCGCCGCAAGCCACTGCTCTGTGGACTCCTCTCCGTGCATCCTCCGCTCGAACCAGCTACACAGGCAGTAGCAGGGTAAGCTACTGGAGCTTCCTATCCCCTCCGTTCTTCTGTTGCTAGCCTAGGTTCGCCGGAACAGCTCCGCCGCGGTTCAGTCCGCCGCCGTGCGTGGCCAGACCTCACCGGAGCAGTAGCGTTTAGGGTTAGAGGCTCTATCGGCCGCGGGTGACTCGCCGGTGCTTGTGCTCGCGTCCGTTAGGTCTCTACTGGCCAGAGTTGGCCGGCGTAAGGCTCGCCGGCGCTCGGTACGCCGCCGTCCGTTCTGGCCAGGGTCGAGGACCTCGCTGTTGTAAAGACGAGAAAGTGCGGGGTGCTGGTTGCAAAGCCCGTGACTCATGTGAATAGCGCTGTGGACTGCGGGTTAGTTTCGTTTAAGCCGAAGGGCTTTTCTGTAAAAGCGTTAGAGCACGCGGGCGGGAGCCAGGCCGGGCCGGTTTCCGCGCGCGTTGGGCCTCGCTGGATTGGGCCAAAAGCCCAGTTTGGGCTAGTTTTGTGTTTTTCTTTTTCTGGCTTTATGCACAGTAGCTAATTTTGTTATTTTTGCTATAATTTTTCTATAGCTCTGTTAATTATGAAATTTGACATGATAGATGATAGCATGTCTGTGCTAATATAAAAATTATGAAACTTGTGTTTGGAGCACTTTTATTATGCCAATAAAATCTGTGCTTTAATTAATAAATGCAACTTTGATGAATTATGTGATTTTCTGTGTTTCTCCAAAAATCATGAAATTTGGCATGTGAGTTTATGTCACTAATATCTACCTTCATGATTAATTTCAGCTCTGTTTGAATAAGTATGATTTGTGTATAAATAAAGGGCTAATTAAAATGACTTATAAAATAAAAAGAAATAGTTAATCCCTTTTAGATTTGTGTGACTTTTGGAATTGTTTGACAACCAGTGGAAAACTAGCAAGATTTGCTCCCTGGTTATGGATTCCTTTATGCTAATGACCTTTTGTTGCTTGATAGTTACCTAATTTTGCTTAATAAAGATAATAAAATTTGCTTAGTAATAATATATAGTTTAATAGCTAATTTGGTTTTGTTGATTTGCAACTTTACCGTGATGAAAGATTGTACGAATATATGTCTACAGCTTAGAAAATTTCCATCTTTACCATGATCATGTCATAAGCATCTCATTGATCATGCATATGCACTTCTACGTGTAGATCTCGTTTCGGAAGGACCTGATCCTCAGTGGGTTTCTCCTGAGTGTGTGGATCCTTCTGCTTTTTCAGAATCTCCGGACTTCGCTGATCACCAAGGCAAGCCCCAGACATTAAACCTATCCTTGTATTTTATAAAGTTATTGATATCACTTGAATTAATATGATGCATTAAGTGAATAGGAGTTGAGTGAACCCTATTTGATGCATTACCAACCTTGATGATTCCAACACTTAACCTTGATACCCGTTTTATGAAAATGCTTAGTACGCTTAGTCATGCTTACTTACTTCATTATAGTAGGTGCTTTTAAAAATGGTTGTTATGTTATGGAAAGAATGAATCTTGAGACAGCTTGATAATGATAGTAACTTACATCAAGAATGGAGTCTTGTTGTAGTGTTACTCAACCTAGGACCTTATCGTTGTTGGCCTGCTGTGATTGAGACCTTTGAGTACAGCCCACATGCGGTGGTAAGCCTCGTCTATAGCTATTCCAATACTGAGAACGGCCAACCGCGTACTGGGAGTGGAGAGATGGCGGGAGTAGCGTGTACCCTCGGGGCTATGAGATAGTCGGGTTCGAGGTGTACTGTACTCTCGGGTGACGCTGGACCCGTTCTTGTATGGGAGGATCTATAGATAGGGTTGACGTATGCAAGATTAAGTTCTACATATGTCGTGTGGTACTGAATCCCCAGCTGGGTTTAAACGATTCGAATCGCCATGTTTCCTCGGATATGGAGCCTCAATCCACTGACCCGCATCGTAGTAATGAATGGAAGCTTAATGAGATGAGAACGAAAGATGTGGTATGCTTATGAAGGTTTGAGAATCTTTGGATAGTTATAAAGTCTAATCTTGAGTTAAAATTTGAAAATAGGCTTTACTATTAGTAAGCTTTTATGCAACAGAAATGTTTTGATCTTGCTAAAGCCTTACCTTGAATCCCTATAGCCTTCATATCTGAGTTTTCTCCTCTTTTCTAGACGGTTAAGTCTTGTTGAGTACTTTTGTACTCAGGGTTTGTTAACCTTTGTTGCAGGTGAGTTCATTGATCATTCTTTTGGTGGTCAATGTTTCTTCACTCTTGTGGAGGAGAGTGATAATGACTCTGATGTTTGACCTTGGGCAAGTAACAAAAACTTGTGTGGTATATGTAATATAGAGTTCCGAACCTTTTATGTAATAAGTTCTTATGGGTTGTAAACTTTTAAACTTAAGTTTCAATCTATGTTATATACTCTTTCCGCTTTACTCTGATTTATCTTATCTATAAAATTGTTGTAATATTGTGATGCTTGATGAGGGAAATCCTGAAAAGAATGTAACGTGGATGATTCGGGTTTCCCGAGGACACCCGTCAGATCTCTTGAGTCATTTGGAACTCGTGCACGCCAATCAGAAGTCTTTAGGACAATGATGGGTGCATGTGGGCCACTTAATTCAGGAGGTTCTGCCACACTTGTACACTTTCTAGTTCCTCCATTAGTTTAGTGATAAAGAGTTTGGTTTTCTTGTCCAACCTTTTAGTTATCATGTTTATCTCTTCATCACTAGAATCATCATCACTAGAGGAATCACTAAGTTCACTACTAGAGATGTCACTAGGTGGAAGAGAGGTTTTAGAAGTGTGAGCCTTTTTCACCTTCTCTTTCTTTGCCATGAGACAAGTGTGGGAGTTGCAATCATCATCATCGGACAAGTTGTTGAATAGTCTTGGTGAAGGAGATGACTTTTGAAATGCTATTGTTGCTATCTTCTCATCTTCTTCACTTGAGGTTTGTGCGGTTGAATCCCATTCATGTCCAATGTGAGCTTCTCCCATGTATCTCTTGTTGTGTTTCTTGTAAGTGCCTTTGTCATCTTTCTTGCCTTTGTTGAAGTTGTTGTCCTTCTTCTCATGTGGACAATGTGCTATGAAATGATCGGTGCTTCCACAATTGTAGCAAGTTCTTTTCTTCTTGTTTGGAAACCTTCTCTTCACAAATTTGTAACCTTCCTTCTTGAGCCCCTTGCGGTATCTTCTCATGAAAAGAGCTATATCACCAATTTCTTCAAATTCTTCACCATCACTTTCACTTCCACAAGATGATGATGTGCTGTCCTCAACTTCAATTTTCTTCTTTTGTTGCTTGGGCTTGCTTGTAGAGGCTTGCTTGCTTGATTTTGCCTTGCTTGATGTTGCTTGCCTTGATGGCTTGCTAGCCTTAAGTGCCACATCCTTGATCTTCATCCCATCTAGCCTAGCTTGCAACTCTCCAAGCTTCCTTCTCTCATTTGCCTCTTCTCTTTGCATATCAAATGTGATAATCCTTCCAAGCACATCACTAGGTGTGAATTGCTCAAACTTCTTCTTGTCCCTAATCAATGTCATTACGGTCTCATTCCTAGGTGAGTATGCCTCTAACATGATCTTCACAACCTTGTGATCATTGATTTCATTTCCACCTAGCCCTCTAATCTTACCAACAATCACCATCAATCTATCAAACATCTCTTGTGGACCTTCACCATCACAAATCACAAACCGGTTGAGCTTAGCCATCAACAAGTCAATCTTGGATTGCCTCACTTTGTCAACCCCTTCATGAGCTATATGCAATGTGTCCCAAATCTCCTTTGCAACCTCAACTCCCATGACCTTGTTGTACTCATCACCATCCAAGGCACTAAGCAACACACTAGTGGCTTGGGCATTGAGATGAATGTTGCGGAATTCAACTTGAGTGGGGCTCTTTGGATCAACCGGTGCTTCAAGTCCATTGTGCACTATCTCCCAAATACCTGGATGGAGACCAATAAGATAGGTCTTCATAATGTGCTTCCACTTGGCAAAGTTAGTCCCGTCGAAACGAGGTAACTTGCCCGCGGGCACATTGATGAGAGGCCTAGAGTCATGGTTAGTCATAGAAGAATAGTTAAAGGATACTTCTTTATATGACTTCTTTATCTCCTCCTTCTTCTTGTTGTCCTTATGTGTGTAGGAGAAGTGATCATCTCCATCTTCGGTGCTACTTGAGTCATCACTCAAGTTCACACTCTTCTTTGCTTGGAGCTCTTCCTCCTTCTTCTTTTCTTCTCTTCTCTTGGCTCTTTCTTCTCTTCTAATCCTTCTCTCTTCTTTTCTTTGAGCCTTTTCTTCTCTTGCTTTGAGAGCCGCTGCATCTTCTCTTGCTTTGGCTCTAGCTTCTCTTCTCAATCTTCTTTCCTCCTTTCTTCTTGCGAGCTCTCTGGCCGACACACCCATTTGAGGAGGTGCCTTCTCACTTGCTGTGGAGAGACTTTCATTGCTGCTAGCGGTGTGCATTTCCACTTCAGGTGTGGGTTGCACAACGCTAACGTTACCCGTTCCTCCGTCGGTGGCCATTCTCTCGCACGGTGAAGTGCTGCTGAGAGACCAGGCTCTGATACCACTTGTAAGGACCTGTGTGGCCTAGAGGGGGGGGTGAATAGGCCTGTCAAAAATCACAGCTTAAAACTTAATTAGATAAGCCGGCACTACCGCTCTGTGCCCGGCACTGCCGGCCCCAGCGCGGTACTGCCGCGCAGAGTGAGACCAGAAGCTGCAATTCGAAATCCAGCCACAACTAACTGATTCTATAAGAATAGAAATGCTACAACAAGTTCTATGAACCAGCAGAACCAACTACTCCAAGCCAAATATGAAGAATAAAGTAGATCGGGCCAAACCCTAGAATCTATCACAAGCTCATGAATATGAAGAAACAAACTAAGCAAGCACAAAAGACAAGTGATTTATCCCGTGGTTCAGCTCGCCACCAAGGCTTGCCTACCTCCACGTTGTTGAGGTTGACCACTTAGGTCATGAGCTTTGCAACTCTACCTCGTTCTCAAGTCAAGGAACCAAATCCTTGAGATGAGGGGTAATAATACTAGCTGCACAATCGATTACAAACCTCCCTAGGCCGCCACACAAGTTGGCAAGGCTCTAGGGCGACGCCTAGCCGGCTAGGGTTCCAAGAACCCAAGAGTAATAGAAGCAAATCCACCGGCTATGGCTCAAATCAAGTGCTCTAGGAAGTAGATCTCAGCTAGGGCTTCTCTTTGATGAAGGTTTAAGCCTCTCAATCACTTGGAATCAATGGAAATCGAAGGATTGGTGAGAGGGGAGTTGTGTGACGGAACGACCCTAATCCTATGGCCCACGTGTCCCTGTCAACCTCTGACAGCCGAACCCATGTTCCATGTGATTAAGACCTGTTCGCCACCGGGCTACATCAGTGCCCAATGTCCGCAGGATCATCTCACAATTCGGTTACAGCATTGCATACTTTTACAAATAACATCGGAATAAAGAGCGGAAGACTTAAATAACAATAGTTTTACAAACCGAGGTTTCAAATGAGGTAAGGAGTACGATTATTACAAACCATTGTTCGGGAAATTCAAAGTAGACAACGTAGCGGAAACATTAACATAAAGATACATGTAACACCCCGTCCGAGGGTGCACGTTTACTCATCGGCCTCATCGGCCTCTTCCTGGATGAAGGTCACGCAACAGGGTGCGAGACACATCGGGGTTTCAGGCATACCTGCAACATGGGTAACAAACCCTGAGTACTGGGGTACTCAACAAGACTTACCTGACTAAAGAAAAAGGGAGAAGACTCAGGAATG
Source organism: Coix lacryma-jobi var. lacryma-jobi (assembly GCA_009763385.1). Taxonomy (NCBI): domain Eukaryota; kingdom Viridiplantae; phylum Streptophyta; class Magnoliopsida; order Poales; family Poaceae; genus Coix; species Coix lacryma-jobi. The sequence continues at coordinate 44,483,634 of CM019828.1, forward strand.
AGAGGCTTAGGGTAGTCAAGGTAAGGCTTAAGCAAGATCAAGTATTTTGCAGAAAAGCATTTTTGTAAACCTTATTTTATTTTTGAAAGATTCAGTATTCCTCAATTCTTCATCATTCATGATTCATTTTACATTTCAAAACATTCCTAGTTGAGAACCACTCTCCGTTGACAGTCAGTGGACCAAGTCTCCATAACCGAGGAGCAACGTTAATCCGGATAAATAATACTCAGCTGAGGATCCCTATCCACACTGCATATGTAGCACCCAAGCTTGCATATGCCAACTCGTCTACCACGATTCCTCCAAGATTGGGCCCGGTCCTACGCCACCCGGAAGTACAGTACACCACTCCAATTTTCCGCCAGCGACAAGTACCTCGGGACTCTAACCCAAGAGTACAGGTCCTGTCACGTGGGTACATGCTACTTCCGCCATCTCTCCACTCCCAGTGCGCGGTTGTCGGTCCAATAAAGGATTTCTCGGAGCCAGAGCTTTCCGTAGTATGTGAATAGTTACAAGTCTTGACCAGCAGGCCCCCATACGGATGGTCCCTAATTTTCCAGCCAGAACTACACCTTGGTTATATCTCACCCAAGCGTAATAGTCCTGTCAGTTTTTCAACCCTGTCCCGGTCGGTGTCAACTGTTGAGTCCCGGACTACAACATGACGGCACCGTACGCTCGGACAACCTCTCCTCGCTATTGACTAGGTACGGATCAGATACCTAGCCAACAGCCGGGGAGTAAGACCAAATTTGTAACGTAACGGCCCTAATCCCATGGCCCCCTGATCACCGTCAACCACTGACAGTCGACCCGTACAGCCAAGAGATTATGACCGGTTCCGCTACTGGGCTACATCAGTGCCCGATGTCCGCAGGATCATCTCACAATTCAGTTACAATCTCTTGAACATTTTGACAAATAACATCGGAGTAAATAGCGGAAGACTTAGATAACAATAGTTTTACAAACCAGGGTTCAACATAAATTCAAAGTGAAGTTATTACAGACCATAGTTCAAATAGATAGAGTTGGCAGAGTAGCGCATGACAACAACTGAAGGGTAAAGATACTTCACCCAGCCCGAGGGTGAATAATCACTCGTCGGCCTCGTCGGCCTCTTCCTGAACAACAGTCACACAGCAGGGTCCAAGGCATACTGAGGAATCTGCCATACCTGCAACATGGGTAATAAAACCCTGAGTACAAAGGTACTCAACAAGACTTACCCGACTAAGAAAAAGGGAGAAGACTCAGGAATGAAGGCTTAGGGCAGTCAAGGTAAGGCTTCAGCAAGATCAAGTATTTTGCAGAAAAGCATTTTTTGTAAACCTTATTTTATTTTTGAAAGATTCAATATTCCTCAATTCTTCATCATTCATGATTCATTTTACATTTCAAAACATTCCTAGTTGAGAACCACTCTCCGTTGACAGTCAGTGGACCAAGTCTCCATAACCGAGGAGCAACGTTAATCCGGATAAATAATACTCAGCTGAGGATCCCTATCCACACTGCATATGTAGCACCCAAGCTTGCATATGCCAACTCGTCTACCACGATTCCTCCAAGATTGGGCCCGGTCCTACGCCACCCGGAAGTACAGTACACCACTCCAATCCGGGACTCTAACCCACGTGGGTACATGCTACTTCCGCCATCTCTCCACTCCCAGTGCGCGGTTGTCGGTCCAATAATGGATTTCTCGGAGCCAGAGCTTTCCGTAGTATGTGAATAGTTACAAGTCTTGACCAGCAGGCCCCCATACGGATGGTCCCTACATTTTTCCGCCAGCGACAAGCACCTCGGGACTCTAACCCAAGAGTACAGGTCCTGTCGGTTTTTCAACCCTGTCCCGGTCGGTGTCAACTGTTGAGTCCCGGACTACAACATGACGGCACCGTACGCAAGGACAACCTCTCCTTCCTATTTGACTAAGTACGGATCAGATACTTAGCCAATAGTGGGAGTAAACCAGAAATTCCCATAAAGTTTCTTTCAGTGATCACACTTTTGAAATTGGCACTTTTATTGCAGAGTCTAATTCCATAAGCATTGCTAAGCATTTTTCAAATACTTTTGAAAAGCAGGCTTCGGGTGTATCAGTGGTCAAGGTGGGTAATGCATCAGTTAGGATATCACTCAACTCCTATAAACCTAATGCAATAATTTAACTCAAAAGCATTTAAGGAAATCACTTTATAAATTCAAGGAAGGGTTAAATGCACCGGGGCTTGCCTTGGATGGCAAAAAGAGCAGACTCGGGGTTGGTGGTGTAGGTGCCGGAGCTCGGGGTTGCCTCGGGGACAGATCCTTCGGTGGCTACCTCGACTTCAGGTCCTTCTTCGTCAACTATACGGATGCAATGATGAATGCTCATGAGAATGATGATATGAACTTATGGTGCAAGACAATTTCCACTGATTCTAGATTACTCTTAAACAAGGCATAGTCGAAATCTAGGTTGAGCATAAAAGGTAACCATTTCTTCCTTAAGCAATATTGATTAAACTAGCCCTTATTATAATTACCCTAAGCATCAACCAAACATAGCATCACAAACATCATAGACCAAAGGGTAGGGGTCTATGAACATCAATCAATCCAAAGATCACATCATCAAACACTTATTACCAACCCTAATCCATCTTTTCTATTTTCTTAATTTATTTAAAAGGTCATTTTATGAAGTTGCTCCAAAAATTACCAAATTAATCACATAAGTTCATTATGGTGTAGATAGATGGCAAAACAAATTTCATAATTTTTGGAGGTCATTAAGGTGTTCAAATAATCCTAGACACTTAATTAACAAAAGGCACTATTCAAGAATTAAAATAAATGCTCAAAAATCAACTTGTTCCAAAAGACTTCAAAATTTTACCAGAGACTAAACATGGCATAAGAAGCTCACAAAAATTTGTCTCATGATTTTTGGAGTTATAAATCACTCTCCAAAAATACCAAAACCTTCATTTTTCAATTAAAAGGGGAATTTTACATTTTCAAATTTTTGCACAAAACTCAAGTTTCATATTTTTATAAAATACTCCAGAGCATAAAGAGTCTACCACAAAAATTTCAGAATTTTTGGATGCACACAGAAAATCATACAAAAAAAAGAAAACAGAACACTATTCACATCTCTCAGAAAAAAAGAGAAGAGCACTGTGCTCCTTCTAGGCCGGGCTCGACGAATCGCGAGGCTCGGGCGAATCGCGCGGGGCTCGGTCGAGACGGGCTCGGTTGAGACGGAAGCGACAGCTTCGTCCGAGGCCTGGCCCGGAGGCTCGGGCGAGACGGAGAAGTGAGCCTCCGTCCGAGGCTTGGGCTCGGGCGAAGCGGAGGGCATGCGCTCGCCGAGGCTTGGGCTCGGGCGAAGCGGAGAGGGATCAGAGACCGAAGGCTCGGATGCTTACCTCGTGTCGGAGGCAGGGCTCGAGGGTGAGGCTCGACTCGTTCTCGAAGGTGAGGCTCGACTTGTGTTCGAGGGTGAGGCTCGGCTTGCTCGAGGGTGAGGCTCGGCACGTTCTCGAGGGTGAGGCTCGACTTGTGCTCGAGGGTGAAGACGACAGCGGCGGCGCTCCGGCGATCCGGCGGTCCTGCGCAGCATACGCGACCGCAAGGGCCGGGTTAGAGTCGCGCGAAACCGAGGAACACAACACGGGGGTCGGGAGAAGGTATCTGTGGCCGGAGACGGCGAATTCCACGAACCCGAGCTCGCCGGGATTCTGCCGGAGATGGGGACGGCGAGCTTACGCCGGGCGATAGGAGGCGGGGAAGGTGAAATTGAAGGGTGGGAAAGCTTCACGAGCTCAAGGCGGAGCTTTCGGGCTAGCTGGTGGAACGGCGGCGTGTCTGGAGTGTGCTGGCCACAGTGGCGGAGGTGGAGTGAGGAGCTCGGGGCTCCGGCGGCTTATATAGCCGCGGCTATGGGGTGGTAGAGATCACGGGGGTGGGTGGATAAACTCGGCGAGAGCGTGCGCACTCGATTGCGCTCTGGCGGGAAGGACGGCGTGCAGCCGGGGCTCGGGCGTGCGTTCGCCGGCGACGGCCACGCGGCGGCGACGCGCGGGGAAACAGTGGGGGACGGGGAGGAGGTCAACTGTGCGCGTGCGGGTGCGAAAGAGATGTCGCGGGCGCGGGCGACAAGTCGGGGGCGGCGTGCGGCTGCCAGGCGCGCGTGGCGCAGGCGGCGCTGTCCCGGGGCCCCCTAGCTGTAGGTGGAAGATGAACAGGCTAGGTCTTAGGGTTTGACTTTTGGCTGAACTCTGGATTTTGCAAAAATCTCCCAAAAATTGAACTGTGCGACAAAAACTCAAAATACCAAAGTTGTTCAGAAAAAAGAATCTACAACTTTGTCAATATGAACATTTTCAAATTCCAAATAGTTTTTGAACTACAATCACAAACAGAAAAGGAAACATTTTTCAACTTTGATTCAAATCAAAATTACTTTGGATTTCAAACTGAAACTTGAAAATCTTTATATATGAAAGTTGTTCCATTTGTCAAAACCTACAACTTTGCTAATATACACTTTTTCTGAAACTCAATAGTTTTTGACTAAATTTTTAAAACTGAAAAGGGGACAAAACTGGAATTTGAATGAATTTGAAATTACTTCAAATTTTGTATAGAAACATGGAAATCTGTAAATACCAAAGTTGTTCCTCTAGATCAGATTCACAACTTTGCTTTTTGAACCAACTCAAAATTTTGAATTTTGAAAAAGTTATCAAAAAGGGAATAAATCCAGGATTTGGGAATTTAGGGTTTTGCAAAAGGAAAAATCAATTCAAATCTGACTTTTGAACCTTGATCAAAGCAACAAACACCAGGGCACTAAATTTGAACAAGAATTACATAGAACTAGGCACAGAGGTGAAATTACCATTTTGCCCCTATAGGAAGAAGTGGGCTAACAAGGGTTTTTGCAATAGAGGGACATCACATAAAATGATACACTAAGCAAATGCATACACATGAAATTATGATCAAGATGATTAATGATGCTAATGATGATATGTCAAGTTAATTACATGCTTAAACACCAGAGGTGTTACAGCCTTCCCCCCTTAAAGAAATCTCGCCCCGAGATTCTGCGTCTTAAGAAAGGACAAAGAAGGGATAAAGGCAAAACTTTACATAGACAGGGATTCGAGAAAGTCGGGATAGTTCTTTGCCAAGAAGTCTTCAGATTCCCAAGTAGCTTCTTCTTCAGAGTGCTGGTTCCATTGGATTTTGTACCACCTTGTGGTAGTTCTTCGAGTAACTCGATCTTTGTGATCCAACACGCGAACTGGATATTCCGAGTAGGATAGATCAGGCTCTAGCTCGACACCTTCAACTTCCATGACATGTTCTGGTACTCGGAGGCACTTCTTGAGTTGGGAGACATGGAAAACATTGTGGACAGCAGAGAGATGATCGGGCAGCTTCAGCTTGTAAGCTACCTTGCCACAACATTCCAAGATCTCAAACGGACCAATGTAGCGGGGTGCTAATTTTCCCTTGACTCCAAAACGAGTGACTCCTTTGGTTGGTGAGACCTTGAGATAAACGTAATCTCCAACTTGAAACTTCAGAGGTCGACGTCTCTTGTCAGCATAACTCTTTTGTCGGGATTGGGCAATCTTCATGTTCTCTTGTATCTGCTTGACTTTCTCTTCCATATCTTTGACCAGGTCAACTCCAAAGAATTCTCTTTCTCCAGGGCTCAGACCAACTGAGGGGTGTACGACAACGACGACCGTACAGTGCTTCAAAGGGTGCCATTTTGATGCTTTCTTGATAACTGTTATTATATGAGAACTCTGCCAAGGGCAAACAGTCATCCCAAGTATCTGCGAAGGTGAGCACACATGCTCTCAACATATCCTCTAACACTTGGTTGACTCGCTCAGTTTGTCCATCTGTTTGTGGATGATATGCTGTACTATGCAAGAGCTTGGTTCCAAGTGAGGTATGGAACGCTTTCCAGAACTTTGCGACAAACTGAGTACCACGATCAGAGATAATGGTCTTGGGTATTCCATGAAGCTTCACTATGTTGTTCTTGTACAAGGCGGCATACGTGGGGACGGCGTAGCTGGTCTTGACTGGCAGAAAGTGAGCTTGTTTGGTGAGTCGGTCCACGATTACCCAAATGGAATCAAAACCTTTCTGAGTCTTGGGTAGCCCATTGATAAAATCCATGCTGATATCTTCCCACTTCCAGGCAGGTACAGATAAAGGTTGCAATTCTCCTCCAGGCTTCATGTGCACGGCTTTGACTTTCTGGCAAGTATCACAGCGAGCGACATAGCGAGCGATTTCAATCTTCATCTTTGTCCACCAGAATCTCTGCCTTAGATCCTGGTACATCTTGTTGCTGCCGGGGTGGATGGAAAACCTAGACAGGTGTGCCTCATCAAGGATCAACTGTCTCAACTCAGGCACCTTGGGAACTACTAGACGGTTCTTGAACCAAACAACTCCTACATCATCGATCCTGAAACAATCAGCCTTACCGGTCTGGACCTTTTCGATGATGTGCTTGATTCCAGGGTTATCTTTCTGTGCAGCGATGACTTGTTCCTTGACCGATGTTTCTATCCTGACATTGTTCAGGCTTCCTTGCGGAACTATCTCAATACCCATCCTTTCAAGAGCATGGCACAAGGAAAGATCATAGGGCTTCGTCGTCAGACAGTTGCAGTATGACTTGCGACTGAGGGCATCGGCAACTACATTTGCCTTACCAGGATGGTAATGCACTTTCGATATCATAGTCCTTGATTAAC
>CM019828.1:44490924-44514798 GCA_009763385.1 Coix lacryma-jobi var. lacryma-jobi
ACGGATGGCTTCTTGGGTTATCCCCTTAATGGTGAAGGTGCCGCAAATCTCCAAGAATTGTTGGAGGTGAGCATTAGCATCCTCCTGAGCCTTGCCACAGAACGGGCTATCTTGGACCATCGTGATCAGAGCCGGTTTCAACTCAAAATTGAGGTTGGCATCGATCGCGTCTGGTCCTATCGCTACATTAGCGGCAGAAGGAGCAGAAAACTCACGAATGGTCTTATTGGCCATCGTGAAGATAGAACGAGATAAGAAAGAAAGAAGTTGAAGAAGATGAAGGAAAAAGATAAGAAGGACTAAGGAAATAAAGAATGGGGTGAGATGGGATTCGCTAAGCGGGAGCTTGAGCAAAGATAAATTCGACACGGACTCAACCGATATACCGATTGCCTTCCCCGGCAACGGCGCCAGAAATGCTTGTTGGTAGTTCTTAGCTTCACTAAAGATAGAGTTAGGCAACTATCCCCAGTAACAACCCAGGAATGCTTGTTGGCACTTGCTAACGTTGTTACTAGGAGTAGACTATGGAGTCTATCCCCGGCAACGGCGTCAGAAATGCTTGAAGCAAGACCGGTCACTATACCTAAAGGAGTGGAGCTAAAGCAGCTATCTGCTAATGCCAAGCGGGGTTGTCAATCCCGACACTAGTAGGAGCTAGCTAGAGAGATTGCAATCTACCAGGAGGAGATTCTACAAGCGCACAGAACTATCATAGTAGCACTTCGCCTGGGAGTACCAGGTGTCGATTTATTTGATCCCAAGGGAAGGCTAGGGTGGTGTATGAGTTGAGTCAAGGAGGGGATGAGAGTTGAAGAAAAGAGAAAAGGGAAAAGGGGAGAAGAGAGGAGATGAAAGGCTAGAAAGAATATATGGGTGGATAGGTAAGGATGAAGTGGATGGCTAAGGTAAGGTGGATGGATAGGTAGTTATGGGGTAGGATAACTAAGGGTAACTAAGATAACTAACTACTAACTAATCCTAGATAACCACAGGGCAAGATAACTATGAAGCAAGATAGTTATGAAGCAAGGCAGGCAAAAGTCAATAAAGCAACTAAGTTAAGTAAAGTTTTATTCCTATCTTGTCAAGTATCGAGGCATACTAGCCTTTACCACTTACTTAGGTTGAACGCTAGCACAACGAGCCTTACTGTTAAACTGGGCCAACTACGTGGTGGAATTCAAGGTGCACAGGGCTGTCACCACCTGCTTGCTACCACAGCTATCCGAGGGTCCAGCCGTATCTGAAGGTAAGTCTATAACTAAGCACCACGCTTAACTATATTCTAACTATCTCTACCCTAGCTTTGAATAGAGACACCCTTGCGGACGTCAGAGCAAACACTTGACTTAATAAGATAAACACTAAACTAACTAAGCAACCTATTAGCAAAGATCAAACACTAAGCTCACTAGAGATTAACTACTATGGCTAAGTGAATTGAATTGTAGGATAGCTAGGCACTCAAGCAATCAATCAAGTATACCAATAAATACTGATAAGTAGAATAAAGTAATACTTGAAATGATGAACTAGAATATAGTAAGTGCTTGAGTAACAAGAGCAAAACCTGAACTGGAGATAAAGGAAGACTCTTCCCAGCTCCAGGACCGATCACTCGCACGCCTCTACTCTTGAGCTAAGCCTTGAGCAGCGCTTCCGCAAGGGCAAGAATGCCTTGCTCTACTAGCTACCTACATGCCTAAGCTCTCTGAGCTTCTAACCTAACTGTCACTTGCTTCTCTTGCTTTGCTTCTCTTGGTGTGTGGGTACTGCATGGTTCTCTGGGATGTGAATGAAGTGATGCCTCAGGGGGATATTTATAGTCTTGAGGAGTGAGGGGGGTACTTATAGGGGGCAGCCAACCGACCTAGGGTTAGGTCTGGTGGCGGGCGCCACACCCTACTGGCGGCCGCCAGTCCACTGGCCGTTGGATGCATCATCTCTGATCCTACGGCCTCCAGGTGGTTGTCCAAGGCGGTTTGGAGGTCAGTTGCATGTCCTAGCAACCGACTTAGGTCATGATCCACACCACTCCCCTCCGTAGCCCTCCGATCAAACCAACCTAGTGACCAAGGGCCAAGATTTGACCTTGGGGTAGTCACATGGATCAGTGACGTGGCAGGGGGGATTCTGGGCCTCACCCTTGTGGCGGGCGCCACCTAGGGGTGGCGGGCGCCACCTAGGGGTGGCGGGCGCCACCCCCCTAAGGCCCAATTGGGCCCTGCTGAGTGGGTTTGGCCTCTGGTGGTTCAAATGTCCAAATTTGGTCCAAATTCCTGCATTCAAATAAAAATCTATGGACATGTGGAATTTGGTAAGTTTGAAACCTATTTGACTACATTTCATGCCTTTTTGGTGGACTTTAGGGTCAATTGTTGATGGTAAAACGGGTGTTTAAGGACCATCAACAGCAAGCAAAAAGGTTTTCAACCTATCATACCAGGCTCTAGGGCTTGTTTCAAACCATACAAAGCTTTGTAAAGTTTAAAAACATGGTTTGGAAACTTAGGATTTTCAAAACCGGGGGGTTGTTTCACATACACCTCTTCTTCTATGTAACCGTTTAGGAAGGCACTCTTGACATCCATTTGAAAAAGTTTGAAACCCTTGGATGCAGCAAAAGCCAAGAGGATCCTAATTGCCTCCAAACGAGCTACAGGAGAAAAAGTCTCCTCATAGTCTATCCCCTCCTTCTGACTATACCCCTGGGTAACAAGTCTGGCCTTGTTTCTCACATTGTGGCCATCCTCTCCTTGTTTGTTTTTGAAAACCCATTTTGTCCCAATAGGGTGACACTCAGGAGGAGGTGGAACAAGAACCCAAACCCGATTTCTCTCAAAGTTTTCTAGCTCCTCATGCATGGCATTAACCCAATCCGGATCAGATAAAGTATGTCCAACATCTTGGGGTTCAAAATCAGCAACAAATGCAGAATAAGCAAACTGAGAGATTTGTTGTGACCTTGACCGAGTGACACGTTTGTTGATGTTGTCGATCATCTGTTGAGGTGGGTGTTGGAGCCGAATGTGTCGTGGCGCCTCCCTTGCAGAAGTGACCTCCCCCTCAACAGCAGCTGGTGCCTCCTCGGGTACACACGGTATAGCCCGAGGTGGTGGATCACACGGCCCCCATGTAGTGGAAGAAGATGAGTCGGGACCGCGAGCAGTCGTGGTCGAAGTCGACCCAATCGTCACAGCAGGTGGAGGAAGTGCTGGATCATCAATCCCTTCAGCACCTTCTTCCTCATCATGAAAAAGAGGTTCGCCAACCTCGTGATCACCTACACGCTCAAATCTAGAAGAAGGACAATGCATGGTCTCATCGAAGGTGACATCAGATGTCTCTATGACTCGGTTAGTATCAAGGTTAAGTACGCGATATGCACGAGTATGATTGCCATAAACCAAAAATACACCATCAGAAGAGCGAGACTCAAACTTGTCCAAGTTGCCTTTCTTAAGAATAAAGCAGTGGCAACCAAAAACTCTAAAATAACTCACTTTGGGTTGCTGTCCAAATCTCAACTCATAAGAAGTTTTCTTCAAGAAAGCACAGAGAAAAATACAATTGGAAATATAGCATGCAGTGTTTATAGCCTCAGCCCAATACCGCCTAGCAGTCCTATGCTCATCGAGCATCGTCCTAGCCATCTCTACAAGGGTCCGATTTTTCCTCTCTACAACACCATTTTGTGGCGATGTGTAGGGGGAAGAAAACTGATGCTCTAAACCCAAAGAGTTACAAAACTTCTCAAAATTTGAGTTCTTAAACTCAGAACCATTATCGCTACGAATAGCTCTCATCGAGTTCTTAGGGAACTCATTTTAAAGTCACAAAATCAGATTGCGAGTAAAAGAGAAAGTCTCAGTTTTTTCAGTTAAAAAGAAAACCCAAGAATATCTCGAGAAGTCATCAACAACAACAAGCACATACCACTTCCCACCAACTGAGCTCACCCGAGCCGGACCTACAAGATCCATATGCAAAAGCTCTCTAGGGTGCTTGGTCATAACTTGATTCATAGGATGGTGGAGAGCGGCAACCATTTTCCCATGTCTACAAGAATGGCAAACAAGATCCTTCTCCATGTGTAACTTGGGCAATCCTCGGATTAAGCCAAGTGAGCTAAGCCTTGCAAGCAAGTCGAATCTCAAGTGACCAAGTCTCCTATGCCACTTCCAAAGATCAGACGAGGAGGGTCCAGCAAAATGACAACGAGAAATGCCAAAAGACTCCTAGAAATTCGCACGAAATACTTTCCCAAAGGGCGAAATCAAACACACAAGATTGCCCTGAGGATCTGAAATATGACTGAGATTCGGCTTAAAACGAATCTCATAGTCATCCTCAAAGAGTTGCAAAACAGAAAGAAGGTTAAAATACAAGTTCGAAACAAGAGCAACATCACGCAACACAAAGTGCTCATTAACTCGCATAGAACCACGGGATAGCACCTTACCTTTGCAATTGTCACCGAAGGTAATAAACTCCTTCCCGGTGACTGGACTAAGACTGGAGAACCACTTGGAGTTTTCGGTCATATGCCTTGAGCATCCAGAATCCACCAACCAGACGTTCTCCAATCATCTTACCTACATCAATAAAAAGACATAGGGTGAGCATACGGTCCAACACTGGGGTGAGTAAAATTGGAAGTATACCCGTGTTGTCCCAGCTGCTCAAAAGAATGGTTAGTAGAAAACTATTCCTAGCACGCCTACGGGGAAAGCGATCACCACGCAAAGGAAAACGTGGTCCGCTAAGGGAAGAGCGTCCATCGCGATAGCCAAAACGCGGTGGGGGTAACGCTCAATAGCAAAGCCACCGCCACGGGGTCCATAGCCTACAAAAGTAGGATCCCGCCGGGCACGACCTCCTTGAGGCCTAGGACCTTGAGGTATTGGACCTCTAGGCCTAGTGACCCTCCTTTGAACCTTCGGCGCATGTACATCATGGAAAGGATGGTACACATCCGAGTTGTTCATCTCCTTTGCACGACGCTCCTCTCTCTTTCGTCGAAATCAAAACTCCCTCAAGTGTCCATCTCTCCCACAGTGCTCACAATGGTACCTCACCGCTCTCATAGGGGGTTGTTGGTACTCACGGTATTGGGTGTGGATCACTTGGTTCTTTTGTGGCAAGAGCTCCTCATGGATTGGTGGCATAGTGTCAAGCTTGTTCCTTAGGTGATTGGGTTTTGGAGCCCATGATTGTTTCTTGGGTGGAGCTCTTGGAGGTTCCACAAACACTCCATCTTTGGTGTTAGGCTTGAGAGGCTCTTTGGGTGGAATCTTGGTCAGTTTGGGAGTAGTGGTGGAGTTGGGCTTCTCACTTGGCTTAAGACCACTAAATTCTCCAACCTTCCCAAAAGATGTTGCCCACTCAATACCTGAGCAAAACCAACACTAGGACCTCCAGCAGCACGTTTGAATTGGGCAATCATCATCCCAGCTATGTCTCACCACTAGACACCCATGACAAGATGGTCCAAAGGTATGTGTTTTCTTCCTCGGTTTCATCTTGTCATGCTTCACATTTGCAATCTCCATCTCCAAACCCTCACACAAGGCACACCTAGACACACAAGTGCTATCCAAGCTGGCCTTCTCAAGAGACACAATCTTGTCATTCTTCTCTGCCAACTCGGATTGCAAGCCTGCACAAGACTTGCACGCACCCAGCAACACCGGTCTAGCTCTAAGTGCATCCATCTCTCCAACCAAAGCAACATACTTCCCCCTCAAAGTGAGAAGGTCAGTCATGTGCTTGGAGCACATCTCACACTCATCCTCCTCGGTGACTACAACGGTGGACTTGACAGAATCAAGTTCCTTCACCGCATCCTCCCACTTCTGCCTAAACTCCTTCCTCTCTCTAGCAGCATGTCTAAGCATCTTATCTTGACTGAGTCTGAGGTACCTGGGAGGAATCGTCGTCATCATCATTCTGGGGGATCTCCTCCAACTCACAGTTGACCTCATCGCCGAAGTCCATGGTGCAGAAGCCCTCATCATCAGCGAAGAAGCAAAGACCGTTCAGCTTGTCCTCGATCTTCTTCTTCTCAGACTCATCATCACTTGAAGCACTGGAGTTGTCGTCCGAGTCGTCGATGTCGCTGAGCGTGGCGAAGAAGGCACGCTGCTCAGCCTAGGCCTTCTCCAAGTACTTTTCCTTGATGTACTCCTTGTTGAAGCCGCCCTTCCGCTTGTGCTTTGCGGGGATGTACTTCTCCTTGCGCTTGCTGGAGTCGTACTTGTAGCCGTGATCCGCCTTGCCGAAAGCTTGCTTGTTCTTTTTTGGGCAATTGGCGATGAAGTGGTCCGAGCCTCCACACTCGTAACAGCCACCTCATCCTCCTCCACGGCGACGGTTCATGCGGTTGTTGTGGAATCGCGAGAACCAGTTGGCAAGCAGAGCCAACTTATCGTCTACCATGAACTCCAGCTGCTCCTCTATGATAGAAAGAAGAGAAGACAATGCAAAGCCTCCAGAGGGGTTAGCGGAAGAACCAGAAATCAAAGCCATCGACGGGCCAGAAGGATTTTCATAAGAAGCCCTTGCCATGGCATCAATCTCACTGGACTTGAGCTTACTAAAGAGCTCATCGCACATGAGAGTCTCATAGTTAGGCAATTCGATGATCGCCTGAACCTTAGAGTCCCACACCGACCGATCAAGAGTTTGAAGAAGCTTCAGAGCCCTCTCATGATCGTCGAAAGGCAACAGCTCCTTGTTAGCCCTCATCCTGTTGACAATCACTTGAAAGCGAGCGAATAAACTTTCTATGCTCTCGCCAGGCATGTGTCGAAAGTTCTCATACTCTCGCTTGTGCGACTCATAGAGATGGGTTTTGACTTGAGTGGTTCCCTCATGAAAACGCATGAGAGTCGCCCAAATCTCCTGAGCCGTAGCGAGGTGAGAAACGCGATCAAACTCAGACATGCTCAAACAGGAGAAAAGGGCATTACGGGCTCGGCTATTGGCATCATTCTCGTCGATTTGCTGTTGAGTCACACGAGCAGCCAAGACCACATAATCAGCAGAGTTGCAAATATCCCAAATAGAAGCACCCATGCTCTGAAGATAGGCCGACATGCGTATCTTCCAATAAGCATAGTTCGTCCCATCGAAAAACGGCGGTTTGCCCACGCCGCGATCCATGTCGCCTTCTGTGGATCTGGAACCGGCTAAGGTGGAAGATCCTTAACCCGCTCTGATACCAATTGAAGGACCGAGAATGCTACCAAAGGCGACCAGAGGGGGGTGAATGAGAGCTTTAAATTTCTTTTCAGAAACTTTTAGCCTCTGTCCTGAGAATCAACCCCAAGAGCAAACCTAGAGCTTGCTAGTGTCCACGACCCTAGATGTAGGGTGGATGCTTCCCAGAAGCATAGCGAGACACTACACAACTCTAGAAATCCAATGCAACAACCCGAAACCAAATCAGAAATTAGACGAACGAACTGCGAACGAAACTGTGCAGAACTCAAACCATCGGACGCTGGCCTGCGTCCGATGTAATCCTAGCGGATGCGTCTGATGCAAAATAGGCAAAAATAGAACCTTACTGCATAGCCATCGGACGCTGCTATAGTGCAAGCTCAGCGTCCGATGCTAAAGCCTCGGAGCGTCCGATGACAACGGACCGTCTGATGCCTAGGCTCCTGCTGTGTCCGATGCAAAATGAGCATTTCCAAAACCTCACTGCATGACAATCGGACGCTGGACTGTAGCGTCCGATGTCAGTGTCCGATGCCCTTTAAAAACACAGAATCTGACACATGGCAACGGCGCATCCAATGTGATGAACACAGCGTCCGATGCCCTCGTGCTCAGCGTCTGATGCTCCCGAAAACACACAGTTCTTCCGCGGATTCAACCCGATCTCCTCCGAATCAAAAGCTTTAAGGCTTCGACTTGATATGAGGAGTTCTAAGAATGTTAGTGAGCTACCCCTAAGAGATCATGGCTCGAACCTAACTCTAAATCGGTAAATCGGAAGAATTTGGGGGCAAAGGAGAGAAAACCGATCCAAACACAAAAACCAACAGATCTACTTGTTCGTGAGGATTGGGTTAAATTCCTTTGGTGGAAACAATCACCTCACAACAAAGAACAAGTTTATTCAAACGATTTCGTAAAAGACGCAGCGAAGAGGGAGATCGAGCGACGGGAAAATTGAGACCAAAAGCAAAACGCGAAGAACAACTCACGAACGCAATTCACAATCTCAATTACCAGCCGAAATTCATCCCCACGAGGAGACAACGGGAATCCGGTCCCGTTTCTGCAAAATCCAAATACACAGAGCTATGATTCACCGTCTCTGCGGATCTCAGTAGCTACAACAGGGATGTGGGAGAGCAGGAAACCCTAGAGTGAAAATAGCAATGGCTGAGATAGTTTTGAGGGAGGGGTTGCCTCTCCTAATATAGCCTAATACAATTATTCCCCTTCTACCCCTACTGCTAATGAGCGAGCGGGCTAACCCTAAGTGTATTCCTGACCAACTCAGAGTTGATGTTGATCCGACGACCATGCCAGCACATCAGGTACTTTCGCCTTGACGCGACCTCACCGGATGCCGCCACGTGCCGCCACGCACCGTTCATCCTTTTCACGCACCTCCCCTCGGTTTTGAGGATGAAACCGGGAAACCTTTCGTCCATCAGCTGAGTTTTGTGGCCCAAACTCAGAAACCCGTCAGCACCCAGGTTTTGAGGCCCAAACCTGGAAACCGTCCTCAGCCCGAGTTTTGTGGCCCAAACTCAGAAACCGACCGCGCCCAGGTTTTGAGGCCCAAACCTGGAAACCGTCCACTCGGTGGTTTTTTCTGTGGCTCAACCACCAAACCGACGCTGTAGTGGGATGCACCGCCCGTGCACCCCGTCCACCCGCAAGTCTTCACTTGTCGCTGTCCCAGGCTGTCAGCCACCACGGCTGATCCTCAGGCCACCAGTCCGTCAGTCCAAGCCTCACGTCCGCCCTTCACCCCTCCGGGTCCATCGGCACAACACGTCTCTACTTGACCTTCACCTTTCCTTCGATCACCGTCTCTGAGCTCGACACCTGCACAACACAAGCCAAAGAACATGCGCATCATACCAGTTGACAATCACTCATCATCTCAAGATCCGGCATACACCCATTTATCCGCACAGGTGATAAAAGAGAGCTTCAATGTAATGCAAGAGCTAAAAATTGCTTGTTTGAATCTTTTAGCAAGGATGTTTTCAATCAAGTTTTTACTTTTCAAACATCTCATGAAATTTGGCTAAAACTCCATGAGCTTCGTGATGGCACAAGTAATGTTCATGAGCAAAAACATCACTTAGCTAAATAAAGTTATTATTCTTTTAAAATGAATGAAAATAAACTTGTTCATGATACGTATTCTCGTTTGAATGTAATTATCAGTGAGCTCAATTCTATTGGAATTACAAAGCTAGGATGCGCATATTGTGAGAAAGGTCATCTCGGTGCTACCACATAGCAAGTATGCAACCATCATCACCATCCTCAACAACATGGAAGACTTAAGCACCATGACCCCTGCCATTGTCATTGGCAAATTGGTGGTATTTGAAATGTCACACAAGATGGGTCAAGAAGAAGCCACTTCATCAAGCAAAAGCATAGCTCTCACATTTAATGAGCACAAGAAGATGAAGGGCAAGAAGCAAGTTGAGACAAGATCAAGCTCAAGCCCCTCATGTGAAGATGAGGAAGAAGAAGAAGAATCAAGTGATGATGATCAATCCTCCACCTCTTCCAACTCCTCCTTGGATGAAGAAACAATCAAGCTAGTGCGGGGAGTGGAGAGGATGATCCACAAGCTCAATGTCAATGGTGTGCTCGTCACAATTGAAGATTGCATCTTCACCAACCAAAGAAGAGAGCAAAGAAAGAATGGATGTTATGGATGTGGCAAAAGGGCACTTTGTGGAGGATTGCCCAACACACAAGCCCACACCCAAGGACAAGAAAAGGAAGGGATGCAAGTCCAAAACCCTCAACACCATCAAGACATGGGATGATTCATCGAGCAAATATGAAGCCCAACACAAGAGGCATGGCCACAAGCACTCATCATCAAGCTCCTCACATGTGTGCCTTATGGCACGAGGTAAAAAAAAGTCCTATCTCTAGTGATAGTGATAGTGATGATGACCTATCTTCTCATGATCAAATTGTGCTAGATAAACTCAACTATGCTAAGGCTTGCACTAGTCAACAAAAGAAAATAAATAATTTAAAAGAAATATTCAATAGCTCTCAACAAGCTTATAATGTTAAACTTGATCAATATGAAACTTTGTCAAACCTTAGAGCTATCTAGTAAAATTGAGAAACTTGAAGCTAGTGCAAGCACAAGTTCAAGCACAATTAATGATGAGCAACTTGTAAATAAAAATGGAAAACTAAAAGCAAAGTTAGCTAGCACATAAGATGCATAAAAAGTTTCCTTGCTAAAATGGAAATCATGTGCAAATATTATGATGAGCTAACTAAAAAAGTTGCTAATCTTGAAGCCATCGGAGGAAACCTCACCGAGGCACCTAAAATTAAAAACTCAACTTTTGATAGACCTAAAATGGATGCCTCTACTTCTTGCATTGATTTACTTGATTTAGACTCACCCATGTGCAAACAAGCTTGTGTTGAGGATGTGATTGTAGAAACATGTTCACAAGAAATTGCAATGGAAAATGAGCTATTAAGGCAAGAAGTGGCATGCCTCACCATGGACTTGACTCAAGCAAAAGACACAAGACGGAGCAAACCTGAATTCATCAAGATAACACCATCATCAAGGGAGTGAAGAAGCTTGATGAGGAGCAAACTGTGGTTTGTTCGTTTGCCACAAGGAAGACCACAAGTCCTATGAGTGCAAGGTGAAGCATGGGGAGAGAAAAAGAAGAAAGATAAGAAAAACAAACAAAGCAAGCTCTCAAACACCTACGCCAACAAGGTGGACAAGAAGGCCTCCACACCCAATCTTTTGAAGAAGAAGAAGAAGAATGACAAGGTGGTGGCCGTCAAGGTGAACAAGCAAACCAACAATGGGGCCAAACGAATTTGGGTGCCTAAGGACATCATTTCAACCATGAAGAGCACCAAAAGGTTCGGATCTCGAAAGGAAAGTGAGAAATCAAATGTACTTCGGGGAATTTGGAGACTTAGCAAAATTTGGGTGAATATCATGGGTTGCATCGCATTGGACCATGTCATTTTCATGTGTGTTAGTGGATACTATGGACCCAAATTCCTCTTCCCATGTTAGGTAACTAGATTTGAATTCTTGCAAAATCAATTAGCATCTAGTTCCTTTCATTGTCTAGGTTTGGATTTGTATATTTAATCCTTCATCATGCATACACTAGGCTTATCGTATGGTAGGTTTGCTCGTTATCTCTCTCATCCTTGGAGCAAACCTACATGGTTTAATTTGTTTAGGAGCATGACACATATCTTCTCTTGTGTTTATCTTATATGTGCCAAAGTCCAAATAGTAGATAAACTACCCCAATTACCATCTTCAATTGGTGTCACATTTCAAGTGATGTATAACTGCAAAATGGTAGCTTGACCTTACAAGTCAATGTGCATATCTCCTACAAGTATTTCAAACTTGTATGCACACTTTTAGGGGGAGTTTACAATTTGGAAGCTTTGAGACTAACACTACTTTCAAGTTTATCATGTGAAGGACCGGATTGGCGACCAGATGGGGGGTGAATGGGAGCCTCAAATTTCTTCTCGAGAAATAGAAGGCCTCTGTCCTAGAAAATCACTCAAAAGCAAAGACTCGAGCGACCGGCTAGTTCACGACCTAACAAGTAGGTGGATACCTTAGGAGATGTCCTAGAGGTACAGCGGAACTGCCGAAGAAAGCCGACGACCAAGCACCAACACACGAGGCAAAACTGCTCAAACAGCAGGTTCCCGGACTGTCCTTGTACTGCTCTCGGACTATCCGCTGTAGAGAGCCGGACTGTCCGCGCCTGAAGAGCCGGACTGGTGCGCCGGCACTCGGCGCGCGGGTGCACGTCCTCCAGTGCTCTTGCGAGCGGTCTGCTTGGTCCGTGCCATCTACAAATTTTAAATATGAGTCAGATACGGTAAAAAGTTTTATGAAAGATAGAGGAGTACTAGGAATTTTATAAATTACAAAAGCAATAAAATTTTGGAATTACTCCTAAGAAAAAGGGGTGTCCAGTCTATCTAGGGTAGCGTCCTACAGTCAGTTCGGCTTTGATACCAATTTGTAACACCCGGATTTACGAATAAAACCGAGGTAATGCATATGTGGGCCCAGGGGGTCCCAAATCCACATATACCACAAAATGTATATCATTACAGCACGAACAACGTTTAATAACTTATTACATCACATGAGATTGTTCATCACATCGGCCAACGACCCATTATTACAACGGTAGCGTAGACGTAGACATCACTCCACAGGGACACCGACTGGGGGTACGCCATCCTCAGAAATTTGGCACATCTTCTGGATACTCCTCGTATTCTCCACCATCTGGTACCCATCTGGGATTTTTATGTGAACCAACGACAAGCGTCAGCTCACCATGCTCAGCAAGTACAACTACGGGGATGCAAGGCTCAAAGGTTTGACTGGGTTGACTGCGGTTAGCATTTTAACTTGGTCATATTTTAATATTATCCTTTCATTACTAAGTATATGATCCCTGTTGTCCAAAAAGTATGATCATTATTATGTTAATAAGAGGTAAGCCACATACCACCAACATACCCCACCATGAACCACTTATAAAGGATCTGAGCCGCTCGTATCCGTGAGCACGGCTGATATATCAGGTTTACACTCTGCAGAGGTTGTACACTTTCACCTTAGGCCGTGATTCCCATATGCCGGGGAGAGCCAATCCCACATTACCTCCTCTATGGAAGTACGACAGGGTTTCACTACGTAGTCTTTCACTAGCTCCTCTAACAAGTAGTAGCCGCAAGGTTTCGGCTTCCAAGCGAATGGAGGCCCCCTTCAAGATGGCACACCTGACAGCCGACCAGCACACATCTTGACAGGCAAGGAAGCCATTCTTTAACCTAGTTCCCCCCCTCCAGCGCCTTTCGGTAACTACTACAAGCTAGAGAAAGTCTAGTTACACAACTAAGATCAGAGCCATATAATACCCAAGGTTGCACGAGATCTCCCGGGTGGCCGCTTTAAAAGATAGTCCCTGGGGTGAGTCACTGAGCGAACAACATGCTCCAGTGCCCTAAATGTGGTTAAAAAGCCTCTTTTAATATTTGTTCCATAGTCATTAATCAGTATTAAACAATTAGCATTTATATAGCGCATAGCATTTCTAATCATATTATGCAAAAACCCTCCCATAGGTACAAGGTATACAGTTCAAGGTAACTAGTATGGTCCTATGGTTCATCACATTAGACACATGCATAATGAATTACTGGGTCTTGCATTTAATAGGTAACAAGGAAACCGTAGGTTATACTTGCCTTGGTCACACGCTTGGTCCTGGTACTTGCTCCTGCGAAACTTGATCCTCGAACACGTCAACGTCTGGACTCGATATATAATCACCAGTCATAGCATCCAAACAGTCATTACATGCAAATAAAATATATTTTTATTAGAACAGTACACCAAGCTTCAAAAACAGTTAGAGAAACATATTTAAAACTATTCTACTCGTTGATACGATCACATGAACATAAAGATCACTCTAATCGGATCTAAAACGAGAAAGTTATAAAGAAAACAAGTTGCAGGGGCATTTTTATAAATAAAATTCATTTCCTGAGGCCTAACTCGCGAAAACCGAGGACCTAAACATAAATAAACGTAGCCGGCGGGGGCTAGCACGCGAAAACGCGTTCTCTGGACGGCGGGTACTAAAACTGAGAACTCCAGGGGCTAAACCGAAAGAAAACATGACTTAAAAGTAACTCTTTTGAACTACGGTGGATCACGGGTTGATTTCTCGAAAAGGCGGGGGCTCTTCTGCAAAACGCGCAGAGGCTGCCGCGCTGGCGCCGACACGGCGCCACACGGCGCAACGCGGCTGGGTGGGTCCACCACGCGGACGGTGGACCGCGAGCGGGGCGCGGGTGCACGGGCCGGTGAACCCGGCGCATACCCCTTCGGGGTTATGCTCTAATCCTGGCCGTCCGCACCGATCGGACGGCGCAGGGCGGCTCGGCGAGAGAGCGCGGCGGCGGGAGCGGCGGCGCAAACGCCGACGAGCGGCGGCGCCATGCGAGGGGCTCGGGAACTCGCTGTTCCGGCGTTCCCGGCCTTGGTTGGCCACGCGGATAGCACCGGAGCGAAGCAGGGGCGAAGGCGAGCTCGTCGGTGGCCTTGGCTCTGGCGGGGACTCACCACAGCGACGATGAGGCGACGGCGGGATCTGCGAAAGGGGAAAAACTCCGGTGAGGCTCGGGTACACGCGAAACAAAAGAGAGAGGGCTCTGGGGTCTTGATGGCGGATGTGGCAGCACCTTCGGCGGCTCGGGGAGGCGCTAGGGCGGCCGGCGGAGCCTCGCAGGCGGCGACAGAGAGGGTGGGTGTGGGAAGTGGCGAGGGGAGGGAGTCAGGGCTTTGGCCACGACTTTATAGGGTTCGGAGGAGGCGGCGAAGGGTCGGGGAGCTCCACCGGGGCTTGATGGAAGCCTGAGTGGCCTTGAATGCCACTCGCGCGGCCGTTGCAGGAGAGGAGCAGGCGGCGGCGGCGCGGGCGCGAGCCGTCACGAGGTAGGGGAAGGGTGTGACGCTGACAGGTGGGGCCGGGGTGGCAGCGGGCGAAGGTGGGGACGCGGCGGGCGCTTGCGCGCTGCGCGGGCGAGCGGGCCGCGACGCGAGCGAGCTAGGCCGCGAGGGCGACCGGGTCGCGGCGCTGCGGGCGCGTGCGCGCGAGAGAGAGAGGGAGCGGGCCGGGGCGCTGGGCCGGAGCAGGCCAAGGCCCGAGCGGGGAGAGGTGGGGAGAGGGAGGGAGAAAGGCGTGGCGGGCTGGGCCGCCTTGCCTGGCTGGGCCAAAAGAGTGGAAAGGGAGAGGGTGAAAAAGAAAAGCCTTTTTCTTTTATTTCCTTTTGAAAAACTTGCTCAAATTCAAATCAAATTTGAATTTGAACCACTCAACACTATTCCAACACTCAAGCAAAATATTATGCTCCAGCATGAATGCAACAAAAATGTTTCTAAGCCCCGAGATATTTTATTAATTCACCAAAAATTATTATTTGACCTATATGTTTCATGAAAAATTAAATAAACAAAGTCATATTAAACTCTAACTTCCAAAAGCGATTTTTCAGGGTGTCACAATTAGTTGATGGTATAATGTTGACTGTAAGGATCGTCAATAGCATCGCTGGATTCCATGCTGTTTTGTCCGTTGCTCGTCCGTCTGACTTCAGATTTGCTTTCTGGCTTTTGTGTTAGGATCCTTGTCTAGTGTAGTGTCTCGTTGTGTTCCTTGGGAGCATCCACCCTATCATTAGGGTCATGGAAATTACCAAAGTCGGCTTTGATTTTGGGGTTTGAATCTGGAATAGCGGCCATCCATCCTTTGAAAAGAATTTGAGGCTCCCATTCACCACCTCTCTGGTCGCCCTTTTTGGTCCTTCAACCCAGCGATGAGCCTAGGGACGAGGCGGCGGTGGCCCGGTGATGATGAGAGGGAGATCCCTGTGAACACAAGGTTTATACGTGCCCTTGTGGTTCGTCCTTGTGATGAGTGATTGGTCAAAAGGCTCACGGGTTGTCTTGAGTGCAACATGTCTCTTGGTTATGTTGGTGTGAAGGTGTGGAGCTCAGAGGCAATGGTCGATAGCGTGGTGAAGGTCAAGTAGAGACGTGTCGTGCTTATGGATCATGAGTGGCAAAGGGCAGACGTGAGGCTTGGACTGAAAGACCAAGAGGCTGGATGACCAGTTGCGGTAGCTAGCACTTAGCGGCAACAAGCAAGAGTACAAGGGGATAAAGACGACATCGGTCAAGTAAATACAGAAGTCAATGGCATCATGGCACCTGACGGAGGCTAGACATGGGTTTGCATGAGAGATGCAAATGATGTCGGTCAAGTCAGGAAGGAAGGCGAAGGCGTCGTGCTTGACGGAGGCTGGACATGCGTCGACATCGGTGCAACAACGGGGCGTGAGACCCATGCTCTGTCTTTGGCGCGGGGTTGGTAGTTGAGCCTCAGAAAACTACCCCGATGGTTTCCAGGTTTGGACCACAACATGGGGTGGTCGGTTTCTGAATTTGTGCCTGAAAAATCAGGATGGCGGGTTGGCCGTTTTGGGCCTCAAAATCCAATGGAGGTTCCTATGCGGAATGGGATGGCACATGGTGACACCGTGAGGCTTGCGTCGAGGCGAAGAGAGCGGTGAGAAGGCACGTGGTCGTCGGGACGACACATGGCAACATCGGGAGGTTTGCGTTGCAGCGAAGCGACCGATAAGGAAGGCACGTGACCGTCCATGAAGATCCTAACAGAGTTGGACTAGAATGCTCCTAGGTGTAGCTAGTTTGCTCTATATATCTAGGGGTAGAATGGGTATTGTGTAATAGGCTATAAATAAGGGATGACACCCCTCATCCCTCTTCATCTCTTCAGTTGTTATTTTCTAGCCAGACTTTCATCTATTAGGATCTCTCTCTATAACTGTTGTTGAGATTCGCAGAGACGGAAATCTTTTCTCTGTGTATTTGGATTTCAGGAAGGGAGACAGTAATCTCCTTCTAGCCTTGTTGGCTTTTGCGCTGAAGTCTTTTGGATTGTGTTTTGTTCTTCACGTTCTACGTTTTCCCCTCTTTGCTCTTTGACGAGATCTTTTGTTTTGAGGGATGGATTGTGAATCCGTTTGAACTATCTTGTGCACCATTGTGAGAGACATCTTTCCACCGAAGGATTTTCATTCATTCCTCATGAGCACATAGATCGGGCAAATTTCATTTTGCATCTCGTTTTGCCCGTTCTTCATCGATTTTCTTTGATTCCCCGATCTGTAGTTCAGTTCGAGCCATGATATTGTAGGAGTATCTCACTAACTTGCTTGTGATTCCTTATGCAAAGTTCGAGCCATGAGTTTGTGCTATTCTGGGGTGACCGGACGCTGGCGTCAGGTTGACTGGATGCTGGCTAGTGAGTCCGGTCATTGAAGGTCGCGCAGACTTGGCCGGAGACACTGCTCAATAGCGGCTGGATGCTAGCCAAGTGAGTCCGGTCACTACTCAGAGAGGTTCTGCGTTGACCGGACGCGTCTGTGTCTCCTTGACCGAACACGTCGCAGTCACTGTTCACCGAGTGACTGTGACCAGATGCTGGATAGGACGCTCCTGTACGTAGAGTCCGGTCCAACTCAGAGAGGTCTAAAAACCAGTTTTTTTGTGACCAGAGGCATCCGATCACCTCTGACCGGACACACTCAGAGTCCGGTCAGTGCATTTTTTGTGGGTTTTCGTCCGAGGTTTCTTTAGTCGACCTCCGTTTTGAGTTCTGGCTTTTGCGTTGGATTCCCAACTTCCGTGCTCTACAAAAATCAGGCTTCCCGCTTTACAAAATAGCATGAATCCCGCTCACATTGCTTGGGGGAGGTTGAGGTTATGTTGATGGTGAGATATCACCAAATAACATGCCCAAAACATCGTCTACAACCTCGGAATAGAAGGAAGATAAGCATAGCATAGGCATATTTTGGTACAAATAACTTGGTTTCACATGTACATGTCCTCTATTTGAATGTAGTGCATAGTGGGTGAAAAACCAAGCTTGGGAGCCCAACATGACACGTTGGCCGACCACCAAGTATGGCAAATGTCCAATCCAACTTGACCAACATCATAGACTATGCTTCTAGAAGCCACTTGCAAAAGATGGGCTGATTTGGTCTCATTTAGACGTCGCCCGACCCCTCCTTTGTACCCTCCTGTTGATGCTAAAAATTGGTGTCTTCGAACGCCAACACAACTGCGAGGCCCTCAGAGACCGTCTGGAGCAAGAGTCCTGATCTCCTGAACCTCCAAAGAGTAGAGCCGGTCTCGGTAGAACCGAGTCCAAAGCGTGCCAGTCAATTTGACCTGCAATTGACAAGGAAGAAGAAAATGATATCAAATTGTGGAACCTGCCAGTTTGGTGCCAGACAGTTCTATAATATACGACTCTGAAACAGCCGGTGTCAAAGGAATTAGACTAGAAAGTCAACTCCTAAAAATATGAAATATATGAACATTGAAAAAATAGAACGGCTTATTCAAGATATGTAACAAGAATATAGCTAGCCGATCCAACTTAGCTGATAATAAGATATGATTCTACATATACGACAAATCCAGGGATAAAACTAACAGATCGACTAATTGTGTCGGCAATTGAGGGGTTCTCATTCATCGGCACCGGAGTAGCCCCTACTCCACCTCTCCTATAAATACCCTCCTACCCCTCACTCTTCATTCATGACATAATAGAGTTAGCCACACCTGAGAAGCATTAGCAAAGCTCTGGCATATTGCTATGCGAGTAAGGAGAGAGTGAGGGAGTCGTCTGGAGGAAGCCTCGGGCCTATTGGGAGTCTCCTCCGTGATGTACTTCAGTGGATGCGGTCTTCTATGTAAGTAAACATCTGAGATCTTCTTTAATATTCAGTATCTGGTTTAGCATTAAGTTATATACTTGTGTTTCATGGGTATGTTGTTCTATTAGTAGTGTGCTTTAGCCTTATGGTACCAGGTTAGATTAGTAAGGGTAGTGTAAACGCGGTGTTTCGGATATATCTTACCAGTATATGCTGCTTGTCGCACAGATAGATAGTGGTAGTCAGTGGGTGGTGACAGCCCCGAATCTGGTCTTTGGAGTCCACCATGTGTTCTTAGGCAAGTTCTTAAAAAGTAGGGCTGAGTAAGGGAGTTGGGCTGCTTGCACGGGCTTCATCTGTAACTGCCGCCCCGTGCAAGGGTGGTGAACACCGCATATACCTTTTTGCTATACCAGACATAGGTTATTATAGAGATCCTCTCTACTGACCTTTCATAGGCTCTTCTATCTCATCATAGGACGACCTTGACTCTAGTTAGTTCACTTCACGTTCACCATGGAAAATACGATGCCTGGAATACTCCCGGTGAAGGCTACATTGACAACCGTGCGCTTGCGGTTTACCCGTTTGCCACTTTAGGTGTCAACAGGTTACCAAAAGTTCATCGAGACACTAGTTGACTCGCGTGAACTAGGGTGTGGGGAGTTTTGTGGTGTCCTGCTTTGTTCTTAGGGAACATCCACCCAATCATTTGAGTCGTGAATATCATGTTGTGTGGCTCTTGCTTTTAGGGTTTGAATTCAGGACAATGGTTGTTTATTTCCATGAAAGAAATTTGAGGCTCCCATTCACCCCCTCTGGTTGCCACTTTTGGTCCTTCAATCCCAATCTGTTGTGCGATGATAACGACAGCGATCAGATCAATACGATCAGGCGCCTATACAGGGGAACTGCCCCCTGCGGAGATTGACCTCTCCCCGGGGACGCGTGGTGTGGAAGTGTCAGCATCTAGGGTTAGGATCTAAACCTAGGCGAATGATACCATGCAAGAGAATAGAATTGGTGAATTGGATGATATATTGCATTGAGTCTCAAGGGCTGATTATATAGAGTACATAGGACTAACACCTCATGTAGGTAGACAATATGGTACTATTCCTATTTACTCTAACACTAACCAACTATTCTTCATCCTAGTTTGTGGCCTTTTGGGCGTTCCATTCTCTCATGGATGCTGCATATGCAAGTGAACTATAGCAAGAAATATATATACTACCTACATGAGTCATTGATACAAAAACTTGTATGTGCATGTTGATGTTTAGATTGATCACCCACCATGAGGTGGTAGAACACTCGGTAGATATGAGCTAAATATGTCTAGTTGACTTTCAAGTCCGTTGCTGCAACAACATGTTTACACACAAATACTTTGAAGGGATTGTGACGTCTAAGAGGGGGTGAATTAGGCAACTTAAAACTCTACTCTAAACTATGACCTCTAATTTCCACCTAGTCAAAACCTATGCAAGAAAATAATCTATCTAATTATGCAACTATGGTTTTGCTAGGTGTGTTGCTATCTCTATCGCAAAAGAGTTCTGCAACCTAGGTTCTAATCCTATCAACTAAGCTAGGAAAAGTAGAACACACAACCAAGGTAGCAATGTAATTGCAGAAGTAAAGATGAGGTAGAGATGCAAACTCTCGTCGACGACTCTGGTGTTTTTACCAAGGTATCGAGAAGCACATAAACTTCCCCCTAGTCCTCGTTGGAGCCCCTCACAAGGAATCCCTTGCAAGGGCCAAGCTCCCGGTCAGATAACTCCATGGATAGCCTTGGGCCTTCCCCACGCGCAAGTGGGTCTCTGACGTACCTTCTGGCAAGCCTCTCCCGGATGCTCTTTACCACCTCCACTATCAAGCTTATGGTCGAACCGCTGTGAGCCTTGTTCCATTCGATACATGGTGTCGATCACACCACAAACACGATTGGTGCAATCTCGCAAGACTACAAGCCTCTTCGATGTACAACAATGGTGCATGCAAGCATCGAGTAGCAAGAGGTATGCAAACCTCACTAAACACTAGGCCTAAACATAGAGAAAGCGCATGAGCGGTGGTCTAACTAGTCTAAGCACTTCGCAAAGCACCTACACTAATCACCATGTGAATCACTAAGCACTATGCATATGGAGGCACTAAGATGGTGTAGCAACACCCTTGGTATGTTTCCTCACTATTCCACACCTCATTTGGCCAGTTAGAGCTGATATATATAGGCCCCCAAGCAAATAGAGTCATTGGAGGCTGAAAATAGCCTTTCTGTAGAGCATCAGATGCTACAATGAAGGCATCGGATGCTCCTATGCTCCTATGTTGAATAGCCATTGAAAAACTAGTTGTTGTACCTATTTTCTATGAGCATCAGATGTGTCCTATGACATCAAACACTCAGCATCGGACACGCCTATGTCACCGTTCATTTTGAGCTGATTTTAATGAGCATTGGACTCTGCATCGGACGCGTCCTATGCTCCTACATCGGACGCGTCTGTTGCTCCCTTTTCAGCGAGACAAGCTTTTGTATTTTGGGCATAAATTTTCGCTCCGAACTCCGATTTTGATGATCTTGGACTTTTTTGGAAAACTAATGAAAAGATATACAACTTAATGCTAGTGTCATGTGAGTTTGA
Organism: Coix lacryma-jobi var. lacryma-jobi; assembly: GCA_009763385.1. Taxonomy (NCBI): domain Eukaryota; kingdom Viridiplantae; phylum Streptophyta; class Magnoliopsida; order Poales; family Poaceae; genus Coix; species Coix lacryma-jobi. The sequence continues at coordinate 44,512,173 of CM019828.1, forward strand.
GCAGGTCCAAAATCATGAGAGAGTTCCAATTCAATCAACTCTTGTCTCGACTTGAGCGGCTCAACTTTGTTTGTGTCTGTGCTTCTACTTCTTGTGTTTTGGACTTTGCTTGATCTTTGTAAGTCTTAAATATATCTTCTAAGGTCTTGCTTGAGGTGTTGATCATTAGATCACCATGTTGCCTTCACCCAAGTCACGTTTGCACCCTATTGGACTACAAAACAAACACTTGCAAACACATTAGTCCAATTTTATTATGTTGATCATCAAACACAGAAAATCCAAAGTCAAATGGGATGATGTCCATTTTCCTTACAATCTCCCCCTTTTTGGTGATTGATGACAACATGACCAAAGAAAGCAAATAGTAGATACATAATTTAAAATGCAATCTACTTGCTAGAATGCAATGCAAAGACAAGATGATATGATGATAAAAGATTTCAAATGGAAAATGCTTTTATAACTTATCTTGTCCTTGCTATAGTTTCCCTTTGTGGCATTATGGATTTAACCAAAAAATTTTGAATTTTGGTTTTGGTTATTTATTTTGGGTTGGGATTGCCTTTGGTCCTTCAAATTCCCCCCCTTTCGAATCAAACACCAAAAAGGAAGACATTAGTAGCACAAAGGAGGGTCAAATTTTGTGATCCTTTTATGTCAAGTGAAATTTATCACAAAACTTGACTCTCACATTATATAAACTAAACTCGCACTAAGTGTATGCATACATATAGGTGTATGGCAAAGTATATGCATAACTGGCAAATTAATGCACAAAGGAGTTTAATCTATATAATGCATGGAGAAAGCCTATAAGAGTACCAAATTGAAATCAACATAATGATATCGGTTAGGAATACCACTTGTAGATACCAATTGGATTGTCACCATACATGATGCTTGTCTCCGGGGACTCCATTTTCCTTCCAGTGAGACTACTACACACATGATGCGAACACAAGGTTGATATGTGCCCTTGTGGTTCCACCCTGAGTGATGAGCGATTGGTCAATAGGCTCACCGGGAGGGTGAGTGGCAACATGTGTTCTTGGCTGTGTTGATGTGCAGGTGTGGAGCTCGGAGGCAGTGGTCAATGGCGAGGTGAAGGTTAAGTAGAGGCGTGCCATGCCGATGGACCGGGAGCGGTGGAGGGCAGACGCGGGGCTTGGACCGATGGACCGGAGGGCCGGAGGACCAGCTCTGGTAGCTGGCACTTGGCTTCGACAAGAAAGAGCACATGGGGATGTGCGATGGCATCGGCTGAAACGGGAGGAAGAAAATGGCGTCGTGGTACTTGGCGAGAGGTTGGACACGAGCTTGCGTGCGGTGCAAGTGCCATTGGCCAAGGCGTTATGCCCGGCCTGGAGGCTGGACATGCATCGGCATTGGTGTTGGTGGTCGGGGTGTGAGAACCACACTCCGTCTATGGCACGGGTTCGGTAGTTGAGCCTCGAAAAGCTACTCTCGACGGTTTCCGAGTTTGGGCCTCAAAACTTGGGGTGTACGATTTGCCAGGTTTGGGCCTCAAAACCTGGGCTGACAGGTTTCTGAGTTTGGGCCACAAAACTCAGGGTGGATCGTTTACCGGTTTGGGCCTCAAAATCAGGCGGAGGTTCCTATGCGGGACGATCGACGCGTGGCAGCACCGAGAGGCTTGCGTTGCGGCGAAGCTATCGATGAGAAGGTGCGGCGGTCGACGGGATGGCACATGGTGGCATCCTGGAGCTTGCGTCGAGGCGAAGCGAAGGATGGCAGGGCGCATGGCCGTCGGATGAGCTCTTTCAGAGTTGGACTCGAATACCCCTAGGGTTGGCCTGTTCGCTCTTGTATCTAGGGGTAGAGGAGGACTATAAATAAGAGAGGCATCCCCTCCTCTCATTCTATCCTTGCAGCATTTTATTTCGCAAACTCATATTCATCTGTTAGGCACTCCCATCCTCTAGCTGCTTGTGATCCGCAGAGACAACAATTCCTCTATGTTTTTTGTGATTCAAGGAAAAGGGACCATAATTCCTTTGTCTCCTCGTTGGAGATTTTCTAAAATCGAGTTGAATTCGTGTTTTTGATTTCGTTCTTCGCGTTTCTCTCTTTTCCCCTCCGGAGACTTGACTCGTTCTTTCAATCCGAGGGATGTTTTTCGATTTCGTTTGAATCACTTTGTTAGTAGGACGTGAGTGTCATCTTTCCACCAAAGTTTTTCCTCTCTAACCTCACGAGCACATAGATCGGGCTGAATTCACATTCGTTCTTTGTTCTTCCTCCTTTTCTAGTGATCTTTGGATTTCTTATGGTTGAGTTGGTTTGGAGTGATAATTTCCTAGGATTAGCTCCCCAACATGTAGAAGATCACTTGGGAGAAGTTTTGTAGTAACCCCATTCGATTTGGTTGAGATCAAATCAATTTTGGTTTTGTCCCGAGCAGTTTTTGTGTAGTCCCGGACAGTCCGGGACCCTGACACTAGACAGTCCGTGGGTCGGGTTTTGGCCAGTTCAGTCAGGCGCAGTCCCCCTAACTGTTCACTGTCAAGTGAACCCCAGACAGTTCGTGGTTCAAACCCCGAACAGTTCGGGACTGGACCAGAACTGTTTCAGAACAGTTTGTTTTCGGGATTTTTGACGGCGA
>CM019828.1:44515298-44820734 GCA_009763385.1 Coix lacryma-jobi var. lacryma-jobi
ACTCCATCAGGAATATAGTGAGCCCTGAAGGCTTCCTTGAACTCAGCCCACGTGATTCGGTGGTCAGCTGGTTGAACCGCTAATAGTTTGCCCACCAAACTCCTGCAGCGCCACGAAGCTGTTGCGCTGCAAAAGCTGGCTTCTGGATCTCGGTACAATTGATAAGACTGAACTTCTGCTCCATAGTACGGAGCCAGTCATCCGCTTCCAGAGGTTCATCTGCTTTTATGAATACAGGAGGACGAGTATCCGTGAAGTCCATATATGTTGTCTCTTCCCTATTATTTCGACCACGACCACGTTGACCACCGTTCTGATTTTGTGCCAACAAGGTGGTTGCGTTGACCAATGCTGCAATCGCATCGGCTAAAGAAGGTGGAACTGGAGGTGCATTTGGGATGTCATCCCCATTATGAGAAGAACTAGCTCCTCGAGTGTTAACAGGCATCTGTTTAAACAAACATACCTTAATTAACATTCATATATATACATTATGACATGCAGATCATGGTCAACTTATTTTTCATACAAGTCCGCTCTTGGGCAGGACTACTGATACCACTATTTTACACATCTGACCATATTAGAGGTTTTCTGACTAACTAGGTTACAAAGTCAGAAAGATACTATGATACACCTTATGTGTATCCAACCTCGAAACCTATGACTCTTCCTCAGATGTGACTTCATCTTCCACCGGCTCTAACTCCTCATCTCCTTCTTCTTCTTCTTCTTCTTCAGAAGCATTCTCAGGATGCGGTGGTGTGGCAGGTTCTGGCTGCAACTGTGCGGTCAGCTCCTCTATATGCCTATGTAGGTCGGCATGATGATTTGCCATGAGGTTCTGATTATCCCTCATTACATCTACCCGGGTTCGTGCCCGGTTCCTTTGCTCAACGGCCTGCCTCCACTTGCACTCATACTCTTGGTGCTGCTCGTGGTGGTATTGTAGCTGCTCACGCAACTCTTCCCTATCTCTGTTGCCCCTCATCCTTTCTCCATTTGCCCTTGCCAATTCCATATACAGGCGGTCTACTTCCGCCTGCAGCTGTGAAGTGGCAGTGTTACTACCTTCTCTTCTTCGTAAGTAACCAGGGGCTGGTTACTTCCCTCACTCTCAGTAAGGTCATCATTTCTTGGGGCAAGGACGTGTCGAGGAACACCTCGAGGTCCAGTACACTTGCGTGCAGTCTGCTTGGTACGTACCATCTGCTAAAATATATACATTTTGAACATTAGAACTATATATGTTCCAAGATTAAGAGATAGAGTTTTATAATTAGATAGATATATTAACTCTATTCAGATACCACTTCTAAGAGGGAAAGTTAATTATAGGTTATCAATCATGATGCATGAATCGTACTTACGAACAAAGCATATATCAAACAAATAATTAACTTTAAGGTAATCACTTACCATAGAAGTGAATAAACTTTCTTTTCGTAAATAGGGCAATATTATATTGTTATAAGTATTGTTCCTTAGATATAAATATCACCATAACTATACAAAAACATACTTATTTAGATAGAAAGATAAGTCTAAAGAATGAATTAAGGCAAGTCAGAAGCATAAGATAAGTCTAGAAACAATTTGGACTCAAACTAATTTGAACTTTAATTTGACTCAAAACTTTTGAAGTTTTCAGAAATAAATACTGTTATACTTTCTAAGGAATTCCTGCTCTGATACCAGCTGTGGCAGAACCTCCTGAATTAAGTGGCCCACGTGCACCCATCATTGTCCTAAAGACCTTTGATCGGCGTACACGCGTTCCAAATGACTCAAGAGATCTGTCGGGTGTCCTCGGGAAACCCGAATCATCCACGTTACATTTCTTCCAGGAAAATTCCTCATCAAGCATCACAGTATTACACACAGTTTATAGATAAGATAAATCAGAGTAAAGCGGAAAGATTATAATACATAGGTTAAAAACTTAGAGTTTTACAAACCATAAGTACTTATTACATAAACTGTTCGGAACTTTATAATACAAATATCACCCAAATTCTTATTACTTGCCCAAAGTCACACATCAGAATCGTTATCACTCTCCTCAACAAGAGTGAAATAGCACTGTCCATCAAAAGGTGGATTCATGTACTCTCCTGCAACAAGGGTAACAAACCCTGAGTACAAAAGTACTCAACAAGACTTGCCCGTCAACAGAAAAGACTTCATGTCATGCTAGCTTTAAGGGATGTAGTGGGGATAGCAATAGAGAAAGAATTTGCAGAATAAACATTTTTAACAAAACATTCTTCTTTTCCTTCCAATCATACCATCAAAATTACTCTTTTAGAATGAAACATCTTTCCTAAAAGCTTTGGTTTTGAAAACTCTACGTTGAGAGTCAGAGATCGAGTCTCTTTTTATCGTAGAGCAACGACGATTCGAACCGCTTTATCTACCCAGCTGGGGGTTCCCAATCACACAATATGGCAGGACTCTAACCTGCAACATATTGCACAACCACAAGTGATTTGTATGGCAGGACTCTAACCTGCAACATATCAAAGCACCACGGCGTTGTATGGCAGGACTCTAACCTGCAACATACTACCCGTACCGTGATTGGTACTATCATGCTCTCGATCAAGGGCCAACAACGGACGGTTCCTAATTGACACAGACGGGATTAGCACGACTAGGGTGACCCTGCCTGCCATCTTTCCATGAACGGTTTCCCGTCTGGTCTGAAATTCATTTTTCATCCATTTAACAGTTTGTACCTGAGAGAGGTATCCTAACAATGATGACTCATCATCCCTTAGTTTGCTCAAGGCCTAAGCGGAGGATAATCTCATCACCGTGCATCTTGGCTAAACATTTATAAACAAATAGGTAACAAGGATAGGGTAAAGGTAACCAACTGGTAATGCAACTACTGGTGTCATCCAACTCCTATTACTTAAATGCAGTTGATAAATCATTGTATAAACTTTGCAATAGAAACAGAAAGGTTAAATGCACCGGGGCTTGCCTTGAGGATCAGTGGAGTGCGAAGATTCTGAAAATCGAGAAGGGTCTACACCCTCAGGAGGAATCCACTGAGAGTTAGGGCCTTCCGAAGCGAAATCTACACGTAGAAGTGCATATGCATGAATAATGAGATGCTTATGATATGATTATGGTAAAGATGGAAATTTTCTTAAATTATAACTTTCATGGAGTACAACTTTCCTTCACGGTAAAGTTGCAAACCAACAAACTAACTTTAGCTATTAAAATTACCTAAACAAGTTTTGTTATTTTCTTTAAATATGGTTATGCAACTTAACAAGCAACAAAAGGTTATTTACATAAAGGAATCCATAACCAGGGAGCAAATCTTGCTAGTTTTCCACTGGTTGTCAAACAATTCCAAAAGTCACATAAATCCTAAAGTGATTAACTACTTTTATTTATTTCATAAGCCATTTTTAATAGCTTTCTACACAAACATAAGTTATACTTATTCCAACAGAGCTGAAATTAATCATGAAGATTAATATTAATGATACAAACTCACATGTCAAAATTCATGATTTTTGGAGAAACACAGAAATATACATAAATCCTCAAAGTTTCATTTATTAATTAAAATACAGATTTTATCGACAATAAAGAAGTACTCAAAACTCAAGTTTTATAATTTTTATATTAGCACAGACATGTTATCAACTTTTATGTCAAATTTCATAATTAACAGAGCTATAGATTAATTATAGCAAAAACAACAAAACTGATTACTGTACATAAAGCCAGAAAAAGAAAAACTTGAACGAACCCAAACTGGGCTTTCGGCCCAAACAACGCGGCCCAGCGTGGCGCAAGCGCACGGCGGCAAGTGCGGTTGCGTTCGCTCAAGGCTCGGCGCGAGCGAGGCAACGCCCGAGGGTCCGCTCGAGGCCTGGCTCGACCGAGACGATAAACACTAAACACTCGTCCGAGGCCTGACCCTCGGCTCGGGCGAGGCGGAAAAAGGCTCGTCCGTCCGAGGCCTAGCTCGGGCGGAACGGCGAACACGTTCGCCCGAGGCTCGGCTCGAGCGAAGCGGAGGAGGCGCCTGCTCGAGGCATAGCTCGAGACGTGAACACGTGTCCACATGTCCGCTCGAGACCTGGCTCGAGCGAGACGGAGCGCCCTGACAGCTTTGCAGAAAAGCCCTTCGGCTTTCGCGAAACTAACCCGCAGTCCAAGGCGCTATTCACCTGAGTCTTGGACTTTTCAACCAACACCCTGAGAAGATCTTATCTTTACAAACGCGAGGTCCCTGGCCATGGCCCGAGCGCACGACGGCGAACCGAGCGGCGACCGTCCTTACGCCGGCCAACTCCGGCCAGTAGAGACTTAGACGACGCGCGCATCATCACCGGCGTGTCACCCGCGGCCGACAGAGCTTCTAACCCTAAACGCTACCGCTCCGGTGAGGTGTGGCCACGCACGGCGGCGGACCGAGCCACGGCGTAGATGTTCCGGCGAACCTAGGTCGGTAACAGTAGAACGGAAGGGCTAAGAGGCTTCAGTAGCTCACCCTGGTGCTGCCTGTGTAGGCGGTTCGAGCGGAGGATGAACGGAGGGAAGGTGTCCACGGAGCAGTGGCTTCCGGCGGCGAGCTCCGGTGTAAAGGCGGTGGTTCCGGCGAGACCTGGGCACCATACATGAAACCAGTGAGCCTAAGAGGTTTCTGGGTTCAAGATGAAGCATAAACGCTAGATAAAGAGAGTAAGGAAGTGCCCAGTGGATCGGACCACGGCGAGATCGAGCTCGGCGGAGCTTTCTTGCCCGGCGGGAAGAAGAACAGTAGTTACCGGCTCTCTGAATGAGTAGAGGTTGCAAGAGTGAACTCTGGAGATGCGCAAGGATGCAGGGTTTTTATACCCGCGGTTAAACTGGGATAAGAACGATCGGTGTGCGGTGAATCAGAGATTGAGCCGAGAAGGTGCTCGTCGGGGCTTCGTGGCAAGAGGTCGACGGCGAGCACGAGAGAGGACGCCACGACGTGAGAGAAAAAGGTCAGCAGCTGAGTAACCGCGCCACGGAGACGGTCGCACGCTTATTCGAGAGGGAGCGATACCCAGAACGCTGGCGTCGCCGATCAAGGCTTCGGCGGCCACCGCCATGAACAGCGCCAGAAGCTTATCTCCCCCTTTTCCCACTTCCTTTTCTACCCTTTCTGTAAATTTAAAATTACTTTGAAATTTTGAATATAAGTTGAAAGTATGCTAAAATATCAAATGTTCAGAATTTAATACTGAACATCTTTTATTTTTGCAACATTTTCAAAATATGCTCAAAATTTGAATTAGAGTTGGAAAAACAAAAGAGGATAAAAAGGGCAGAAAAGTATTTTCCAAATTACTTTTGATTTCATATGAAAACTTGGAAAACTTTATACATCAAAGTTGTTCCTTATCAAAAATAGAACAACTTTTCTTTTTGGAGCATAGCCAAAATCTTTCAAAATTTTGATTTATAGAAAAAGGGATAAAATAGGTTTTTGAATTATTTAAACTATTCATTTGAATTTCATTCCAATCTGGAATTACACCTCAAAGGTAGCTTGAAACATGTTCTCACTACACCTTTGAGACATAATACTAAGGTTGGGTATGAATTTCGACTACTATACATAAGATTACCATAATACCCTTATAAAGCCTAAAAGCATTATTCTTAACAAGAAAACATAAACTAGGATTGCAACCTTAAACACTCCTTATCACTTAAGCACAAACATGAAAATTAAACTTGTTTTAAGTGAATGCATAATCAGGTTATTAACTCAGATAAAATGCCAGTGCATATGATGACATGTCAATTTTTAGTCTTGCTTAACACCAGAGTGTTACAGCGGTGGCGGCACGTGGCGGCAATCGGTGAGGTTGCGTCAAGGCAACGCTACCAGTTGTGCGGGCGTGGTCGTCGGATCACCAGCATCTTCGAGTTGGTCCAGAATAACCCTAGGGTTTAGCTGGTTCGCTCTGTAAGTAGTGAGGGGTAGAGTAGGAATTAGAATTAGGATAAGTAGAGGGAGACACCCTCCTCCCATTCTATCTCAGTCATTCGCTCTTTTGCTTCTAGGGTTTCCTACTCTCCCATTCTCTGCTGTAGCGAACTGAGATCCACAGAGAAGACAATCATACCTCTGTGTTCGTGAGATTTGAGGAAGTGAGACCGTAATCTCACTGTTGTAGCGTGTGGTAGCCACACGGTTGCAAATTCGTGGTTGTGATTCGCGTTTTGTTCGTGTTCTTCGCGGGTTGCTTTTCTCCATGATTTTCCCATTGATCGATCTCTCTTCTTGGTGCTTCTTTTACAAATCCGTTCGAACCAAGATGTTCTAGATCGTGAGGCACTTCTTTCAACCGAAGGAATTCTCCTCTAACCACACGAGCTAGTAGATCGGTCGATTTTCGTTTTGGGTCAAGTTTTTGACCCTTCCCTCAAATTTCTTCGATTCATCGATTTGGAGATAGGTTCGAGCCATGATCTCTTAGAGATAGCTCACTATCATCCTTGTGACTTCTCTCACCAAGTTTGATCCCTAGAGGATTTGTTTTGGGTGAGATCGAGTTGAATCGATGGACGAACGAAGCTGCGTCGGGGTGATCGGACGCTGGGGGGGGGGGCGACCGGACGCACAGTCCAGAGTCCGGTCGATGAACACGTTGACCGTGCCTTTCTGGAACTTGACCGGACGCTTGGTTTTTAACTGACCGGACGCACCCGTCACACTGTTCATCAGGGTTGGCTTTTTGTGACCGGACGCTAGACTGCTGACCGGACGCTCAGGCTCAGTGAGTCCGATCAGGAACAGAGAGCTCCCAAATCGGATTTCGCTCGACCGGACGCGTCCGGTGGTCAGTGACCGGACGCAGGCAGAGTCCGGTCAGAGCTGGTTCTTCACTATTTCGACCACAGTTTGATCGTTCGACTTTGGATTTGGTTTTGGGCTTTTGCGTGGGATTACCGACTTCGTGCTCTACAGAAATCGGGCTTCCCGCTTTGCAAAATAGCCTGAATCCCCCTCGCGTTGCTCGGGAGAGGTCGAGGTTACCCAAAGCCCATCTTGTCACTAGTTGACTTGTGTAAACTTGGGTGAGAGGAATTTTTGTGGTGTCCCGCAGTGTTCCTAGGGAACATCCACCCATTCTCTTGGGTCGTGGACATCACGCGCATCGGTTTTGCTCTTGGGGTTGATTTTCGGGACAGAAGCCTAAAGTTTCTGAAAGGAAATTTTGAGCTCCCATTCACCCCCCCTCTGGTCGCCTTGCTATTGCATTCTCGGTCCTTCAAAGTGTAAATCCACGTTTCTCATTAGGCTTGTATAGAGTCAAGTGAGAGTTTGTGCTTGTTACTTTTGGTGATCAACATCTCATCTAGATGGCTTGGTGGTGATCGGGAGCATGGTGATTATCCGGATGCGCTTCTGGTTGCCCCATCTCAAGTTGTGACCGGTCGTGGGTGATTCATCAGGCCGGAGAGGCAAAGAATCAACCCAAAATGAGCAGTTGGTCCTTGTGCGGACCAAGGGGAGCAATACCCGTGTGCGGGTGCTCCAACGAGAACTAGGGGTGGGCCTACACCTTGATACCTCGAGAAAACATCATCATGTTCCTTTCCTCGCTTTACTGTCCACATTTACCATGGGCATTCAATTCTCGTTATTTACTTTCACTAGAATTGTCATGCCAGAGTAGGATTGGAACTAAGGGAGCAAAACTTTTGTGTGGTAGATCATAGATCACACCATTAGACACTTGGGTTGAAATCAACTATTGTTAGGCTTTAATTAGTGCAAAAAAAATAGAATTGCCCAATTCACCCCTCCTCTCAGGCATCTTGATCCTTTCAGTTGGTATTAGAGCCTCGTGTTCATTAATTAGGCTTCACCGCCTAGAGAAAAGATGTCCAGAGGTGATGGTCCTCCTCCCATGTTTGAGGGAGACGACTTTCCATATTGGAAAAATCCGTATGCAGTCGTACCTAGAGGCTATAAACATTGGAGGCTATCGTGCCGCCACCCGAGGCTTCCCAAAACCTAAGGACTCCGAAAGGCTCACTCGTCATGAAGAGGAACAACAACAATGGAATGCAAAGGCCAAAAAAACCCTCTTTAGAGGTCTTTGCAATGCGGTGTTCAGCCGTGTGAGGAACCAGAAGAACGACCATGCACTATGGTCAAACATTTGTGCGCTCCATGAGGGAACCAAGAGTGAGCGTGAGGAACACTATCATCTAGTCATGGAAAAACTTAATTTATTTGAGATGTGTCCTCATGAGAATGCCAATTAAATGTACTCACGCTTGAATGTTCTTGTAGAGGAGCTCAATGGACATGGACTCACACAAATGTTGCCATCCGATGTTGTGACAAAGACCTTGTGTGTCCTACCCATTGACAAGTATGACCATATTATCACCATTCTTTACAAAGAAGATCTTTCTACTGCTAGAACAACTCAAGTATTGGGGAAGATCAATGCTCATGAGATGTACATGCACATCACTCCTCAAGGTGGCTCATCTTTTGACAAGAAGAAAGACTTGGCATTCAAGGCTAGTCAAGACAAGAAGGACAAAGATAAAGCTATTGAAGTTGATCTTAATGCCTCAAATGGTGATTGTTGGTATTTATTAAGTGCAAATAGAATATGAAGGATTCTGTGGGTGCACGTACAGAACACCATTGTAACATTTTACCATGAGTATCCCAGGTATCATTATTTATATTTTACCACAGGAAAACAATTGTTAAAAAAGTTGATGATTAACTTAATACCAATTATTATAAAGTGGGGGTAAGTGTTATATGATAAGAGTGATGAATGATAATCAAAACACATGAGAATTCCATAATAAATGAGCAGCTTAGCTAAGTTGAGAGGACAATGGTTGAGTTCAAGTTTCCTAAGTACTTCTCTATTACTTTGGTTCTATTAACTAAAGGATGGAAAGATATAACAATCACAAACAATAATACTTTGGGACATTAGAGCACTAGCCACAGACATGGACTGAGAAATGGGCTAGGAAGCTCTGACTACGGTGGCCAAACACTAACCCGAACATGGTGAAATACGTCGACCATCTGGGTTGTCACCACCTGGGGTATCACAACTATCTGTGAGGTTGACTAGAATCTTAGGTAACCTTTAGTCTAGACACCATGCCTACACCATTGGTTACTACTCTAGCTAGTCACAATTAATAACTAAAGCAATTGATGCGAGTGGAGACCCCATGCCAAGGTATGACAACTATACTGAAGGATCAAAAAGGACGACCAGAGGGGGGTAAATGGGAGCCACAAATTATGTCCCGCTGACCTTAGTAGTGTCCCGCTGTGTGTTGACACTTACTACCGTCTCTACCAAGAGTAGAGATAAGCCCTAACCTTGGCAATGACACTAGAAAGGCTTAGGTATGTTATCAGAACACGAGATAAATCTACAAGCGCACAAATTAGATACCTGCACTTCACCGGATGTAGACCCAGTTTTAATATCGAACCCAAAGGATAGCATGATCGTATTAAGTCTATTGCTTAAACCCTGAGCACTAATAAAGATGAGAACACAAAAGATAAGGGGATAACTAGGGTTACCAGCTCTAATCTCAGGAAGCTATGCGATTATTATTCAATTGTGGATTACGTCGGGAGACCACATCCAGAGTATGGTTGTTCCCAAGTAATATACTCCTGCTCGGCCTATAGACGGGAGGTGTGTTGACACTTGCTAACATCGTCACTAGGAGTAGACTATGGAATCTATCCCCGGCAACGGCGCCAGAAATGCTTGTTGACACTTGCTAACGTCGTCACTAGGAGTAGACTATGGAATCTATCCCCGGCAACGGCGCTAGAAATGCTTGTTGGTAGTTCTTAGCTACTCCTAGGTTAGGGTAGCTAAAGTAGCTATCTACTAATGCCACGCGGGGTTGTCAGTCCCGACACTAGTAGGAGCTAACTAGCGAGAATGCAATCTACCAGGAGGAGATTCTGCAAGCGCACAGAACTATCATAGTAGCACTTCCGTGGGAGTACCAGGTGTCGATTTATTTGATCCCAAAGGAAGGCTAGGGTGGTGTATGAGTCAAGTCAAGGAGGGGATGAGAGTCGAAGAATAAGAAAAGGGAAAGGAGAGAGGAGATGATGAAAGGCTAGAAAGAATATGTGAGTGGATAGGTAAGGATGAAATGGATGGCTAAGGTAAGGTGGATGGATAGGTAGATAGAGAGTAACTAAGGGTAACTAAGATTACTAACTACTAACTAATAACTACTCCTAGATGACCACGAAGCAAGATAACTATGAAGCAAGACAGGCAAATGTCAATAAAGCAACTAAGTTAAGTAAAGTTTTATTCCTATCTTATCAAGTATCGAGGCGTACTAGCCTTTACCACTGACTTAGGTTGAACGCTAGCTCAACGAGCCTTACTGTTAAACTGGGCCAACTACGTGGTGGAATTCAAGGCGCACAGGGCTGTCTCCACCTGCTTGCTACCACAACTATCCGGGGGTCCAGCCGTATCTGAAGGTAAGTCTATAACTAAGCACCACACTTAACTATATTCTAACTATCTCTACCCTAGCTTTGAATAGAGACACCCTTGTGGACGTCAGAGCAAATACTTGACTTAATAAGATAAACACTAACTAACTAAGCAACCTATTGGCAAAGATCAAACACTAAGCTCACTAGAGATTAACTACTATGGCTAAGTGAATTGATCTGTAGGATAACTAGGCACTCAAGCAATCAATCAAGTATACCAGTCAATACTGATAAGTAGAATAAAGTAATACTTGAAATGATGAAATAGAATATAGTAAAGTGCTTGAGTAACAAGAGCAAAAACTGAACTGGAGATGAAGGAAGACTGTTCCTAGCTCCAGGACCGATCACTCGCACGCCTCTACTCTTGAGCTAAGCCTTGAGCAGCGCTTCCACCAGGGCAAAGATGCCTTGCTCTACTAGCTACCTACTTGCCTAAGCTCTCTGAGCTTCTAACCTAACTCTCACTTGCTTCTCTTGCTTTGTGTGTTGCTTGGTGTGGTGGTACCAATGAAGTGGTGCCATCAGGGGGGTATTTATAGTCTTGAGGAGTGAGGGGGATACTTATAGGGGGCAGCCAACCGACCTAGGGCTAACCCTAGTGGCGGGCGCCAGACCTAGGTGGCGGCCGCCACCCCCATCACCGTTGGATGCACCGCCTTTGCTTCAACGGCATCCAGGAGCTCCAGAGAGGCGGTTGGTAGGTCGGTTGCATGTCCAAGTAACCGTCATTCGGTCTTGATCCACGCCACTCCCTCCTGAGTTGTCCGATGCCACTGACCTAGTGACCAAGGGCCAAGATTTGGCCTTGGGATGGTCACATGGATCAGTGACGTGGCAAAGGGGGAGAGTTGGGCCTCTCCATGTGGTGGGCGCCACATTTGGGTGGCGGGCGCCACCTCTGGTTGGCGGGCGCCACCCCACTCGGGCCCAAATGGGTCCTGGTGAGTGGGCTCGTCTCCTGGTGGGTCTATTCTCCAAATTTGGTCCAAATCCTGCATTCAAATAAAAATCTATGGACATGTGGAATTTGGTTAGTTTGAAACCTATTTGACTACATTTCATGCCTTTTTGGTGGACTTAAGGGTAAATTGTTGATGGTAAAACGGGTGCTTAAGGACCATCAACAAGGTGGACTATAGAAGATTCAACAAAGGCTATAAGAGTCACCCTTGCGAGCTACCACCGGTCCGGAATATAGGGTACACTATGCAAGTAATCGAGTCTAAGCACCACGCTTACACGACGATGATTGTCGATGAAATATGGTCGGCAGTCTACCGAGAGGTATGCCCAAGGTAGTAGATTAGTTTGAGGAGGCGTGCGAGACGTCTACACAAGCGTCAACATAGGGACGAGAGACGGCAATTTAGACAGGTTCGAGCTGACATGTCGCCGTAATACCCTATGTCCTGTGTTCTGGTGGCTAGTTTGTATTGCAGATTGGAATATTGCGTGACATTGGTGGGGGTCCCTGCTCGCCTTATATAGCCGGGGAGCAGGGTTACAAATGTCGAATCCTAACAGATTACAATCGGTTCTTTAGGCAAGGAATCCGGGTCTATCTTGTTTCTTCACTGACAATGAGGGCTTCTGCACCAAGGACCTCGGCGATGAGGTCAACAACGAGCTAGAGGAGATCCCTCCGAACAACCATGACGACGATGACACCTCCTAGGTATCTCTAACTCCTGACAAACTCTCCGCTGAGGTTGACAAGCTTACTGCTGCTCTCCTTAGTCAAGATAAACTGCTTAGGCTTGCCGCTAAGGAGAGAAAGGAGTTTAGGAGGAAGTGGGAGGACGCGGTGATCGAGCTTGAGTCTGTCAAGTCCACCGTTGTTGTGACCGAGGAGGATGAGTGTGAGATGTGCTCTAGGCACATGACTGACCTTCTCACTTTAAGGGGGAAGTATGTTGCCTTGGTTGGAGAGGTGGATGATCTTAGGGCTAGATCCTTAGTGCTTGGTGCGTGCAAGTCTTGTGCAGGCTTGCAATCCGAGTTGGCAGAGAAGAATGTCAAGATTGTGTCTCTTGAGAAGGCCAGCTCGGGTAGCACTTGTGTGTCCAGGTGTGCCTTGTGTGAGGGTTTGGAGATGGAGATTGCAAATGTGCAGCATGACAAGGTGCAAACCGAGGAAGAAAACACATACCTTCGGACCATCTTGTCATGGGTGTCTTGTGGTGAGCCACAGCTTGGGATGATGATTGCCCAATTCAAGCGTGCTGCTGGAGGTCCAGGTGTAGGCTTTGCTCAGGGTATGGAGTGCGCTTCCTCTTTTGGTAAGATTGGAGAGTCGAGTGGTCTCAATCCGAGTGAGAAGCCCAACTCCACCACTACTCCCAAACTGACCAAGATTCCACCCAAAGAGCCTTTCAAGCCTAACACCAAGGATGGGGTGTTTGTTAAACCTCCAAGAGCTCCACCCAAGAAACAGACATGGGCTCCAAACCAAACCACCTCAAGAACAAACTAGACACCATGCCACCTATCCAAGAGGAGCTTATGCCACAGAAGGGCAAAGTGATCCACATTCACTACCGTGAGTACCAACAACCCCCTATGAGAGCGGTGAGGTACCATTGTGAGCACTGTGGGAGAGATGGACACTTGAGGGAGTTTTGCTTTCGGCACAAGAGAGAGGAGCGCCGTGCAAGGGAGATGAACAATACGGACATGTACCATCCTTTCCATGATGTACATGTGCTGAATGTTCAAAGGAGAGCTTCTAGGACTAGAGGTCCAATGCCTCAAGGTCCTAGGCCTAGTCCGCAAGGAGGTCGTGCCCGGTGGGAGCCTGCATTTGTGGGCTATGGACCCCGTGACGGTGGCTTTGTAGTTGAGCGTTACCCCCACCGCGTTTTGAGTATCGCGATGGACACTCTCCCCTTAGCGGACCACGTTTTCCTATGCGTGGTGATCGCTTTCCCTGTAGGCGTGCTAGGAATGGTTTTTCTACTAACTATTCTTTTGAGCAGTCGGCCCAACACTGGTATAATTCCCATTTTACTCGCCCCAGTGTTGGACCGTATGCTCACCCTATGTCTTTTATTGATGAGGTAGTAAAATGATTGGAGGACATTTGGTTGGTGGATTCCGGGTGCTCAAGGCATATGACCGGAAATGCTAAGTGGTTCTCCAGTCTTAGTCCAGTCATCGGAAAGGAGTTTATCACCTTCAGCGACAATAGCAAAGGTAAAGTGTTGTCTCGAGGGTCTGTGCGAGTTAATGAGCACTTTGTGCTGCGTGATGTTGCTCTTGTTTCTAACTTGCATTTTAACCTTCTTTCTGTTTTGCAACTTTTTGATGATGACTATGAGATTCGTTTTAAGCCGAATCTCAGTCGTATTTTGGATCCTCAGGACAATCTTGTATGTTTGATTTCGCCATTTAGGAAAGTCTTTCGTGCAAATTTTTCGGAGTCTTTTGGCATTTCTCGTTGTTTTTTGGCCGGTCCTTCCTCTTCTGATCTTTGGAAGTGGCATAGGAGACTCGGTCACCTGAGCTTAGACTTGCTTGCAAGGCTTAGTTCACTTGGCCTAATCCGAGGATTGCCCAAGTTACACGTGGAGAAGGATCTTGTTTGCCATTCTTGTAGACATGGGAAAATGGTAGCCGCTCCCCACCATCCTGTGAACCAAGTGATGACCAAGCGCCCTGGAGAGCTTTTGCATATGGACCTTGTCGGTCCAGCTCGGGTGAGCTCAGTTGGTGGGAAGTGTTATGTGCTTGTTGTTGTTGATGACTTTTCGAGATATTCATGGGTTTCTTTTTAGCTGAGAAAACTGAGACTTTCTCTTTGCTCGCAATCTGATTTTGCGTCTTCAGAACGAGTTCCTTAAGAACTCAATGCGAGCTATTAGAAGTGATAATGGTTCCGAGTTTAAGACCTCGGATTTTGAGAAGTTTTGTGACTCTTTGGGTTTAGAGCATCAGTTTTCTCCCCCTACACACCGCCACAAATAATGTGTTGTAGAGAGGAAAAATCGGACCCTTGTAGAGATGGCCAGGACGATGCTCGATGAGCATAGGACTCCTAGGCGGTATTGGGCCGAGGCTATAAACACTGCATGCTACATTTCCAATCGCATTTTTCTCCGTGCTTTCTTGAAGAAAAACTTCTTATGAGTTTGTGATTGGGAAGCAACCCCAAGTGAGTTATTTTAGAGTTTTTGGTTGCCACTGTTTTATACTTAAGAAAGGCAACTTGGATAAATTTGAGTCTCACTCTTCTGATGGTGTTATGGTTTGGTATGATCATATATGAACATACTCATGCATATCGTGTACTTAACCTTGATACTTACCGAGTCATGGAGACATCTGATGTCACCTTCGACGAGACCATGGTTTGTCCTTCTTCTAGATTTGAGCGTGCAGGTGATCATGAGGTTGTCGAACCTCTTTTTGATGATGAGGACGAGGGTGCCGAAGGGATGGATGACCCAGCACTTCCTCCACCTGCTGTGCCGCAGGGATCGGCTTCTACTACTTCGACTCGCGGCCCCGACCCTTCTTCCTTGACTACATGGGGGCCGTGTGATCCACCACCTCGGGTTGTACCACTTGTACGCGAGGAGGCACCAGCTACTGTTGAGGGGGAGGTCACTTCAACAAGGGAGGCACCACGACACATTCAGCGTCAACACCCTCCTCAACAGATGATCGGCAGCATCGACGAACGCGTCACTCGTTGTAGGTCACAACAAATCTGCGGATACATGGGTCTATGCCGAGTCTCTGAGTGATGAGTGATTGTCAACTGGGATAATGCACATGTTCTTTGGCTTGTGTTGTGCAGGTGTCGAGCACGGATACAGTGATCAAAGGCAAGGTGAAGGTCAAGTAGAGACGTGCCGTGCCGATGGATCGAGAGTGGCGAAGGGCGACGTGAGGCTTGGACTGAGGGACCGGTGGCCCGAGGATTCTGTGGTGGCTGGCAGCCTGGGACAACGACGAGCGAAGACTTGCAGGCATGGTGTTGCTTGGGTCGAGGACCTGGGGACACGTGTCGGTGGACGGGGTGCTCGGGCGGTGCATCCCCTCTACGGCTCGGTTTGGTGAATGAGCCACAGAAAAACCACCAAGTGGACGGTTTCCAGGTTTGGGCCTCAAAACTGGGCGCTGATGGTTTCCGAGTTTGGGGCACAAAACTCGGGCTGAGGACGGTTTCCAGGTTTGGGTCTCAAAACCTGGGCGCTGCGGGTTTCTGAGTTTGGGCCACAAAACTCAGGCAATGGACGGCTGGTTTCCCGGTTTGGGCCTCAAAACCGGGGGTTGGTCATGAAGGCTGGTTTCCCGGTTTGGGCCTCAAAACCGGGGGCGAAGTCTGGGAAAAGGACAAGCTGAGCGGTGGCGGCACGTGGCGGCAATCGGTGAGGTTGCGTCGAGGCAACGCTACCAGTTGTGCGGGCGTGGCCGTCAGATCTCCAGCATCTTCGAGTTGGTCCAGAATAACCCTAGGGTTTAGCTGGTTCGCTCTGTAAGTAGTGAGGGGTTGAGTAGGAATTAGAATTAGGATAAGTAGAGGGACACCCTCCTCCCATTCTATCTCAGTCATTTTGCTCTTTTGCTTCTAGGGTTTCCTGCTCTCCCCATTCCCTGCTGTAGCGAACTGAGATCCATAGAGAAGAGAACCATACCTCTGTGTGAGTGAGATTTTGAGGAAGTGAGACCGTAATCTCACTGTTGTAGCATGTGGTAGCCACACGGTTGCAAATTCGTGGTTGTGATTCGCGTTTTGTTCGTGTTCTTCGCGGGTTGCTTTTCTCCTCGATTTTTCCGTTGATTGATCTCTCTTCTTGGTGCAACTTTTGCAAATCCATTTGAACCAAGATGTTCTAGATCGTGAGTCACTTCTTTCCACCGAAGGAATTCTCCTCAAACCTCACGAGCTAGTAGATCGATCGATTTTTGTTTCGGGTCAAGTTTTTTTCTCCTTCCCCCGAATTTCTTTGATTCATCGATTTGGAGATAGGTTCGAGCCATGATCTCTTAGAGATAGCTCACTATCCTCCTTGTGACTGCTCTCACCAAGTTTGATCCCTAGAGGATTCATTTTGGGTGAGATCGAGTCGAATCGGTGGACGAACAGCACGAAATCGGGGTGACCGGACGCTGACTGCTCAACGACCGGACGCTGGCCCAGAGTCCGGTCATTGAATACGCTCTGTGGTTTTTGTTTACAACTTGACCGGTCGCTCAGTCGGTAATAGACCGGACTCGACTCTAGTACTGTTCATCGGGGTTTTCACTGTTGACCGGACGCTGTTTTCTACTGACCGGACGCTGCTGACTAGTGAGTCCGGTCGCAAACAGTAAGGTCCCAAATTGTGTTTTGCTCGACCAGACGCGTCGGGTGGTGTCTGACCGGACGCAGGCAGAGTCTGGTCGAATCTGTTCCGCGTTGTTTCGTCCGCGGTTCGTTCGTTCGTTGTCGGATTTGGTTTCCGTCTTTTGCGTTGGGTTTTTATAGTTGTGTTGTGTCCCGCTGTGCTTCTTGGAAGCATCCACCCTATATCTAGGGTTGTGGACACTTGCAAGCTCTAGGTTTGCTTTTGGGGTTGATTCTCGGGACAGTGGCGACAAGTTTTCGAAAGGAAAATCTGAAGCTCCCATTCACCCCCCCTCTGGTCGCTTTCTGGTAGCACTTTCGGTCCTTCAATTGGTATCGGAGCGGGTTAAGGATCTTCCACCTTAGCCGGTTCCAGATCCACAGAAGGTGACATGGATCGCGGCGTGGGCAAACCGCCGTTCTTCGATGGGACGAACTATACGTATTGGAAGATACGATGTCGGTCTATCTGCAGAGATTGGGTGCTTCCATCTGGGATATTTGCATCTCTGCCGATTACGTGGTCTTGGCTGCTCGTGCCACTCAGCATCAGATCAATGAGCACGATGCCAATAGCCGAGCCCTTAATGCTCTTTTTCTCATGCCTGAGCATGAGTGAGTTTGATCGCGTTTCTCACCTCGCTACGGCTCGGGAGATTTGGGCTACCCTCATGCGTTTCCATGAGGGAACCACTCAAGTCAAAACCCGTCTCTACAAGCCGTTCAATCGAGAGTGTGAGAACTTTCGACATATGCCTGGCGAGAGCATAGAAAGTTTATTCGCTCGCTTTCAGGTGATTGTCAACAGGATGAGGGCTAACAAGGAGCTGTTGCCTTTCGACGATCATGATAGAGAGCTCTCAAGCTACTCCATACTCTTGATCGATCGGTGTGGGATTCCAAGGTTCAGGCGATCATCGAATCACCTGACTATGAGACTCTCATGTGCGACGAGCTCTTCAGTAAGCTCAAGTCCAGTGAGATCGATGCCATGGTGAGGGCTTCTTATGAAAATCCTTCTGGCCCATCGATGGCGTTGCTTTCTGGCTCTTCTGCTAACCCCTCTAGAGGATTTGCACTCTCTTCACTCTTTTCTATCACAGAGGAGCAGCTGGAGTCTTTGGGGGATGATGAGTTGGCTATGCTCGCCAACCGGTTCTCGCGGTTTCACATCAACCGCATGAACCGTCGCCGCGGAGGAGGACGCTCAGGATGCTTTGAGTGCGGCGACCCCAACCACTTCATCGCCAACTGCCCGAAGAAGAACAAGCAAGTCTTCGGCAAGGCAGATCATGGGCACAAGTTCGACTCCGGCAAGCGCAAGGAGAAGTACGTCCCCACAAGACACAAGCGGAAGGGCGGCTTCAACAAGGAGTACATCAAGACCAAGTACTTGGAGAAGGCCCAGGCTGAGCAGCATGCTTTCTTCGCCACGCTCAGCGATGTCGACGACTTAGATGATGACTCCGCTTCCTCAAGCGACGATGAGTCCGAGAAGAAGAAGAGGATCGATGACAAGCTCAACAGCCTCTGCTTCTTTGCCGACGACGAGGGCTTCTGCACCATGGCCCTCGGCAAGGAGGTCGACGGCGAGCTGGAGGAGATCCCTCAGAACGACGACGACGACGACACCTCCCAGGTAAAACGATTGGAGAACGTTTGGTTGGTGGATTCCGGTTGCTCGAGGCACAGACCAGAAACGCCAAGTGGTTCTCCAGTCTAGTCCAGTCGCCGGAAAGGAGTTTATCACCTTCGGCGACAATAGCAAAGGTAAAGTGTTGTCTCGTGGGTCGGTGCGAGTTAATGAGCACTTTGTGTTGCGCGATGTTGCTCTTTATTTCTAACTTGCATTTTAACTTCTTTCTGTTTTGCAACTCTTTGAGACGACTATGAGATTCGTGTTAAGCCGAATCTCAGTCGTAGTTTGGACCCTCAGGGCAATCTGTGTTGTGTGATTTCGTCCTTTGGGAAAGTCTTTCGTGCGGATTTCTCGGAGTCATTTGGAGTTTCTCGTTGTCTTTTGGCTGGACCCCTCCTCTGATCTTTGGAAGTGGCATAGGAGACTAGGACATTTGAGCTTCGACTTGCTTGCAAGGCTTAGTTCACTTGGCCTAATCCGAGGATTGCCCAAGTTATCCATGGAGAAGGATCTTGTTTGCCATTCTTGTAGACATGGGAAGATGGTAGCTGCTCCCCACCATCCGGTGACTCAGGTCATGACCAAGCGCCCTGGAGAGCTTTTGCACATGGACATTGTTGGTCCGGCTCGGGTGAGCTCGGTTGGGGGGAAGTGGTATGTGCTTGTTGTTGTTGATGACTTTTCGAGATATTCGTGGGTCTTCTTTTTAGCTGAGAAAACCGAGACTTTCTCCTTTGCTCGCAATCTGATTTTGCGTCTTCAGAACGAGTTCCCTTTGAACTCGATGCGAGCTATTAGGAGTGATAATGGTTCTGAATTCAAGAATTCGGATTTTGAGAAGTTTTGTAACTCTTTCGGTTTAGAGAGCATCAGTTTTCTTCTCCCTACACACCGCCACAGAATGGTGTTGTAGAGAGGAAGAAGCAGACCCTTGTAGAGATGGCCAGGACGATGCTCGATGAGCATAGGACTCCTAGGCGATATGGGCCGAAGCTATGTGCACTGCATGCTACATTTCCAATCGCATTTTTCTCTGAGCCTTCTTAAAAAAGACTTCTTATGAGTTGCGTTTTGGAGACAACCCAAGGTAAGTTATTTTAGAGTCTTTGGTTGCCATTGTTTTATACTCAAAAAGGTCAATTTGGACAAATTTGAGTCTCGTTCTTCTGACGGTGTATTTTTGGGTTATGGCACTCATACTCGTGCATATCGTGTACTTAACCTTGATACTAACCATGTCATGGAGACATCAGATGTCACCTTCGACGAGACCATGGTTTGTCCTTCTTCTCGTTTGAGCGTGCAGGTGATCATGAGGTTGGCGAGCCTCTTTTTGATAATGAGGAAGAAGGTGCTGAAGGGATGGACGACCCAGCACCTCCTCCACCTGCTGTGCCGCAAAGAGCGGCTTCTACTATGACTCACGGCCCTGATACCTCCTTCTCGACTTGGGGGCCGTGGGATCCGCCACCCTGAGCGGTACCTTTTGTACCTGGGGAGGCACCAGCTGCTGTTGAGGGGGAGATCACGTCTGCTCGGGAGGCGCCACGACATATCCAGCGCCAACACCCGCCTCAACAGATGATCGGTAGCATCAGCGAACGTGTCACTCGGTCAAGGTCACAACAAATCTCTCACTTTGCTCATTCTGCATTTGTTGCTGATTTTGAACCACGAGATGTTAGACATGCTTTATCCGATCCAGATTGGGTCAATGCCATGCATGAGGAGCTTGAAAACTTTGAAAGAAATCGGGTTTGGGGTTTTGGTTTCTCTTCCTCTTGAGTCACCCTATTGGGACAAATGGGTTTCAAAAACAAACAAGGAGAGGATGGCCATGTTGTGAGAAACAAGGCCAGACTGTAGCCCAGGGGTATAGTAAGAAGGAGGGGATAGACTATGTGGAGACGTTTGCTCCTGTAGCTCGTTTGTAGGCAATTAGGATACTCTTGGCTTTTGCTGCATCCAAAGGTTTAAACTTTTTCAATGGATGTCAAGAGTGCCTTCTTAAATGGCTACATAGAAGAGGAAGTGTATGTGAGACAACCCCCGGTTTCAAAATCTCAAGTTTCCAAACCATGTTTTTAAACTTCACAAAGCTTTGTATGGTTTGAAACAAGCCCTAGAGCCTGGTATGATAGGTTGAAAACCTTTTTGCTTGCTAAGGGTTTTAAAATGGGATGTGTGGATAAAACACTTTTTCTCCTCAAGCAAGGCAATGACACTCTCTTGGTCCAGATTTACGTGGATGATATCATTTTCGGTGGTTCTTCTCACGCTTTGGTTGCCAAGTTTGCAGACACTATGAGCAGGGAGTTTGATATGAGCATGATGGGCGAGTTGACGTTTTTTCTCGGGTTGCAAATCAAGCAATCCCGAGAGGGAACGTTCGTGCACCTGGGCAAGTACACTAAGGACATCCTTAAGAAGTTCGACATGGGTGAGGCCAAGCCTCTTCCAACACCCATGCCGACCACAACGGCCCTGTATGCGGATGTGGATGGAGAAGCTGTGGACCAGGAGGAGTACCAGAGTATGATCGGGTCGCTGATGTACCTGACAGTGACACGCCCGGACATTTAGTTCGTGGTGTGTCTGTGCGCGCGATTTCAGTCGTTGCCGCGCACTTCTCACCGTCAGGCGGTCAAGCGCATTATGAGGTACTTATGCTTCACTCCAGAATTTGGGATTTGGTATTCTGCTTCCTCCACCCTCTCCCTTTGCGGTTACTCTGATGCCGATTTTGTTGGTTGCCGTATTGATCGCAAGTCCACTTCTGGGACTTGTCAGTTTATTGGTTCTTCTCTTGTATCGTGGTCTTCTCGCAAGCAGTCTAGTGTCGTCCAGTCTACCACGGAGGATGAGTATGTTGCTGCGGCTAGCTGCTATTCCCAGTTGCTTTGGATGATGGCCACTTTGCGTGACTTTGGTCTGAGCTTTTCTCGAGTTCCTTTGCTTTGTGACAGCACGAGTGCTATTAGCGTTGCTAAGAACCCCGTGCTGCACTCTAAGACCAAACACATTGTTGTGCGCTTTCAATTTCTGCGAGACCACTATGAGAAGGGTGATATCGACCTTCGCCAAGTCGATACTCATCATCTGTTGGCTGACATTTTCACCAAGCCTTTGGACCAATCAACTTTGCTAGGTTGAGAGGTGAGCTTGGTGTATGTTTCCCCTTTTAGATGGGGAAACATTTTGACTCTTGTATCATAAACTGACTTTGAGTTTTTCATTTTGATTTCTTCATGCATTTTTGCATTTCATATTGCATATTTACATTCAGAGCTTCATGAATATAATCTTTAAAATGTGGCTATGCTCTATAGTATTTGCTCCGAAGTTTTATAATGATGCTGTAGCATATGCTCTTTCTGATCACTAATGCATGTTGTTAGCTGAGCTATTTTTGAATAGTGAACCTGCTTAATGAACATAAAACTTGAAACTGAAACTGTTCACCATTGAGATATGCAACTAGCATGTGTAGGATGTGTAGAATTCACTCGTGCTTTTTATATATGCTAGGTTGCTATGTCTCTAGTTTTGAGTCATTCACTTGCTTGGTATGTTCATATTCTGAGAAAAATTTGAACCAAGTTAAGTGAATTGGAAAGATCGAGACGGGACTGCTTGTCAGCACATCACAGTTTCGAGACTGTTTCTCATTGCACTTTGAGTTAAACTTGAGCTGTGTAGTATGACCGAAACTGTTGCTTTAAGCTTCTGTTGATTCTCTGCATAGACTTCGCACAGTTGAAAAGTTAGGCAATGACAGCTTTCAACCTCTCGCAATCACATGCTGAATTTTAACTTGTGTAATTTAACCGCTGCAACTCCGATAAAATTGGATACACAAGTCTATGTTTCACTCTATAGCATGATGGTTGAACTGTGCTAGGGGTAGTTCACCTTGTATACATGTTTAGCACTTGTTTGATTTCTTATCTATACATGTTTGGTGCTATTTTGATGGTGAATACCTTTTGGCTGAAAACTGCTCACTTGTTCTCATGTCGCATTTGGTGATCTGCTTGAGCCTTTGCTAGCATTTGGTGCATTTTCATGAGTCATCGGATCAGCACTTTCTCGAGCATCTTCATATTCTATCGACTATACTCCTGAAGCTGCTAACTTGCATGTTGACTCAATATGCATTTTGGAAGGGGGAGTTTTGCTTGATGGTGCATTTTCAACTAAGGGGGAGAAACTATTGACAAATCATGAGTTCCTTCTATGTTCAACTAAGGGGGAGCTTTCCGAGTTGAACTAAGGAGGAGATTTCCTAGCTGTGTGTACCATTCGACGGGGAGTTTGCTCGCTGCTGCGTTCTCGAGCTGATAACAGTTGGTTTGGAGCAATTTTGGTAGCTAGTTGTGTTGAGCCTTTGCCTCTTTCTTGAGGAACTAGCACCTTTGATCTTTTATGCTCTTCAACTGATTTCTAGTTTTCTTTAGTTGGTACCGAGCTTCCTCGCTAGCGGTGTTGAGCCCGTTCTGCCTCTTCTTGAGGGCTAGCTCTGTTTTGCTTGAATTTCAGTTGATTTTTTCAATTGGTATCGAGCTTTCACGCTAGCGGTGTTGAGCCTGTTCTACCTCTTCTTGAGGGCTAGCTTTGCTATGCTTGGTTGCGTCGAGCCTTGCTCATGTCTTTGGGAACCAAGTTGTTTTTCTGTTTCCACTTGACCTTCTTCGGCTTTGTTATGCATTTGGGTCATTTGGTCGAGTTCTCTCTCCTTCTTCCTTCTTCCTTCCTTCTATTCTATTATGATTTGTGTTGGTAGTTGACAATGCACTCATCAAGGGGGAGATTGCGGATACATGGGTGTATGCCAAGTCTCTGAGTGATGAGTGATTGTCAACTGGGATAATGCGCATGTTATTTGGCTTGTGTTGTGCAGGTGTCGAGCACGGATACAGTGATCAAAGGCAAGGTAAAGGTCAAGTAGAGACGTGCCATGCCGATGGACCGAGAGTGGCGAAGGGCAGACGTGAGGCTTGGACTGAGGGACCGGTGGCCCGAGGATCAGCTGTGATGGCTGGCAGCCTGGGACAGCGACGAGCGAAGACTTGCGGGCACGGTGTTGCTTGGGTCGAGGACCAGGGGACACGTGTCGGTGGATGGGGTGCACGGGCGTTGCATCCCCTCTACGGCTCGGTTTGGTGATGAGCCACAGAAAAACCACAGTGGACGGTTTCCAGGTTTGGGCCTCAAAACCTGGGCACTGATGGTTTCTGAGTTTGGGCCACAAAACTCGGACTGAGGACGGTTTCCAGGTTTGGGTCTCACAACCTGGGCGCTGCGGGTTTCTGAGTTTGGGCCACAAAACTCAGGCAATGGACGGTTGGTTTCCCGGTTTGGGCCTCAAAACTGGGGGTTGGTCGTGAAGGCTGGTTTCCCAGTTTGGGCCTCAAAACCGGGGGCGAAGTCCGGGAAAAGGACAAGCGGAGCAGTGGCAGCATGTGGCGGCAATCGGTGAGGTTGCGTCGAGGCAACGCTACCAGTTTTGCGGGCGTGGCCGTCGGATCACCAGCATCTTTGAGTTGGTCTAGAATAACCCTAGGGTTTAGCTGGTTCGCTCTGTAAGTAGTGAGGGGTAGAGTAGGAATTAGAATTAGGATAAGTAGAGGGAGACACCCTCCTCCCATTCTATCTCAGTCATTTTGCTCTTTTGCTTCTAGGGTTTCCTGCTCTCCCCATTCCCTGCCGTAGCGAACTGAGATCCACAGAGAAGAGAACCATACCTCTGTGTCTGTGAGATT
Organism: Coix lacryma-jobi var. lacryma-jobi; assembly: GCA_009763385.1. NCBI lineage: Eukaryota > Viridiplantae > Streptophyta > Magnoliopsida > Poales > Poaceae > Coix > Coix lacryma-jobi. The sequence continues at coordinate 44,539,586 of CM019828.1, forward strand.
TTGAGGAAGTGAGACCATAATCTCACTGTTATAGCATGTGGTAGCCACACGGTTGCAAATTCTTGGTTGTGATTCGCGTTTTGTTCGTGTTCTTCGTGGGTTGCTTTTCTCCATGATTTTCCCGTTGATTGATCTCTCTTCTTGGTGCAACTTTTGCAAATCCGTTTGAACCAAGATGTTCTAGATCGTGAGTCACTTCTTTCCACCGAAGGAATTCTCCTCAAACCTCACGAGCTAGTAGATCGATCGATTTTTGTTTCGGGTCAAGTTTTTCTCCCTTCCCCCGAATTTCTTCGATTCATCGATTTGGAGATAGGGTTGAGCCATGATCTCTTAGAGATAGCTCACTATCCTCCTTGTGACTCCTCTCACCAAGTTTGATCCCTAGAGGATTCGTTTTGGGTGAGATCGAGTTGAATCGGTGGATGAACAACATGAAATCGGGGTGACCGGACGCTGACTACTCAATAACCGGACGCTGGCCCAGAGTCCGGTCATTGAATACGCTCTGTGGTTTTTGTTTACAACTTGACCGGACGCTCAGTCGGTAATAGACCGGACTCGACTCTAGTACTGTTCGTCGGGGTTTTCACTGTTGACCGGACGCTATGTTCTACTGACCGGACGCTGCTGACTAGTGAGTCCGGTCGCAAACAGTAAGGTCCCAAATCGTGTTTTGCTCGACCGGACGCGTCCGGTGGTGTCTGACCGGACGCAGGCAGAGTCCGGTCGAATCTGTTCCGCGCTGTTTCATCCGCGGTTCATTCGTTCGTTGTCGGATTTGGTTTCCGTCTTTTGCGTTGGGTTTTTAGAGTTGTGTTGTGTCCCGCTGTGCTTCTTGGAAGCATCCACCCTATATCTAGGGTCGTGGACACTTGCAAGCTCTAGGTTTGCTTTTGGGGTTGATTCTCGGGACAGTGGCGACAAGTTTCCGAAAGGAAAATCTGAAGCTCCCATTCACCCCCCCTCTGGTCGCTTTCTGGTAGCACTTTTGGTCCTTCAAAATCTCTCACTTTGCTTATTCTGCATTTGTTGCTGATTTTGAACCCCGAGATGTTGGACATGCTTTATCTGATCCAGATTGAGTCAATGCCATGCATGAGCAGCTCTAAAATTTTGATAGAAATTGGGTTTGGGTTCTTGTTCCTCTTCCTCCTGATTGTCACCCTATTGGGACAAATTGGGTTTTGAAAAAAAACAAGGAGAAGATGGCATGTTGTGAGAAACAAGGCCAGACTTGTAGCCCAGGGGTATAGTCAGAAGGAGGGGATAGACTACGAGGAGGCTTTTGCTCCTGTAGCTCGTTTGGAGGCAATTAGAATCCTCTTGGCTTTTGCTGCATCCAAAGGTTTCAAACTTTTTGAAATGGATGTCAAGAGTGCCTTCCTAAACAACTACATAGAAGAGGAGGTGTATGTGAAACAACCCCCCGGTTTTGAAAATCTCAAGTTTCCAAACCATGTTTTTAAACTTCACAAAGCTTTGTATGGTTTGAAACAAGCCCTAGAGCCTGGTATGATAGGTTGAAAACATTTTTGCTTGCTAAGGGTTTTAAAATGAAATGTGTGGATAAAACGCTTTTTCTCCTCAAGCAAGGCAATGACACTTTGTTGGTTCAGATTTACGTGGATGATATCATTTTCGGTGGTTCTTCTCATGCTTTGGTTGCCAAGTTTGCAGATACTATGAGCAGGGAATTTGAGATGAGCATGATGGGCGAGTTGACGTTTTTCCTTGGGTTGCAAATCAAGCAATCCGGAGAAGGGACGTTTGTGCACCAGGGCAAGTACACCAAGGACATATTGAAGAAGTTCGATATGGGTGAGGCCAAGCCTCTTCCAACACCCATGTCGACCACGACGACCCTGGATGCGGACAAGGATGGAGAAGCTGTGGACCAAAAGGAGTATCGGAGTATGATCGGGTTGCTGCTGTACCTGATGGCGACATGCCCGAACATCCAGTTCGCGGTGTGTCTTTGCGCGCGATTTCAGTCGTCGCCGCGCACCTCTCACAGTCAGGCAGTCAAACACATTATGAGGTACTTATGCTTCACACCTGAGTTTGGGATTTGGTATTCTGCTTCTTCCACCCTCTCCCTTTGTTGTTACTCGGATGCTGATTTTGCTGGTTGTCGACTTGATCGCAAGTCCACTTCTGGGACTTGTCAGTTTATATAGTTCTCTCTTGTATCTTGGTCTTCTCGCAAGCAGTCTAGTGTCGCACAGTCTACCACAGACGCTGAATATGTTGCTACGGCTAGCTACTGTTCTCAGTTGTTGTGGATGATGGCCACTTTGCGTGATTTGGTCTGAGCTTTTCTCAAGTTCCTTGCTTTGTGACAGCACGAGTGCGATTAGCGTTGCTAAGAACCCCGTGCTGCATTCTAAGACCAAACACATTGATGTGCGCTTCCATTTCTTGCGAGACCACTATGAGAAGGGTGATATCGACCTTCACCATGTTGATACTCATCTTCAGTTGGCAGATATTTTCACCAAGCCTTTGGACCAATCCAGAGGTGAGCTTGGTGTGTGTTTTCCCTTTTAGTTGGGGAAAACATTTTGGTTTTTGTATCATAGACTGACTACTTCTGCTTCGTTTTTGTTTAGTTTTTGCATTTCATCATATTTGCATCTTTATCTTTTCGAGCTTCATGTCTATAATCTGTAGAATGAACCTATGCTCTGATTAGTGTATGCTCCGATGATACATGATGATGCTTGTAGCTTAGGCTCTTTTTGATCACTAATACATGTTTATGAGCTGAGATATTTTCTTTAGAACTGTGAATATGCTTAATCCAACTTAAAAATTTGAAATGTTCACATTGAGATTGGCAACTAGCATGTGTAGATTATGTTGAAGTCTTTTGTGCTATTTCATATATGCTAGGTTGCTATGTCTCTAGTTCTGAGTCACTCACTTGCTTGGTATGTTCATATTCTGCTAAATTTGAACCAAGTCTAAGTGAATTGAGAAGATCGAGACGGGATCACTTGACAACACCTCGTGGTATCGAGACTGTTTCTCATTGCACATTGAGTTAAACTTGAGCCGTGAGTAAGACCGAAACCGTTGCTTCAAGCTTCTGATTGCTTATGCATAGGCTTAGCTCAGTTGAAAAGTTAGGCAATGTCAAGTTTTCAACCTCTCGCAATCACATGCTGCAATTTCAAACTTGTGTAATCACCGCTGCAACTCCGATAAAATTTTGAAAACACAAGTCTATGTTTCATTCTATAGCATGATGATTGAACTTTGCTAGGGGTAGTTCACCTTGTATACATGTTTAGCACTTGTGTGACTTCCAGTCTATACATGCTTAGTGCTATTTTGGTGGTGAACTTCTTTTCTAAATGGCTTGAAACTGCTCACTTTCCTAATATGTTCATATTTCATATTTTCTAATCAGTTTGAGCCTTTGCTAGTATTTGTGCTTGTTGTTGAGTAGTTGGATCAGCACTCTTTAGAGTATCTATTCATTCTATGGACTATATACCTGAAGCTGCTAACTTGCATTTGTCTCTCATATGCATTGTGCCTTGTTGTGTGCATTTTCAACTAAGGGGGAGAAATTTTGACAAATCATGTCCCTAGTTGCATGCACTATTGAAGGGGGAGTTCATGTTTAGGGGGAGTTTGCTCGATTTCTGCTTTTAACGAGCTGTTCAATTGGTTTGGAGCGACCTTCAGCCCATATCTGTGCTTTTTCAATTGGTTTGGAGTAGTTTTGGCTAGTTGTGTTGAGCCTTTGCCTCTTTCTGGAGGGACTAGCTTGTATTTGTCTTCTTGCTCCGACCTTCTCTCGCTAGCGGTTTGAGCCTGTTCTACCTCTTCTTGAGGCTAGCTTTGCTTTGTTTGGTTGCGTCGAGCCGTTGCCCATGTCTTTGGGAACCAAGTTGTCTCGCTCACTCCATTCGACTTCTTCTGGCTTTGCTTCGCTTTTTGGAAGATTGGTTGAGTTCGCTTACTTCTTCTTCCTCTTTTCTTCTACCTTCATATGATTTGTGTTGGTAGTTGACAATGCACTCATCAAGGGGGAGATTGCGGATACATGGGTGTATGCCGGATCTTGAGATGATGAGTGATTGTCAACTGGGATGATGCGCATGTTCTTTGGCTTGTGTTGTACAGGTGTTGAGCACGAATACGGTGATCGAAGGCAAGGTGAAGGTCAAGTAGAGACGTGCAGTGCCGATGGACCCAGAGTGGTGAAGGGCGGACGTGAGGCTTGGACTAACGGACCGATGGCCTGAGGATCGGCCGTGGTGGCTGACAGCCTGGGATAGCGACAAGTGAAGACTTGCGTGTGGACGGGGTGCACAGGCGGTGCATCCCCTCTAGGGCTCGGTTTGGTGGTTGAGCCACAGAAAAACCACCGAGTGGACGGTTTCCAGGTTTGGGCCTCAAAATCTGGGTGCGGCCGGTTTCCGAGTTTGGGACACAAAACTCAGGCTGAGGACGGTTTCCAGGTTTGGGCCTCAAAACCTGGGTGCTTGCAGGTTTCTGAGTTTGGGCCACAAAACTTAGGCGATGGACGACAGGTTTCTCGGTTTCGCCTCAAAACCGGGGGATGGCCCAGGTTTCCCGGTTTCGGCCTCAAAACCGGGGGAGTCCGTGAAAAGGACGAGCGGAGCGGTGGCGGCACGTGGCGGCAATCGGTGAGGTCGCGTCGAGGCAAAGCTACCAGTTGTGTAGGCGTGGCCGTTGGATCACCATCAACTTCAAGTTGGTCAGGAATACCCTTAGGGTTAGGCCTGCCGCTCATTAGCAGTAGGGGTAGAAGGGGAATAATTGTATTATGCTATATAAGAAGAGGCAACCCCTCCCTCCAGATCTATCTCAACCATTGCTATCTTCATTCAAGGGTTTCCTGCTTCCCATTCCCTGCTGTAGCTACTGAGATCCGCAGAGACGGTGAACAATACCTCTGTGTATTTGCTTTTGGAGGAAACCAGACCGTAATCTTGTTGTCTCCTCGTGGGGACGAATTTCGGTTGGTAATTCATGGTCATGATTCACGTTTTGAACTTGTTCTTCACGTTCTTCGTTCCTCCATGATTTTCCTGTCACTCGATCTCCCTCCTCATTGCATCTTTTTCGAATCCACTTGAATCAACTTGTTCTTTGATGTGAGAACATTTCCACCGAAGGAATTCATCTAACTCCTCACGAACAATTAGATCAGGTCGATTCAAGTTTCGTGGCGCTTTTTCGGTTCATCCACCTCCCTTTCTGATTTCCCGTTGATTGAGTTGACTTGAGCAGATGATTTCTTGGGGATAGTCTTCCAACTCCCTCGTGATCATCTTCTCCAAGTTTGGGAACAAGAGATTTTGATTTGGATCGGATTTGGAAAGATTTGGGAGAAGGGCAATTGAAATCGCCCTCCCTGAGTGGTCGCGGACAGTCCCCTCAGGGCGCGGACAGTCCGTGCATCGGGGCTGGTCCAGTCCAGTAGCTGGGCACCTCGGTCGGTTGTGCTCGGGACACCGGCGGATAGTCCAGGACTGAGCAGGGGGATTTCAGCAGCGTTGCAGTTTTTCCCTTTTTGCCTGCGGACAGTCCGCCAAGTGTTCTCGGACAGTCCGCCGTTCGGAAGACAGTCCGCGGTCGGAACCCCGGACAGTCCGGGACTCGGCTGAGAGCTGTTTTTCAGTGTGTTTGCTCTCCCGCCTTTTCCGTTTGGTTTTCGGACTTCTCGTTTGGCCCTAGAGTTAACCAAGAAACCTCTCTAGGTATCTTTGCTACTTGTTAGCATAGGTATTTGGAGATTTCTCGACGTAGCCTTCCGTCTATGTTCGAGGGTCGGTTTTTGGGGTTGAACTCAAGCCGAAGCTTTTGGTTTTTAGCTTGATCTTGTTTAGTGGTGCCTCGCTGTGATCCTAAGGATCATCCACCCTCTTCCAAGGGTCGTGGGCATCACGTTTCGGTCAAAGCTTTTGGGGTTGATTTTTGGGACACAGGCCAAAGTTTCGAGAGAAATTTTTTGGCTCCCATTCACCCCCCCCCCCCCTCTGGTCGCTTTCTGGTAGTGTTCTCGGTCCTTCACTCTCCAAGGCCAAGGCTAAGCTCAAGGCACGTGAAGCTCAAGTGCATCTACCAGAACATGAAGAACGTTGTTTTTTATGGCATGGTTACTGCAAAAGGACACCATAGACCATCTTAATGCAGATTCCACTGTCCTCGTCGGCAATCTGTCATCTCTAGAAGCTGAAACGGATCAGTTGCTGAGCAGGCTCTAGGTCATCAATGAACAGATCAAATCAGAGAAAGAGAACATGGAAAAGATCCCTGTTGCACTTTGCGAGCAGAAGAAAAAGATAGCACTTCTCCATGGTGAGCTCCAGAGCAAAAGGCTAAGAAAAAGCCAATTCCAGGTTAAATTGAAGAAGACTAGAAGCAAATCGATGACATAAACGCCATCCGTCTGAATGCTTTGAATGCACTGAAATCTGTACTGAAATGTAACTCTGCTGCCTATAATCCTTGACTCTTGATCCTTTCTTGTAAACATTATATTCCCATCACTTAGTTAATGTTAAGATACCCTATCAGCTATTCCTGGGCCGATGTTATCCATTCGTTTCATCATTCACCATTTAGCCGATTAGTATTAAAACGACTCTCACATCCATTTAGTCAATTCGCCTTAGGATCTGGATCTGAGGGTTCTCCTGAACCGACGCCTTTTCACCTTCTCCAACTTCATTCATAAATACAAAACGTAGGCTTCCCGAACACACCACAGATTCATCGCCTTGCTCTTTGACTTTTGCTTTCTTCAACCGCCGACTACTCTCTTTCCAATAGTAACCAACGCTAATGGTGGATTACCGTGGCAAGCGCCCCGTCGAGGAGTCGGAGTCCATCGATGGCCCTCCAGCGATTCGCCGTCGTATGCTCGGGTAATAATTTTTTCCTCGACGATCCTTTTTATGCTCAAAAATTTCTTATTTATCCGAGGAAAACCCTAACCTCTTTGCCGCCTTCTCCTTCGGCGGGACGCCAACGCCCCAGCCTACCCCCGCCAGCCCAGGTTTGAGGGCCAAACCTGGCAAACCGTCCACTCCGATTTTGAGGCCCAAACTCGTAAACCCATCGAGCCAGTTTTGAGGCCCAAACCTGGAACCCGTCCACCCCGATTTTGAGGCCCAAAGTCAGAAACTGGCCACCCCAGTTTTGAGGCCCAAAAAACTCAAAAAAAAAGAAACCGTCGAGGGTAGTTTTTCAAGGCTCAACTACCAAACCCGCGCCGTAGACGGGATGTGGTTCGCACACCCCGACCACTAGCACCGATGCCGATGCATGTCCAGCCTCCACGCCGGGCACAACTCAACGCCACCGGTTAGTCATAAACATTAACGGCATAGCGAGATATGGAGTCAACCGGGAAAAGCCTCAAACCTTCCTCATAAATGTCAATCATTCATCATATATGTTCTGAAATCGCCGACTTCGTGAACGTCCGAGGAGCGACATTGAAGGCGCGCCTTGAGGACGTCGGGACGTGCATCAGGGAGTTGACCCTCCACGCCATCTGCCACGGCGCCACCTCCGCCCTGGCGGAATTAGAGCTCAGTGGTGCTGAGATCTCTAGGGAAGTTTCTACCTCCTTCGTCGGCACCAGAACGAGGGAAGACTTCAGGGAGCTGGTGAGGAGTTCCAACCTCTGCTCGCCGTGACAGAGGTGTCTATCTAGAGGACCTCCTGAATAAGCTCCATTTAGATTAGTTATGTTTTAAATGTCATCTTGTAAATTTGGTCCCTTGTGTCGAACAATCCGAACATCTACAAGACTGCCCCTGCATCGTCAGGCTTAATAAGTGTAAATATTTCTATCTGGCACCTGTCGTGCTGCTATTAAGCTTCCCAAAACTTTCCTTTGATTTGTTTCTTTATTGAATGTTCTAAAGGCAATACTTCCTTAGTATCGGCTATTGTTTAGTCACTCTAAGACGATATGTACATATCGGCTATTTTTATTCGAAAGACGATACATTAGTATCGGCTACAAAGTCAAAACAAAGCTAATCTTTGTTCAAACTTAAAAAATAAATAACTTTGACTACTTAAAAATATATCGGCCTTAACTTGTTACAACCACTCGGCTGATGCAAATCTTCTACTGATTAGTCAATCCACTAGATACATTTTTTAAAGCCGACTGCTTGGATCGGCTGTTTGGTCATCATCATATGTTTTCAGAAAGCCTTCTTCGTGAATCTTCCCAGAAAAGCAGTCCATATTGTCAAAATTCCAAACATCAGGGTCAGAATAAGCAATGCTAACAGTTGAATCGGCTGGTACTACTTCCACAGTGTCGCCGATCCACTGAATCACATTCTGATGCATGGTTGATGGAACACAACAATTGGCATGGATCCACTCTCTTCCGAGAAGCACACTATATGATCCTTTAGCATCGACTACGAAGAAAGTAGTCAGCAAACTTTTGCTGCCAACTGTTAATTCGACACATACGACACCTTTAGTAGTCGATACGTGGCCAGCAAAGTCCGTTAACCTCATATCGGTTTGAGTCAAGTCTTCTACAGTCTTGCCAAGTTTTCTGAAGGTAGCATATGGCATCAAATTAACAGATGCACCTCCATCAACTAACATTCTGCTCAGAGGCCTTCCATCGACAAACCCTTTCAAATATAAAGCTTTTAAATGTGAATGCTTTTTGGGCTTCTGAAATGTGGCCCCTTCTGCCTGATAGATCCACTGAGTAACTGCTTCTTCATCACCAGACTCTTCTTCATGATCAGAGGACTTGAATTCAGCAGACAACATGAACAAAGTAGATATATTAGCCGATGATTCCCCCTTATCGGCTACTTGCTTTACCTGCCAGACTTTGGGTTTCTTTTTCTGAACCTCATCGTTCCTTAGTCTCTGAACCCGTCGTTTCTGGATCTTAGTCAAGCCACCTGGACACCATTGTCCTTCTTGCCAAGGATGATCTTGATCGGCTAATCTTGCCCCAAGCCGATCATGAACACTTTCATTTTTTATGCGCCGGTCTGTTTTTTCAAATCTTAATCTTTCATGCACAAATCGGCAGTTGTGTCTCGACTGTCTATACTCCCAATACTGCTCACTGCATTCCAGACAATTACAAAGAGTTGGAAGCTTTAAGCCTTCATTCCAACAATGTCGACTGAAGAAAGGGCAATCCCAATGATTCTTTTCTTCATCCCTGATACGCCTTTCTTCTTCACGAGACCTTTTATACTCCTTCTCTTCAAGCCACTCTTGATATTCTTGTTCATCTCTTTATTTTTGCATTTGACTTCTTTCTTTCTGACGTTGCCATTTGTTCAATAAGATCCTGACAGTTGGATGTCTCCTTGCTTCACCAGCCCTTGAAGTCTCAGGTTGATCATGTTGATCAGTATTCTTCTTTCCTTTCATCTCCTGATACTCCTTGGTCGTTAGCTGCTTCTTTGGATCAACCGTTCCAGCTGCCTTGGCTTTGTCAGAAGTCAATACTTTGATTTCACTTCGAGGTGCAGGAGCCACCATGTTCTGTGGAAAAGGATGGCCATTGATGCTCATACCCTTGGCCTTTTCTAAGCCAATTCTTCCTTTGACAATAGCTCTCTGGATCATATCTCTGAAAACTCGGCAATTATTAGTAGTATGAGTACCAGAGTTATGAAATTTGCAGTACCTTTTATTTTTGAGCTCTTCAGCCGATGGGATATTGTGATTCCTAGTTAACTTGATTTGACCTTTCTCCAACAAGTAGTCAAATATTTTTTCGGCCTTGGTGATGTCAAAGCTATACTTTATATCTCTCTCAGTACTTTTAGTCTTTGCCCAAGGTATGTATTCACTGTTCTTCCAAGCCCAATCAACAGCAACTACCTCATCTTCATTTTCATCGCCTGAATTATCCTCATCTTCTTGTAAGAAGAAGTGACTCTCTGCATTGTAGGCTTTCTTGGGCTTAAAGACTTGATTGTATCTATTTTGAGCATCAATATTCGTCACCTTCTTAGCTAAATCAGCCATATTGTTACAACCGAAGCCGATTTTCTCTCTGATGGCTGGTATTAGCCCTCGAATCGCAATGCTAACCACCTCTGAATCTGATAATGACAAGGTATAACATTGATTTTTCATTTCTCTAAACCTCTGAAGATACTGGCATCCAGTCTCATTATTTCCTTGCTTTGTATCGACTAAGTCCACGAGTCCTTTTTCCAATACTCCAGAGTCAAAGTATTTATGGAACTTATCTTCCAAATCATCTCAGCCTTGAATGGAATTGGGTGGCAGAGATGAAAACCATGAGAAAGCTGAACCAGACAGGGATAGAGGAAACATCCTGACATTAAGTGCTAGTTCGTCACCAACTTCCCCGAGCTAGACTAGAAACTGAGTTATGTGTTCCATGGTTGTTATTGAGCCCATTCCTGTGAACTTGGTAAAATCAGGAATTCTATATCTCGGAGAGAAAACAACCTGATCAAACCATTCTGGATACAACTTCTTGTAGCCAGTCAAGGTAGTCTTTGGCGTCAAACCAAATTGCTTTTGAACCATGTCGGTGACCCGACTCATCAATTGATCTATCTGATTCACCGGCCCTTGATAGCCGATGTTCTCCCCCCCCCCGAATGTAATGCCATGATACCCTGGATTTTCCTGAGCATCCAAGGTATAAAAATCTGAAACATAATGATATCCAGGAGGAATATCACCAGGTACCACGTTCCCTTGATATGGTGGTGCATTGAAATCTCTGGTAATCCTCCTTGCATGGGGAGCTATTTTTGTAGCCGATGAGTATATGTTATTACTCATATTCGGCTGTTGCATTGGCTGCGGTGTCATACCCCCAGGGCTGACAATCATCTGGTTTCAATTGCCATTAGGACTATTCATATGTGGTCCGCCAGAAGTTCCAGCTCCTTGATTACCTCCAACCGTATATGTTGGACCCCTTCTATCATTACCCAAGTTGAAAGCTTCCTTAATGGCATTTGAGAGGCTGTTGAGGAATACCTCGTTATGATTCATCAGGGTAGTAGACATCGCTTTGCCTATCACTTCTTGCATGGCATTGTGTTGTACTTTAATCATTGGATCGGCATGTCCTTCTAGAACCACTCTTGGAAGATGAGACTTCTAGATAATCTTTTTATCCCTGTTTCTACTGAAGCTCAACAAACACATGTAACGATATTGATCAACAATTTCTTCTATCATGCGTCGAAGTTCATCTGGAAGTTCCTCGATTGTCACATTCAATACTTCATCATTACTGATTGTCATGGTCAGACGATTGTGTCCCACTAGGCGTGCCAAAAGAATGTGTTGACACGAAAATTTGGATAAAGCGCCAACACACTCGAACACGGTCCTCAGAGGGTGTACGGAGCAGGGTCTTGACCTCCTGGACCTTCAAAAGGTGACGGTGCCGAATCTAGGTGAGAGCGACCTCGGACGTGCCAACCAATTTGACTTGTAATTGACAAGGAGAAGAAAAAGTTGTCAAATTGTGGAACGTGTCAGTTTGGTGCCAGACAGTTCCAAATTATGCGGCTCTGATATAGTCATTTGTTTATAGGACATTGACTACAAAGTCAACTCCCAAAAGATTGCGCGAAAGCATTTGATAAAGATATAAAGCAAAACGGTTAAGGTATATATAAAGAAATATTTAGAACAGGAAAATAGCCGATAAGCTTAAACATGTTAAAAGAATAAAGATCTATGTGCACCTTTAAATGGCATGAAACCAATGAATCGACTAATTGCATAGGCAGTTCTATCTGTTAATAGTAGAGTATTTTCATGCAGCCATAATAACAAATAGATTGATAAAATAACTTGAACATCAACAGTGGGGTGTCTCCATACAACCATAATGATGACCAAGCTAGATCACGTCCAAAGCAACAAGCAGATCCATGGATCTCAGACCGTTTAAAAGTACCCATTATGAATAAAGCATAACTTGATCGGTTATTTTAGTCGATACAGGGTCCATGAAGCACGAACAAGATCTACCCGTTAAAACTACGATCCGACTTAAGATCGAACAAATCTAATCTATCATGTATATCAGTGGGGTTCGGAAATACAACCATAATAAACACACTAGATCAAATCTATCCTCTCTTAGATCAAACCACGATTCTATCGGATATCTCGAACGCACAACATGTAATAATCAAGATTGACAAAATAGTCGATGAATGGCTTAGATCGGCTATTTCCTTTGGTGTGAGCGTACAAAGCCTTTGGGTAGCCAAAACTAAACAACTTTTAAGCTTAAGCTACTTTGTCAATCTTGATTGGGCAAAGATGTGTTTAAATCTAAGGAAAATATTAAAACATAAACAACATCGATAACTTGATGAATCTATTAGCTTGCCAAAACCAATAGAGCTGATAAGTAGTCAAGATCGACTAAAGCAAGAGATTGATCAAAGTCAAGACAGTCTTACAAAAGGCGAACTTAAACCGATAACTAGCCATGTCATAGCTTAACAAGAGTTTGGTCGATGTCAAATACAGCCTTATTGTACGATAACACAAGCCATTGGTGAAACTTACAAGCAAACCGGAGGTCGGTCTAGCCGATGCAGCCCTGCCTGGTTGAAGGTTCTGCCGAGTTCTACCTTACTCCTACTCCTAGGGTTTTGGTCGGTGGCCGATGTGTTGATTGGATTGTGATTGTTTACAAAAATCGGGTTTCTAGCTCTCCTGTTCTAACATGACTAGGATATATAAAGATAAAATAAAAACCGACACGGACTCAAACTCTTCGTCCGAACCCAACAAGTCTTCAAAGTCTGTCACGTCTGGTCCACATGTTCTCTTGGTCACGTCCGGGTCCAAACAAGTCTCTTTTATTTTTCTGGTCGATTTCTTCATTAACAAATCAGCCGTTTGTGCCTAGAAAATAATAATCCTTTCAGTCCAAAATCTGGTGTAAACAATCCTGATCCTGAAGGACCGAAAGTGCTAAAGCAAGGCGACAGAGGGGGGGGGGTGAATGGGAGCTTTAGATTTCTTTTCAGAAACTTCTCGCTGCTGTCCTAGGATTCAACCCCAAGTGCAGATCTAGTGCTCGTTAATGTCCACGACCCTAAAAGTAGGGTGGATGCTTCCTCGAAGCACAGCGAGACACTACACAAGTCTAGAAGCCTATTGCAAAAACCAAAAATCAAATCCAAAGTCAGACGAGCGAACAGCGAACAAAACAGTGCAAAACCTGCAGCATCGGACGCTGGCCTGCGTCCGATGTCCAAGCACCGGACGCGTCCGATGCAAAATGAGCAATTCTGGGACCTTACTGCATGACCATCGGACGCTGCTACAGTGAAAGCTCAGTGTCCGATGCTCAGGCTTTGGCGCGTCCAATGGTCATCGGAGCGTCCGATGCCCAGCTTTCGATGCTCCTTTGAAAAACGTTGTTCGTGACACGTGGCGTCTGAGCGTCCGATGTGACGAACTTAGCGTCTGATGCCCCCGAGCTGAGCGTCCAATGCCCCCGACAGCAGTGCTGTTTTTCGCCAATTCAAACCGATCTCCTCCGAATCAAAAGCTCTAAGGCTTAGACTTGGTATGAGGAGTTCCAAGGAGGTTAGTGAGCTACCCCTAAGAGATCATGGCTCAAACCTAACTCCAAATCGGTGAATCGGAAGAATTCGGGGCAAAGGAGACAAAAACCGATTCAAAACGAAAATTGATCGATCTACTAGTTCGTGAGGTTAGAGTTGAATTCCTTCGGTCGAAAGATGCGCCTCACGATCTAGAACAACTCAGTTCAAACGGAATCAAAAATCAATCCTCGGATTGGGAGAATGGAATAAATCACAAAGAGAACGAAAAGCAAAACGAGAAGAACACCGCTCAAAACGTGAATCGATCTCGATTTCCAGCCAAAACTTCTCCACACGAGGAGACAACGAGATTACGGTCTCGTTTCCTCAAAAAGCAAATACACAGAGGTATGATTCTCCATCTCTGCGGATCTCAGTAGCTACAGCAGGGATGTGGGAGAGCAGGAAACCCTAGAATGAAAATAGCAATGACTGAGATAATCTGGAGGGAGGGGTTGCCTCTCCTTATATAGCCTAATACAATTATTCCCCTTCTACCCCTACTGCTAATGAGCGAGCAGGCTAACCCTAAGGGTATTCCTAACCAACTCGAAGTTGATGGTGATCTAACGGCCATGCCCGCAAAACTGGTAGCTTCGCCTCGACGCGACCTCACCGATTGCCACCACGTGCCGCCACCGCTCTGCTCGTCCTTTTCACGGACCTCCCCCCCGGTTTTGAGGCCGAAACCAGGAAACCTGGGCCATCCCTCCGGTTTTGAGGCCGAAACCGGGAAACCTGTCGTCCGTCGCCTGAGTTTTGTGGCCCAAACTCAGAAACCTGCCAGTGCCCAGGTTTTGAGGCCTAAACATGGAAACCGTCCTCAGCCCGAGTTTTGTGGCCCAAACTCGGAAACTGATCGCACCCAGGTTTTGAGGCCCAAACCTGGATACCGTCCACTTGGGGGTTTTTCTGTGGCTCAACCACCAAACCGAGCCATAGAGGGGATGCACCGCCCGTGCACCCCGTCCACATGCAAGTCTTCACTTGTCGCTGTCCCAGGCTGTCAGCCACCACGACCGATCCTCAGGCCACCGGTCCATCAGTCCAAGCCTCACGTTCGTCCTTCACCGCTCCGGGTCCATCGGCACGACACGTCTCTACTTGACCTTCACCTTGCCTTTGATCACCGTATCCGTGCTCCACACCTGCACAACACAAGCCAAAGAACATGTGCATCATCCCAGTTGACAATCACTCATCATCTCAAGATGAGTGCATTGTCAACTACCAACACAAATCATATGAAACTAGAAGAAAGGAGGAAGAAGAAGTAAGCGAACTCAACCAATCGACCAAAAGCGAAGCAAAGCCAGAAGAAGTCGAATGGAGTGAGCGAGACATCTTGGTTCCTAAAGACATGGGCAACGGCTCGACGCAACCAAGCAAAGCAAAGCTAGCCCTCAAGAAGAGGTAGAACAGGCTCAACACCGCTAGCGAAGAGGTCAGAGCAAGAAATACAAAGACAAGCTAGTCCCTCCAGAAAGAGGCAAAGGCTCAACACAACTAGCCAAAACCGCTCCAAACCAATTGAAAAACCACATATGGGCTGAAAGTCACTCCACACCAATTGAACAGCTCATCAAAGCAAAAATCGATCAAACTCCCCCTAAACATGAAATCCTCCTTCAATAGTGAGCAAACTCCCCCTTCAATAGTGCATACAACTAGAGACATGATTTGTCAAAATTTCTCCCCCTTAGTTGAAAATGCACACAAGGCAAAATGCATATGAGTCACAAATGCAGGTTAGCAGCTTTAGGCATAGAATCTATAGAGTGAATAGATGCTCTAAAGAGTGATGATTTAATGATTCAACAACAAGCATAAATGCCAGCAAAGTGAGCAGTTTTAAGCCATTCAGAAAGGGTGTCACCATCAAAATAACATCAACATGTATAGATAGGAAGTTACACAAGTGCTAATCATGTATACAAGGTGAACTACCCCTAGCAAAGTTCAATCATCATGCTATAGAAATGAAACATAGACTTGTGTTTTCAAGATTTTATCGAAGTTATAGAGGTGATTACACAAGTTTGAAATTTCAGCATGTGATTGCGAGAGGTTGAAAACTTGACATTGTCTAACTTTTCAACCGAGCTAAGCCTATGCATAAGCAATCAGAAGCTTGAAGCAAAAGGTTTCGGTCTTACACTACACGGCTCAAGTTTAACTCAAAGTGCAACGAGAAATACTCTCGATACCGTGATGTGATGTTAAGTGATCCCATCTCGATCTTTCCAATTCACTTAAACTTGGTTCAATTTTAAAGCAGTATATAAACATACCAAGCAAGTGAATGACACAGAACTAGAGACATAGCAACCTAGCATATATGAAAAGCACAAGTGACTTCAACACATTCTACACATGCTAGTTGCCAAACTCAATGGTGAACATGTTTCAAATTTTATGTTGAATTCAACATATTCACAGTTCTGAAAAGTAGCTCAGCTCACAACATGTATCAGTGATCAAAAAGAGCCTAAGCTACAAGCATAATCTTGTATTATCGGAGCATACACTAATCAGAGCATAGATTTATTCTACAGATTATAGACATGAAGCTCGAAAAGATAAAGATGCAAATATGATGAAATGCAAAAACTAAACAAAAACAAGATAAAAAAAGACAGTCTATGATACAAGAACCAAAATGTTTCCCCCAACTAAAACGGAAAACACACACCAAGCTCACCTCTCAACCTAGCAAAGGTTGATTGGTCCAAAGGCTTGGTGAAAATATCTGCCAACTGAAGATGAGTATCAACATGGTGAAGGTCGATATCACCCTTCTCATAGTGGTCTCGCAAGAAATGAAAGTGCGCATCAATGTGTTTGGTCTTAGAATGCAGCACGGGGTTCTTAGCAATGCTAATCGCACTCGTGCTATCACAAAGCAATGGAACTCGAGAAAAACTCAGACCAAGATCACGCAAAGTGGCCATCATCCACAACAACTGAGAACAGCAGCTAGGCACAGCAACATATTCAGCCTCTGTGGTAGACTGTGCGACACTAGACTGCTTGCGAGAAGACCAAGACACAAGAGAAGAGCCCCAAAATTGACAAGTCCCAGAAGTGACTTGCGCTCAAGTCGGCAACCAGCAAAATCAGCATCTGAGTAACCGCAAAGGGAGAGGGTGGAAGAAGCAGAATACCAAATCCCGAACTCAGGTGTGAAACAGAGATAACTCATAATGCACTTGACCGCCTGACGGTGAGAAGTGCGCGGTGACGACTGAAATCTCGCGCAAAGACACACCGTGAACTGGATGTCCGGGCGTGTCGCCGTCAGGTACAGCAGCGACCCGATCATGCTTCGGTACTCCTTCTGGTCCATAGCTTCTCCATCCTTGTCCGCATCCAGGGCCGTCATGGTCGACATGGGTGTTGGAAGAGGCTTGGCCTCACCCATATCGAACTTCTTCAATATGTCCTTGGTGTACTTGCCCTGGTGAACAAATGTCCCTTCTCAGGATTGCTTGATTTGCAACCCAAGGAAAAACGTCAACTCGTCCATCATGCTCATCTCAAATTCCCTGCTCATAGTATCTGCAAACTTGGCAACCAAGGCGTGAGAAGAACCACCGAAAATGATATCATCCACGTAAATCTGAACCAACAAAGTGTCATTGCCTTGCTTGAGGAGAAAAAGAGTTTTATCCACACATCCCATTTTAAAACCCTTAGCAAGCAAAAAGGTTTTCAACCTATCATATCAGGCTCTAGGGGCTTGTTTCAAACCATACAAAGCTTTGTGAAGTTTAAAAACATGGTTTGGAAACTTGGGATTTTCGAAGCCGGGAGGTTGTTTCACATACACCTCTTCTTCTATGTAGCCGTTTAGGATGGCACTCTTGACATCCATTTGAAAAAGTTTGAACCCTTTGGATGCAGCAAAAGCCAAGAGGATCCTAATAGCCTCCAGACGAGCTACAGGAGCAAATGTCTCCTCATAGTCTATCCCCTCCTTCTGACTATACCCCTGGGCTACAAGTCTGGCCTTGTTTCTCACAACATGGCCATCTTCTCCTTGTTTGTTTTTGAAAACTCATTTTGTCCCAATAGGGTGACACTTAGGAGGAAGAGAAGAAGAACCCAAACCCGATTTCTCTCAAAATTTTCGAGCTCCTCATGCATGGCATTTACCCAATATCAGCTGCGGATACATGGGTGTATGCCGAGTCTCTGAGTGATGAGTGATTGTCAATGGGTTTGATGCGCATGTTCTTTGGCTTGTGTTGTGCAGGTGTCGAGCACGGAGATAGTGATCGAGGGCAAGGTGAAGGTCAAGTTGAGACGTGCCGTGCCGACGGACTGGGTGCGATGAAGGATGGGCGTGCCGTGCGGCGGACGTGCCATGCCGATGGATCGAGCAGTGAAGGGCGGACGTGAGGCTTGGACTGAGGGACTGGAGTGCCTGAGGATTAGCTGTGGTGGCTGGCAGCCTGGGACAGCGACGAGCGGAGACTTGCGGGGCACGGTGTTGCTCGGGTCGAGGACCTGGGGACACGTGTCGGTGGACGGGGTGCACGGGCGGTGCATCCCCTCTACAGCTCCGGTTTGTTGGTTGAGCCAGAGAAAAACCAACGGGTGGACGGTTTCCAGGTTTGGGCCTCAAAACCTGGGTGCTCGGTTTCCAGGTTGAGCCACAAAACCTGGGCGCGGATGGTTTCCGAGTTTGGCCACAAAACTCGGGTGATGGGCCGGTTTCCGAGTTTGGGCCTCAAAACTCGGGCGCTGCGGGTTTCTGAGTTTGGGCCACAAAACTCAGGCTGGTGGGCTGGTTTCCCGGTTTGGGCCTCAAAACCGGGGGTTGCTGGAAAAGGCTGGTTTCCCGGTTTGGGCCACAAAACCGGGGGTGCAGAGCGAGGGCGGCACGTGGCGGTGATCCAGAGGTTGCGTCGAGGCAACGCTTCGGTTCGAGCGGGCGTGGCCGTCGGATCTACCTACCACCGCGGGTTGGACCAGAATAGCCCTAGGGTTTAGCTGGTTCGCTCTGTAATTAGAATAGAGAGGGGTAGAGTAGGAAATAGACTTAGACTAGAATAAGATAAGTAGTCAGGGGAGACACCCTCCTCCCCCATCTCAGTTATCTCAGTCATTTGCTCTTTCGCACTTAGGGTTCCCTGCTCTCCCATCCCCTGCTGTAGCTGAGATCCGCAGAGAGACTTGCAACTCTGTGTACTGTTGATTTTGAGGAAAGGAGGCCGTAACCTCCTTGTCGTAGCGTGTGTTTGCGCTCCGGCTTGCAATTCGTGGCTGTGATTTCCGTTGTGTTCGTGTTCTTCGCGGAATCCTTTTTCCCCACGATTTTCCCGTCGCTTGATCTCTTTGCTCGGTTCATCTTTTGCAATTCCGTTTGAACTGGTTTGTTCTAGATCGTGAGGCACTTCTTTCCACCGAAGGAATCATCCTCTAACCTCACGGTCTAGGAGATCGATCGATTTTTCGTTTCGGGTCAAGTTTTCTCCCTTCCCCCGAAATTCTTCGATTCATCGATTTGGAGATAGGTTCGAGCCATGATCTCTTAGAGATAGCTCACTATACTCTTTGTGACTCTTCTCACCAAATTTGATCCCTAGAGGATTTGTTTTGGGTGAGATCGAGTCGAATCGGTGAAAGAACAGAGGGCTGTCGGGGTGACCGGACGCTAGGTCACGGAGTGACCGGACGCACCTCCAGAGTCCGGTCGTTGAGTGTGTCGCGGAGTTTTCTGGGTATTGACCGGACGCGCTCGACCGGATGCTCCATTCCCGGTGTGACCGGACTCGCCCCTCGCACTGTGCATCTGCTTTGACCTTTGTGACCGGACGCACTGTTCATGACTGGACGCTCCGTACTAGTGAGTCCGGTCAAAAACAGTAAGGTCTGAAATCGGATTTTGGACGACCGGACGCGTCCGGTGCGTGCTGACCGGACGCAGCCCAGAGTCCGGTCGATTTGGTTTTGTGCCGTTTCGTTCACAGCTTGCTCGTCTGTTGACGGATTTGGTTTCCGTCTTTTGCGTTGGCTTTCTAGGGTTGTGTAGTGTCCCGCTGTGCTTCTTGGAAGCATCCACCCTACATCTAGGGTCGTGGACACTTGCAAGCTCTAGGGTTTGTTTTTGGGGTTGATTCTTGGGACAGTGGTTACTAGTTTCCGAAAGGAAAATTTGTAGCTCCCATTCACCCCCCCTCTGGTCGCTTTCGGGTGGCTTCTCGGTCCTTCAATTGGTATCGGAGCAGGTTAAGGATCTTCTACCTTAGCCGGTTCCAGATCCACAGAAGGCGACATGGATCGCGGCGTGGGCAAACCGCCGTTCTTTGATGGGACGAACTATGCGTATTGGAAGATACGCATGTCGGCCTATCTGCAGAGTTTGGGTGCTTCTATTTGGGATATTTGCAACTCTGCTGATTACGTGGTCTTGGCTGCTCGTGTTTCTCAGCAACAGATCGATGAGCACGATGCCAATAGCCGAGCCCGTAATGCTCTCTTTTCTTGTTTGAGCATGGGTGAGTTTGATCGTGTTTCTCACCTTGCTACGGCTCAGGAGATCTGGGACACCCTCATGCGTTTCCATGAGGGCACCTCTCAAGTCAAAACCCGACTCTACGAGTCGTTCAAGCGTGAGTATGAGAACTTTCGACATCAGCCTGGTGAGAGCATAGAAAGTTTATTCGCTCGCTTTCAGGTGATTGTCAACAGGATGAGGGCTAACAAGGAGCAGTTGCCCTTTGACGATCACGAGCGTGCTTTGAAGCTCTTGCACACTCTTGATCGGTCGGTGTGGGATTCTAAGGTTCAGGCGATCATCGAATCCCCGAACTATGAGACCCTCACTTGCGACGATCTCTTCAGTAAGCTCAAGTCCAGTGAGATTGATGCTATGGCGAGGGCTTCTTTTGAAAATCCTTCTCGCCCGTCCATGGCTTTGGTTTCCGGCTCTTCCTCTAACCCTTCAGCTGGCTTTGCTCTTTCCTGTCTCTTTTCTGTTACAGAGGACCAGCTGGAGACGTTGGGAGACGACGAGTTGGCTTTGCTTGCCAACCGGTTCTCGCGGTTCCACAACAACCGCATGAACCGCCGTCGTGGAGGAGGACGCACGGGATGCTACGAATGCGGAGACCACGACCACTTCATCGCCAACTGCCCCAAGAAGAACAAGCATTCGGGGAAGGGCGATCAAGGGCGCAAGCGCGACTCCAAGTACAAGGAGAAGTACGTCCCCGCAAGGCACAAGCGGAGGGGCGGCTTCGACAAGGAGTACATCAAGAAGAAGTACTTGGAGAAGGCCCAGGCTGAGCAGCGTGCGTTCTTCGCCACGCTCAGCGACGTCGACGGCTCGGATGACGACTCCGCTTCATCAAGCGACGACGAGTCCGAGAAGAAGAAGCTAGAGGACAAGTTCAACGGCTTGTGCTTCTTCGCCGGCGACGGAGGCTTGTGTACCATGGCGCTCGGTGATGAGGTCGGAGGCGAGCTGGAACATACGCCTCGGAACGACGACGACGACGACACCTCCCAGGTATCTCTCACCTACGACGAGCTTTCCTCCGAGGTAGAGAAGTTGACCGCTGCCCTCCTTAGCCAAGATAAACTACTTAGGCGTGCCGCTAGAGAGCGCAAGGAGTTCAGGCAGAAGTGGGAGGACACGGTGAAGGAGCTTGAGTTCGCTCGGTCCACCGTGGTTGTGTCGGAGGAGGCGGAGTGTGAGTCGTGCACCGCGCACATGACTGACCTTCTCACTTTGAGAGGTAAGTATGTTGCGTTGGTAGGAGAGCTAGATGAGCTAAAGGCTAGACCTTCTCTGTTGGGTGCATGCAAGACCTGTCCCGTCTTGCAATCTGAGTTGGCAGAGAAGAATGCCAAGATTGTGTCTCTTGAGGAGGCCAGCTCAGGTAGCACTGGAGTGGCGAGGTGTGTTTTGTGCGAGGGCTTGGAGCTGGAGATTGCCAATGTGAAGCATGGCAAGATGCAAACCGAGGAAGAAAACACATAACTTCGGACCATCTTGTCATGGGTCTCCTGTAATGAGCCGCAGCTCGGGATGATGATCTCCCAATTCAAGCGAACTGCTGGGGCTCCTGGTGTTGGTTTTGCTCAGGGTGTTGATCTTTCTGCTTTTGGGAAGATTGGAGAGTCGAGTGGTTTGAATCCATGTGAGAAGCCTAACTCCACCACTACTCCCAAGCTTGCCAAACTTCCACCCAAAGAGCCTGCCAAGCCTACCACCAAAGATGGTGTGGTTGAGGAACCCCCGAGAGCTCCTCCCAAGAACCAAATTTGGGCACCCAAGCCAAACCACCTCAAGAACAAGCTTGATGCTATGCCACCCATTAGAGAGGAGTGTTTGCCTCAGAAGGGCAAAGTGAACCACACCCACAGCCCTGGTCACCAACAACCCCCTTTGCGTGCGGTGAGGTACCAGTGTGATTTCTGTGGGAGGGATGGTCACTTGATCGAGTTCTGTTTCCGGCGCAAGCGAGAGGCGCGCCGTGCTCGGGAGATGGAGAACCCGGATATGTACCATCCAGCTCATGGTGGACATGTGCCGAAGGCTCAGGGGAGAGCTGCTAGGTCCGGACGCCAAGGTCCCCGGCCTAGGCAGGAGATGAGAGCCGCTAAGAGGGAGACTAGGCCTAGAGGTCCAGCACCTCAGTTTGTTAGGCCTAGGCAGGAGAGAGCTCCGAGGAGAGACGCTAGAGCAGTTGAGCCCCAGGCTCCTAGGCGTAGATCTCGTAGAGAGCGTGCCCAACAGGGTCCTGCTTTTGCAGGTAACGGACCCCGTGGCGGAGGCTTTGTTGAGCGCTTTCCCCCACCGCAGTTTGAGTACCGCGGTGAGCGCTTCTTCCCCAGCGGACCACGTTTTCCTGTACGTGGTGATCGCTACCCCCGTAGACAGGCTAGGAATAGTTTTTACACTGACCGTTCTTTTGAGCAGCCGGCCCAACACTGGTATTCTCCTTACTTCACTAACCCCAGTGTTGGACCGTATGCTCACCCTATGTCTTTTTATTGATGTAGGTGAGACGGTTGGAGGACATTTGGTTGGTGGATTCTGGTTGCTCGAGGCACATGACCGGAAACGCCAAGTGGTTCTCCAGCCTTAGCCCGGTCGCCGGAAAGGAGTACATAACCTTCGGCGACAATAGTAAAGGTAAGGTATTGTCTCGTGGGACGGTGCGGGTTAATGAGCACTTTGTGTTGCGCGATGTTGCTCTTGTTTCTAACCTGCATTTTAACCTTCTTTCTGTTTCGCAACTTTTTGATGATGACTATGAGATTCGTTTTAAACCGAACCTTAGTCGCATCTTAGATCCTCAGGGCGATCTTGTATGTCTGATTTCGCCCTTTGGGAAAGTCTTTCGCGCGAATTTCTCGGAGTCGTTTGGTTCTTCTCGCTGTCTTTTGGCTAGTCCTTCTTCCTCCGATCTTTGGAAGTGGCATAGGAGGCTCGGTCATTTAAGCTTCGACTTGCTTGCAAGACTTAGCTCACTTGGCCTAATCCGAGGATTGCCCAAGCTTTCGATGGAGAAGGATCTAGTTTGCCATTCTTGCAGACATGGGAAGATGGTTGCCGCTCCCCACCATCCAGTGACTAAGGTCATGACCTCGCACCCCGGAGAGCTTTTACACATGGACCTTGTTGGTCCGGCTCGGGTGAGCTCGGTTGGTGGCAAGTGGTATGTTTTGGTTGTTGTTAACGACTTTTCGAGATATTCATGGGTCTTCTTTTTGACTGAGAAGACTGAGACTTTCTCCTTCGCTCGCAATCTGATTTTGCGTCTTCAGAACGAGTTCCCTTTGAACTCGATGCGAGCTATTAGAAGTGATAATGGTTCCGAATTCAAAAATTCGGATTTTGAGAAGTTTTGTAACCGCCTTGGCTTGGAGCATCAGTTTTCTTCCCCCTACACACCGCCCCAAAATGGTGTTGTAGAGAGGAAGAATCGGACCCTTGTTGAGATGGCCAGGACGATGCTTGATGAGCATAGGACTCCTAGGCGCTATTGGGCCGAAGCTATGAACACTGCATGCTATATTTCCAATCGCATTTTTCTGAGAGCTTTCTTGAAAAAGACTTCTTATGAGTTGCGTTTTGGCAAACTACCCAAGGTGAGTTATTTTCGAGTTTTTGGTTGCCATTGTTTTATACTCAAAAAGGGCAACTTGGACAAATTTGAATCTCGTTCTTCTGACGGTGTGTTTTTGGGTTATGGCACTCACACTCGAGCTTATCGTGTACTTAACCTTGACACTAACCGAGTCATGGAGACATCCGATGTCACCTTCGACGAGACCATGGTTTGTCCTTCTTCTCGTTTTGAGCGTGCAGGTGATCATGAGGTTGGTGAGCCTCTTTTTGATGACGAGGACGAGGGTGCGGAAGGTATGGATGATCCAGCACCCCCTCCACCTGCCGCGCCGCAAAGAGCGGCCTCGACGACGACTCACGGCCCCGACACCTCTTCTTCCTGGGGGCCGTGGGATCCGCCACCCCGAGCGGTACCATTTGTACCCGGGGAGGCACCAGCTGCTGTTGAGGGGGAGGCTACTTCAGCTCGGGAGGCGCCACGACATATCCAGCGCCAGCACCCGCCTCAGCAGATGATCGGCAACATCGACGAACGGGTCACTCGGTCCAGGTCAACAGCAAAAATCTCAGCATCTCTCGCTCATTCTGCTTTTGTTGCTAATTTTGAGCCCCGAGATGTTGGACACGCTTTGAACGATCCGGATTGGGTTAATTGCCATGCATGAGGAGTTAGAAAATTTTGAGCGAAATCGGGTTTGGGTTCTAGTTCCACCTCCACCTGACTGTAAGCCTATTGGACAAAATGGGTTTTCAAAAACAAGCAAGGAGAGGATGGCCAGTTGTTAGAAACAAGGCCCGGCTTGTAGCGAAAGGCTATAGTCAGAAGGAGGGGATAGATTATGAGGAGACGTTTGCTCCTGTAGCTCGTTTGGAGGCTATTAGGATACTCTTGGCTTTTGCTGCATCCAAAGGCTTCAAACTTTTTCAAATGGATGTCAAGAGTGCCTTCTTAAACGGCTACATAGAGGAGGAGGTTTATGTTTGAGCAACCCCCCGGTTTTGAAAATCCAAAGTTTCCAAAACCATGTCTTTAAACTTCATAAAGCTTTTATATGGTTTGAAACAAGCCCCTAGAGCCTGGTAATGATAGGTTGAAAAACCTTTTTGCTTGCTAAGGGTTTTAAAATGGGATGTGTAGATAAACGCTCTTTTCTCCTCCGGCAAGGCAAAGACACGCTCTTGGTCCAGATTTATGTGGATGATATCATTTTCGGTGGTTCTTCTCATGCTCTGGTTGCCAAGTTTGCAGATACTATGAGCAGGGAGTTCGAGATGAGCATGATGGGCGAGCTGACATTCTTTCTCGGGTTGCAAATCAAGCAATCCGAGAAGGGACATTTGTGCACCAGGGCAAGTACACAAGGACTTGCTGAAGCGGTTCGATATGGGTGAGGCCAAGCCTCTTCCAACCCATGTCGACGACGACTGCGCCCGATGTGCCGGAGCAGATGTGGATGAGAAGCAGTGGACCAGAAGGAGTACCGCAGCATGATCGGGTCGCTCCTCTACCTGACGCGACACGCCCGGACATCCAGTTCGCTGGTGTCCTGTGTGCGCGCTTTCAGGCGTCGCCGCGCACCTCTCACCGTCAGGCGGTGAAGCGGATTCAGGTACCTTCGTTTCACGCCTGAGTTCGGGATTTGGTATTCTGCTTCCTCCACCCTCTCCCTTTGCGGTTATTCGATGCCGATTTTGCTGTTGTCGTATTGAGCGCAAGTCCACTTCTGGGACTTGCCAGTTTATTGGTTCTTCCTTGTTTCGTGGTCTTCTCGCAAGCAGTCTAGCGTCGCTCAGTCCACTACGGAGGCTGAATATGTTGCTGGCGGCTAGCTGCTGTTCCCAGTTGCTTTGGATGATGGCCACTTTGCGTGATTTTGGTCTTGAGCTTTCTCGCGTGCCTTTGCTTTGTGACAGCACGAGTGCCATTAGCGTTGCTAAGAACCCCGTGCTTCACTCGAAGACCAAACACATTGATGTGTGCTTTCATTTTCTGCGAGTCCACCAGGAGAAGGGTGATATCGACCTTCGCCATGTCGATACTCATCATCAACTGGCTGAATTTTCACCAAGCCTTTAGACGAATCAACTTTAATCGGTTGAGGGGTGAGCTTGGTGTGTGTTTCCCCTTTTAGATGGGGAAACATTTTGGATCTTGTATATTTGACTGACTCTTTTGTCTTTCTTTCTTTTGCATTTTAGTTATCGCATTCACATTCTGAGCTTCATGTTTATAATCACTAGAATGTAACTATGCTCTATTAGTATGCTCCGATGCTTATATGGATATGCTTGTAGCTTATGCTCTTCATGATCACTGTACATGTTATGAGCTGAGCTATTTTGGAATGGTGAATTTACTTAACAACTTAACAATCTGAAAATGTTCACCATTGAGATATGCAACTAGCATGTGTAGGATATGTTGAGTTCACTCGTGCTTTTCATATATGCTAGGTTGCTATGTCTCTAGTTTTGAGTCATTCACTTGCTTGGTCTGTTCATATCATGTAAAAAATTTGAACCAAGTTTAAGTGAATTGAAAAGATCGAGATGGGATTGCTTGTCAACACCTCATGGTAATCGAGACTGTTTCTCATTGCACTTTGAGTTAAACTTGAGCCTGTAGTGTATGACCGAAACCGTTGCTTTAAGCTTCCGATTGCATATGCATAGGCTTCGCACGGTTGAAAAGTTAGGCAAAGACAAGCTTTCAACCTCTCGCAATCACATGCTGAAATTAAACTTGTGTAATTTCACCGCTGCAACTCCAATATGAAAATGAAATCACAAGTATATGCTTCATTCCTATGCATGATGATTGAACTTTGCAAAGGGGTAGTTCACCTTGTATACATGTTTAGCACTTGTCTGGATTCCTATCTATACATGTGTAGTGCTATTCTGATGGTGACTATCTTTTGGCTAAAAAACTGCTCACTATGCTCATATGCTTCATATTTCGTATGTGTGATCAGTTTGAGCCTTCGCTATTTGAGTGCTTAGTTTGTGCCATTGGAGCTATACCGATTAGAGCATTTTTGCACTCTTTTGATTATATGCCTGAAGCTGCTAACTTGCATTTCTGACTTCATATGCATTTTAGAAGGGGGAGTTTTGTTGGCTCAAGGGAAGAGTTTGTCTTCATAAGTGCATTTTCAACTAAGGGGGAGAGTTTTTTGCAAATCATATGTCTCCTGGCGTTCAATTAAGGGGGAGTTTTTGCTAAGGGGGAGATTTCTCAGATCTTTGCTCTTCTCTTGTTGGACCTAAGGGGGAGTCCCGGGTTGCTTGCACTGTCGAGGGGAGTTTGCTAGTTGTGTTGAGCCGTTGCCTCTATCTTGAGGGACTAGCAAACATTTTCCTATTTGGCTTGAGTTTTGATTTCGATTGGTTCGAAGACTTTTCGATTGTTTTTCAATTGGTTCGAGTGGTTTTCGTGCTAGTTGTGTTGAGCCCTCTGTGCCTCTATCTTGAGGGACTAGCACTTTGCCATTTTTTAGCTCCGATTTTCAATTGGTTTTCTCTAGCGGTGTTGAGCCTGTTCTACCTCTTTTGAGGGCTAGCTTTGCTTTGCTTGTCACGTCGAGCCGTTGCCCATGTCTTTGGGGACCAAGTTCGCTTCTTCCACTTGACCTTCTTCGGCTTTACCTGCTTTTGGGTCTTTTTGGTTGAGTCCTCTCTTCTCCTTCCTCCTTCTCCTTCTTTCATTATGATTTGTGTATGTAGTTGACAATGCACTCATCAAGGGGGAGATTGCGGATACATGGGTGTATGCCGAGTCTCTGAGTGATGAGTGATTGTCAACGGGGATTTGATGCGCATGTTCTTTGGCTTGTGTTGTGCAGGTGTCGAGCACGGAGACAGTGATCGAGGCAAGGTGAAGGTCAAGTTGAGACGTGCCGTGCCGACGGACTGGTGCGATGAAGGATGGGCGGCCGTGCGGCGGACGTGCCATGCCGATGGATCGAGCAGTGAAGGGCGGACGTGAGGCTTGGACTGAGGGACTGGAGTGCCCTGAGGATCAGCTGTGGTGGCTGGCAGCCTGGGACAGCGACGAGCGGAGACTTGCGGGCATAGTGTTGCTCGGGTCGAGGACCTGGGGACACGTGTCGGTGGACGGGGTGCACGGCGGTGCATCCCCTCTACGGCTCCGGTTTGTTGTTGAGCCAGAGAAAAACCAACGGGTGGACGGTTTCCAGGTTTGGGCCTCAAAACCTGGGTGCTCGGTTTCCAGGTTGAGCCACAAAACCTGGGCGCGATGGTTTCCGAGTTTGGCCACAAAACTCGGGTGATGGCCGGTTTCCGAGTTTGGGCTCAAAACTCGGGCGCTGCGGGTTTCTGAGTTTGGGCCAAAAACTCAGGCTGGTGGCTGGTTTCCGGTTTGGGCTCAAACCGGGGGTTGCTGGAAAAGGCTGGTTTCCCGGTTTGGGCCACAAAACCGGGGGTGCAGAGCGAGGGCGGCACGTGGCGGTGATCCAGAGGTTGCGTCGAGGCAACGCTTCGGTTCGAGCGGCGTGGCCGTCGATCTACCTACCACAGCGGTTGGACCAGAATAGCCCTAGGGTTTAGCTGGTTTCGCTCTGTAATTAGAATAGAGAGGGGTAGAGTAGGAAATAGACTTAGACTAGAATAAGATAAGTAGTCAGGGAGACACCTCCTCCCCATCTCAGTTATCTCAGTCATTTGCTCTTCGCACTTAGGGTTCCCTGCTCTCCCATCCCCTGCTGTAGCTGAGATCCGCAGAGAGACTTGCAACTCTGTGTACTGTTGATTTTGAGGAAAGGAGGCCGTAACCTCTTGTTCGTAGCGTGTGTTGCGCTCCGGCTTGCAATTCGTGGCTGTGATTCCGTGTGTTCGTGTTCTTCGCGGAATCCTTTTTTTCCCCACGATTTCCGTCGCTTGATCTCTTTGCTCGTTCATCTTTTGCAATTCCGTTTGAATCAAACTGGTTTGTTCTAGATCGTGAGGCACTTCTTTCCACCGAAGGAATCATCCTCTAACTCACGGTCTAGGAGATCGATCGATTTTCGTTTCGGGTCAAGTTTTCTCCTTCCCCGAAATTCTTCGATTCATCGATTTGGAGATAGGTTCGAGCCATGATCTCTAGAGATAGCTCACTTAACTCTTTGTGACTCCTTCTCACACAAATTTTTGATCCCTAGAGATTTGTTTTGGTGAGATCGAGTTGAATCGGTGAAGAACAGAGGGCTGTCGGGGTGACGACGGCGCTAGTTCACGGAGTGACGACGCACCTCCAGAGTCCCGGTCGTTGAGTGTGTCGCGGAGTTTTCTGGGTATTGAACCGAACGCGCTCGACCGGACGCTCCATTCCCGGTGTGCCGGACTCGCCCCTCGCACTGTGCATCTGCTTTGACCTTTGTGACCGGACGCACTGTTCACGCTGGACGCTCCGTACTAGTGAGTCCGTCTAGAAACAGTAAGTGTCTGAAATCGGATTTTGGACGACCGGACGCGTCCGGTGCGTGCTGACCGGACGCAGCCCAGAGTCCGGTCGATCCAGTTCGACGCGTTTTCGTCCGCAGTTTGTTCGTTCGTCTTTCGATTCGTGATTCGTTGTGGCGTTGGATTCCTAACTTCGTGCTCTACAGAATTTGGGCTTCCCGCTTTACAAAATAGCCTGAATCCCCCTCGCGTTGCTCGGGGGAGGTTGAGGTTACCCAAAACCCATCCCGTCACTAGTTGACTTGCGTGAACTTGGGTGAGGAAGTTTCTGTGGTGCCTCGCTGTGATACCTGGGATCATCCACCCTCTTCCAAGGGTCGTGGGCATCACGTTCTTGGTAGTAGCTCTTGGGGGATTGATTTTGGGACACTTGGCCAAAGTTTCGTGAGAAATTTTATTGGCTCCCATTCACCCCCCTCTGGTCGCCTTGCTTTTGCATTCTCGGTCCCTCAGTTTCAAACCCAACAAAGGAGGTAGGTTATAAGGAATTAGTATCACAGCCAACAAGTGAATTAACATTCAACATTCCAAAGGGATGAATCCATCCGATGCAAGTCCCAGCCTAACATGACGTGGATCTGAATCAAATTTCTTATACTTTTTATTCACATGTTGCCATGCCTTTGAGTCTGCTGGGTGCCGCATTTTCCCATCACAGGACATTCCTTCCTTGTGCCATCGCATCAATGATGATGTTTCCTCTGACATATATAATCTTTGCAGCCGAGGAGCAAGTGGAAAATACCGCAGAATTTTGCAAGGAGTGTGCTTCTTCTTTGCTCCACCACTATCGATAGACAGACCATCTTCATCAGAATTTTGTCATTCTTCCACCTACTCTCACCACATGTTGGACACGTGTCCATATCAGCAAATGGCCCATGAAAAACACACAGTCATTCTCGCAAGCATGGATCTTAATGTACGTGAGGCCAAGGTCGTGGATAAGCTTTTTTCCTTTCTCATAAGTCTCTGGAATACAATGTCCAGGGGGTAACGCATCCGCCATTAGTTCAAGTGCTTCGCTGTGGACTGGTTACTCCATCGACTCATGCACTTGAGCTGAAATAGCCTCAATATGAAAGATAACCTGGTCATCGAGGAGCCTGGACACAACTCTTGTTGTGCTTCTTTCAACAAAGCATAAAATTTCTTTGCGATCTCATTTGGCTCTTCGTTCTCATTACCACTGGACTCACCCATAAATACTGCGGACACTAGATTGGTGGAATTTGATGCATCATCTGCTGGACTTACATTTAGATCCGTATCAACATTCCAAGATTCAACATTTACTTTCCGTTTGACAAAATTATGATCAAATCCTTTAGTTAGCAAGTCCAGATGAATCTGGGATTTTGTTTTGTAAACCATTCCACAACACCTTGAACATGGACATCGTGCCGTTTCTAATGCATAGGTGCCTTCAAAAATAGTACCAATAAATTTCTCCACTCCGGCCTGCCAATCAGCTGATGCCAGCGGCAACATCAGCCAACTCCAGTTATCATCATGAGCCATTGAATTCTATCTTCAAATGACACGAGATCAACCTTCCTGCAACATGAATTTATTAGATGAATTAGCATTACTGAGATATTCATGCACACAATCCAATTTATGAACCAAATATGCAGTATATATATAATATTGGTCTCAGCTGCAAAATATATAATGTATGCATATATATTATATGAACGTGAAGGATCTCCACGATCTGTTTGTCACTGATGCCCGCCGACTGCTTAACAACAATGTTGTGAATGCATGATATAATATTTCATATAATATAATTCACATGTATGCGGTATATATAATATACGTACCCCAAGATTGGACGGGACGGTCTCCTCGAACTGCTTGTCGCTGATGGCCGGCGGCCAACGACTGCTTAACAACGTTGTTGTGACTACTGCGTGTGGAGGCAAAGCTAATAGGACACAGATCTCGATCACTTGTTGGGCACCTGGCTGCCGACGTATGGAAGTTCGATCAACTCACACACCACAACTAGCTCGATCTCTCTGCTGAATAGGTCGACAGTGCTGCTGGCACCGGTGACGACACGCACACAGCTACCTCGGAACGGCGGCGACAGCGCACGAGGCAGCAGCAAAGACACGGCGACGATGCAGGGGCTGAAAGAAACGGCGACGGCGCAGAAAACAATCTACGAGAATTAGGATCGATCTATCACGTGAACCACTTAATTACCTAGATCTTTTCAACAAAATACATTTATATAATTAATAATGAATGTTGAGTCTCTAGATGACACAAAAGTGTGTAGGTTCTACTGGTAAGTTGAGGCGTTACAACACCTCAAATCCAAGGTTGAATCCCATGGCTTGCATATTTTTTTTTTTTTTTGTTTAACCTTGTATTTCAAAAAACACGCTATTGCAACCATCAAATAAAAGCATTGCAAAACAATCTTTCTCCTTGCAACGCAATAAATCTCTCCGCAACGCAATTCAAATCGTGGCAATTGAGACAATTTACTGCCACCATCAAAAGGAAGTGTTGCAAAATCATTTTACTATTGCAACGCCAAAAAATCTTCCCGCAACACAAATTAAATCGTCGCAACAGTGACAACTTATTGCCACCATCAAATAGAGGCATTGCAAAATCAAGTTAGTATTGCAACGCCAAAAATACTCCTCGCAACGCGAAGCAAATCGTGGCAAAAGTGACAACTTATTGCGACCGTTCTAGAATTGGTTGCAAAAACACCTAGTTTTTGCAACGACCTCCATAATTAAGGCAACGACACAATTTGCGTGGCAAAAGTCCCATCTACCGCAACCATAACTTAAAATGGCTGCGACAACACCCCTTGTTGCAACTAAATCTCGACGTTGCAACAAAAAAGCGTGGCATAAGGGTCGGAATTTAGTAGTGCTCGCGCCACGTCACTGCTATTGGACGCTCGGACCAGCGTCCGATGCAGCGTCCGATGCTCCCACTGCAACAGACTCAAACTAGGGTTTGCCATCGGACGCTCGGCCCAGCGTCCGATGCTCCTCGAGCACAACACTTCACTTCCGAAAACCGCTGAATCCTGCCTCGCAGGCTCGGCAGGAGGGAGAGGGACTATACACTAGTTTCTCCCACTTCTCCATGCCTCCTTTCAACACAACTCCTTCTCCAACAACTTCTCCTTTGCAAATGTGCCAACACCACTAAGTGTACAACATCATGTGTATGTGTGTTAGCATTTTCACAAATTTCAAAGGATTTTCTCTTGCACTCACAACGCCACTCGATCCTAGCAACATCGCAATGATAGATCGCTCAAGTGGCACTAGATGACCGATATGCAAACAAGTTTGCTCCTCTTGATAGTACGACCATCTATCCTAAACCCGGTCATAATCTTCTCTACACACCTATGACCGGTGAAATGAAATGCCCTACAATTGTACCTTTGCCTTGCGCATTCCATTCCATCTCCTTCGGTGTGATGCAACACATGCACCAACCTATCATCAAATGATATGATCCACTTCATATCATCACATGGCCTCCATGGTCCATCGATCTTGACATCACTTGCTCTTCACCATCGCTTCGGTCCTTCGGCGCCAAGTCTTGCTCAAGCCTCCCGACACTCGGTACCAACGGCTTCAAAGCCTCAACTTGCCCTTCACCTTCGCAACCGGTCCATCAAGCCAAGTCTTGCCTTGATCTTCACCATCTTAGCCACATGACCACATGTCATGTTTCATGTGCATTAAGCTCCTTCTTCACATGTGTGAACCTTGCAACATCCTCCAAGCCATTTCACCTCCATGGCATATGTTGCTCACACATGATCACCTGTGGATTAATCACCTATGTAATTCACTTCAAACACATATTAGTCCACCTAAGTTGTCACTCAATTACCAAAACCAAACAAGGACCTTTCAACAGTCCGCCGTTGTTTTTTCGCGGACAGTCCGTGACTGTCCAGGGGACTTGCAGCAGCGCTGCTGTTTTGCATTTTCAGCCGGCGGACAGTCCGGGATCGGTTGGCAGACAGTCCACAGTAGCCGCGGACAGTCCGGGACCCCAGGGCCGGACAGTCCGGGAGTCGGCTGCTTGTTGCGGTTTAGTGCGTTTGCTCTCCCGGCTTCTTCACTTGATTTCTGGACTTCTCGTTTGACCCTAGAGTTGACCAAGGAACCTCTCTAGGTATCTTTGCTGCTCGTTAGCATTGGTATTCAGAGATTTCTCGATGTAGCCGTCTATCTACGTTCGGGACACGGTCTTCAATGGGCAAACTTGTGCCGGTACTTTTGGCATTTAGTTTGGTAACGCTTTGTGGTGCCTCGCTATGATCTAGGGATCATCCACCCTCTTCCAAGGGTCGTGGGCATCACGGTTTCGATCGAAGCTTTCGAGGGTTGATTTTTGGGAACAAAAGGCCAAAGTTTCGAGAGAAATTTTTTGAGCTCCCATTCACCCCCCCACTGGTCGCCTTGCTATTGCATTCTCGGTCCTTCAGCCTGAACTGGGGAGCGGGCTGCCGGAACTGGGGTGACCGGTATGCTGCTGCTGATGTGGGATCTGCATGGAAGCTGGAGCAGGTAGAGCATAGAGGGGATTAGTGGAGCTGCCTGAGGACTGTCCCTGGAAGGCCATCTTCCTTGAATGGATCAAGATGCCCAAGAGGGGGGGTGAATTGGGCTTTTCTAAAACTTCTTGCAAGAATTAAAACCTATCAAGCCCCAATTAACACCCCTAGTGCCTAGAAGTGTGTTTGACTAGTATTAACCGCACAAAAGACTATCGCTAAACAATTTCAACTCTAGCATGGCAATTCAACTTATGAAAGAACAACAAGTAAATGCGGAATTGAATTGCTCAAAGGTAAATGCGTTGAAAAGAGAGTAGAGATGACACGACGATCTTTTTGCCGAGGTATCGAGGTGTCGGCACACCCCTAGTCCTCGTTGGAGCACCCGCGCAAAGGGTATCGCTCCCCCTTGATCCGCGCAAGGATCAAGTGCTCACTACGAGCTGATTCTTCGCCACTCCGGCCCGGTGAATCGCTCGCTACCGGTCACAACTTGGCTTGGGTCATCCACAATGCCTCTGGATGATAACCAAGCTCTCTGATCACCACCAAGCCGTCTAGGTGATGCCGATCACCAGAGAGTAACAAGCAAGAACTCTCACTTGACCAACGCCAGGCTAATGAGATGGGTGGATGCACACTTGCTACTCTCTATTCACTAATGAGGTGTTTGATCACTCAATTATCAAATCTCTCAACCTCACTAGGCCTCTTGCACTCACTTGCAATCACAATGTGTTTGGCAACCTTTCAAATGAGCAAGAGAGGCAGCATGAATGAGGGGGAGGCATATTTATACTCCCCAACTCCAAAACATGCATGAAGGGGTAAGTCCAGCCAGTTACACACTGACCGGACGCACCTGTCGGGGTGACCTGACGCGTCGGTCAGTGTCTAACGGCTACATGACGTTAGGCCTGACACCTGTACGAAGTGGATCGGACGGACCCATGCGTCTGATCGCCTCTGAACGGACGCGTCCGATCACGAAAAACCCTCTCTGGAACCTCTAGAGGACGCGATCGGACTCAACCCCTGGTGCGTCCGATCGACTACTGAGGAAGCGTCCGGTCGCAGCCAGACAGACCCCTCAGCCAGCCCTACTGACCGGACGCATGCCCTAGCGTCCGGTCACTCGTGTTCGAGCGTCCGGTCGCAATTAGAAGTCCAAAACGACTTCGGTTACGACGCTTCCTTCATGAACTTTCTTCCTTATGATCTTAGTGTCCTTTCAAGCTACCTAGGTCTTGGTTGACAAGTGTGCACCACACCTAACTCAAAAGTCTTACCTAGGTCAAGCTACCCATTCAAACCCCCTTAATAGTACAGCCAAGGAGAAAAACAAAGACCTATGCTACTCTAAGTGTCCTTCAACACCAATGACACTTAAACTAGCCTATCACTGTCTTCGTCGTCCATCCTTTGAAATCCGAACGAATTCCATCAATAGGGGGACATGAATACCATAGTGCCCTCACGATCATCATTACCATGACCTAACTCAACTGTTTCTGCAAAAAACCAGTAGTCATAGTAATTTACCAGTTGTCATCCAATCACCGAAACCCACTGGGGGCCTAGATGCTCACAATCTCCCTCCCTTTTGGTGATTGATGACAACCTCAAGTATGTTTGAAAGAGAGGTGAGGTTTTCAATTGCTTGGTTCATATAAGCATGTGACAATAAGATCAAGAAGGGTTAGACATGCTTATACAAACCAAGTCCACATAAGTACTCAACATATAAGAATTACACAAGTACTTATGAACAAGCTCATTTATCGGAGAATAAGTGCAGAAGAAAAGTAAATGAGCATAACCAAGTGACATGTAATATATAACGAGTGAAGCATAACATGACACATCCAAAAGACATACACATATCGTACAAGTGGCCAAAAGATAAACATGTATGCATATGAGTGCAAGGCTCACACAAAAGAACCGAGACCCTCTCACAAGCTCCCCCAAACTCTAACATACGCTCTCTCCCCCTTTGGCATCAAAGACCAAACCTAAGGGTCAAAAGGCGGGACGGGAGCAGACGAGTCGGGCGACGAGGTACGCGGAAGAGCCTCAAACTGAGCAAGAATAGCCTCCTCATCGGACGACGAACTGAGAGCTGGCTGACCCTCGACACTGGAGGTGTAGGAGAAGCAGTCTGTGTCTGCTTAGCTGACTCTGGACGGCCTCTAGCGCTGGAAGCTCTGGCTGTGAAGGAGGATCCACTGTCTCGATCACTGCCACTGACACGGTCAAAGAAGACTCAGGTGCTAAACTGACAGATCAAGTCTGACTCTGAGAGACCAGTTGCTCGGACGACGCTACGGAAGAGGGAAGTGTCTCTGTGGTACTAGTAGATGGAGCCGTAGCTGGAGCTGAGGTCACTGGCAAGTGAAACTGAGGCGGGGTAGGCAAGCCGGTGAGCTCGCTGAACGAAGCCTCCAGACTCCGAGGGGTCACAAGAATCGACTCAGTCTGAGTAGGAGTGATGCCCGAGCGAATCGGTGTGAACCCTGGCTGCTGCCCTGGCAGAGGCGAAGAAAACTACTGAGGGTACTGCGGAAAGGGCGAGACCGTTGATGAGGGACAGACGTGTAGTACGAGGTTGACGGTCCGGGCTGCTGCAGCTGAAACTGAGGCAGCGGTGGAGGTAACTGAGGAAGAGCCGCCATCATCTCCATGAAGGCAAGAGTCTATGTCTGGAGCTGAATCATCTGCCGCTGTAGAGCGTCCTGGCGCTCCTGAGCCTGTGTTGCGGCCACTGCCTGTGCCTCTGCAAGTCGGGCCTGCTCCTGAGCCTGTCATCGTTGCTCCTTAGCCTGACGCTGAACATCCTCAGAAAGGCGTGACTGCTACTCTCTCGAGAAACTATGGCTGTAGTGCTGGATCAGAGCCATGGCCAGTAGTGCTGATCGAGCCGGCCATATGTGACAGGAGCCTCTGATCGTGAGCTGCCGCTGGAACGCATCCTCGGAGAGGAGCGTAGTCTTCGTCTGAGCTGTCCATCGGAACCTCTGGAAGGTCGGGATCCTCGGCCTCTGCCTCAAGACCGGGAAGCTCTGCCTCTGCTAGCTGACGAACAGTCTCATCCTACTCTGCCTCTGTCTCAGTGACAACTGGCCGCTCACGCTGAGCCCAGGGACGAGTGTCGGGATGAGCCCCGGCAATCTGGCGAGTCGTACACCGGAAACTCTGTCGGAGACTGGGTGAGCTCTGGAAGTAGTGCCGGAATCATCCTCCTCAAAACGAAACAAATGATGAGCATAAGGAAGCTGGCGGTGACCCTTGAATCCCTCTGCAAGTGTGTCCTCCATCTCAGAGATAATAACATCCCAATATCAAACTCAAGCTGGGAGACCAAGTGGTGAACAAGCCAGATCTGAATACGGGTCAATCCCTCTCTGTAGCCTGTCCGAGGTAGAAGAGTACGCCTCATGACCTTGTTCATGAGACGGGCCGTCGGCGTCAAGTCAAGAGGACGCTGGCTGGACCCCTCTCCGAATGGCTCTCTGAAACAGGCACGAACCAAGTCGGCTGGTGGAATCTCGCCTGCATGTGGACGCCGAGGTGGCTCTGTCTCTCCTAGCACACTGTGTGAACCTTGGTCGCATAGGCTGTCAGACCAAGGTACTCTCTAGCACGGGCACTGTAGAGCATATAGAACCTCCCCCTGAAGGCAAAGTGGAGGAACCGGTGATCCGGGGAGATCCACAGGGACGCGTAGAACTGTCGTACCCAATCATCAACGTACTGACCACTCTGTCCAAGAAGATCTGCTAACCCGGGCAGGTATGATAGCATAGGACGGATGGCCTCACTAGCAACTGCAACTATAGTCTCCAACGGACAAACTCTATGTGGTCGAATGTGTACACCACTATTGACATAAGCTGTGTAGAAGTCCTCCTGTAGTACTGTGTAGAAACCCTCGGAGGCCTGAGGGTGCATGGCGGCTGGAAACCACTCCTCGTAAGGAACCAAACGCAGGGCCTGCACCTGACGGGCTGTCGCTAGCCACAGGTCCAAGTGCTCCACAGGTGGGGGTCCCTGTGGCCTCGGAGGTGGTCGACCCCCCCGCCTCTGCCCCTCAGGTCTAGGAGACACCTTAGTGCGAGTACGGGTGGACCTGCGAACTGGCTGCTGAGCTGGCGGCTCCTCTGGCTGACCCTCTGACTGGGTCTCTATAGCTGAGCTCGGCTCTGGAGCGGAACTGCTGACCAAAGCTACTGCAAGAGCGGAGGCTGCCTCGGACGGACTGAAAGTCCAGAGGGAGAACCTCAACTGGGTCGTCGAGAGAGTACTGCACACCGTGAACCAGACCACTCACTCCGCCCTCTCTGAAGCAGATACTGCACCTGCTGCTCTGTAAGCAGATCACGAACCCGCTGACCGCTCTGCTGGCCACTGCCCTGACCGCCCTGCTCTGAAGACTGGTCGAGAATGTGAAGACCGCCTATCGAACCACCTGCACGGGCTGCTGCTAGAGCCATCTCTGAATCCCGATCAAGTCTCTTGCCTTCCTGCTCACGAGCTTCTGCCTCCCCTTCCCCTTGCCGCCAGAAGGAGGGCGAGGGAGGAGGATCTGCCCCGGGACCTCCGCCGACATTCTTGCATTGAGCCATCGCTACAAGATGAGAACCACTGAGATCAACTACCATGGACAAGACCCACTGCCACTGAGAACCACTGTCACTAACAAGACTCACTGCCACTAAGCACCACTGCCACTGACAAAAGAGGAACTGGACTGATCCTCAGAGGTTTGGCCTCGTTCCGAATCCGCGAGCTTGCCCCGGATTAAGCTGTCACTGTCACACTGCTCACTAACACAGTCCTGACTCGCTGACAAGACGCGACGAACCGACCGAGCAGGGGTAAGATACGGACACGTACGGGCACCACAAGTGCTCGCCGGAAGGATTGGGTGATGCAGCCGGCCGGAGAGAGGTCGCCGGAGAAGAGGTTGAGGGCCGGAAGCGTCCTCCGGCGAGATGAACTTGAGCGCCGACGAGGGCCACCTACTCCACCAAGGAGCAAGGGGCGACTGGGGGGAACTCGGGCGCGTGGGGTGTTGGCGTGGGCGGTGGTGTGGGTGCGGCAGCGCGAACGCGGGGAGGAGGTGCGGCGGTGCGGGCGCGGTGAGCGGAGAGGAGGCGGTGGTGTGGGCGCGGTGGGGAGTGCAGCGGCGCAGTGGTTAGGGCACGGCGAGGAGACGGCGGCGCGGCGGGTCGCGCTCGGGCGGATGGGACTGGATGAGAAAGACAATAGGTGGGGCCACATGTCGGTTGGAAAAACTTATTGTGCCCCTTAAGTTGCAACCGGATGCACGAGACGTGACCGGACGCACGGAGCCCCAGCGTCCGGTCTCGAACAGAGAGCTCCCGAAACGCGTAAATCGCGATCGGACGCGTCCTGTCGCACACGACCGGACGCACCCATGCGTCCGATCACATTTGTAGAAAACGACCGGACGCACGCTCGAGTCCTGACCGGACGCGATGATGACACTGTTCATCAGCGCGTCTGTTGCACTGACCGGACGCATGCCAGCGTCTGATCCCAACGTCCGATCACACAAAAACCCCTGTTTTGACTCGATTTTTTGCGCCGACTTCTTGCAACCAAGTTCCAACTCAAATAAGACGCAAATAAACACCAGTTAGAACCTAGAGGAATTACCTCTCTCAAACCCACAAATTTTTCAATATTTTGCCATAGGCTAAAATAGTTTTCTAGATAAAATAGGCAATAAAACCCAAGGAGACAACATGTGGCCACCAAAACTAGGGGTCTTAACCATTAGGAGCCTCAAATGCTCCCACTAGCGGTGGACGAACACAGCGGTTGCTCAAAACTTAACCGAAAAGAAACGACAAAGCAACAAACATGCATATGCAATGCAATACGGAATTTGAATCTAGGTTGCTTGTCAAGTTTGCTCATGGGTAAGCTTCTTCACACAGCTTTTTAGGGCAGTTATCTTAACCACGTCTGACAAGCCAATGTGCATAACATAATTTAAACATGGCATATGGTACAATGCAAAGACAACCCCCTTTCACCTTTTGATAAAGTTACTTAGATCAAGCACATTAAGCTCACTTCACAATCTACAAAGAGTGTTTTCATCTAGGGGTTTTTGTGAAGATATCCACCAATTGATCTTCGGTTCTAACTCCCTCTAAGGATATGTCTTTCTTTGAAACATGGTCTCTAAGAAAGTGATGGTGAATATCTATGTGCTTGGTGCGAGAGTGTTGAACCAGGTTGTTAGCAAGCTTAACCGCGCTCTCATTGTCACACAACAAAGGTACCCTTTCTAGAACTACACCATAGTCTAAAAGGGTTGTTTCATGTAAAGGATTTGTGCACAACAAGCACCCACGCTATGTATTCCGCCTCGGCGGTAGACAAGGCCACACTGTTTTGCTTTTTCGAACTCCATGAAACTAGTGATCTCCCAAGCAAATGGCACCCTTCGGATGTGCTTTTTCTATCTACTTTGCAACCCACGTAATCCGAATTGGAATACCCAACGAGTTGGAAGTTAGCTCCTTTGGGATACCAAAGGCCCGCTTGGGGTGTGCTTTAGGTACCTAAGGATTCTCTTCACCGCTATGAGATGTGATTCCCTAGGATCGCCTTGAAAGTGAGCACACATGCACACACTAAACATGATGTCAGGCCTAGATGTTGTCAAGTATAACAAGCTACCAATCATAGAACGGTAGAGAGTTTGATCAACCGGGTTACCTCCCACATCTAGGTCGAGATGTCCGTTTGTTGGCATTAGAGTCTTGATAGGCTTGCAATCATCCATGTTGAAGCGCTTGAGGAGGTGTTTTGTATACTTCTCTTGAGATATGAAAGTCCCCTCCTTCAATTGCTTGACTTGGAAGCCTAGGAAGAATGTGAGCTCTCCAATCATGGACATTTCGAACTCCATCGACATCAAGTCACCAAATTCCTTGCAATAGGCTTCATTTGTTGACCCGAAGATGATGTCATCAACGTAGACTTGACAAATGAAGATCTCTCCATCAAGCTTCTTGGTGAATAGTGTGGGTGTTGACTTCCTAATGGTGAAGCCCTTCTCAATGAGGAAGTCCCTGGAGGCATCGTACCATGCTCTTGGGGCTTGCTTGAGCCCATATAGCGCCTTGGACAACCTATAAACATGATTAGGCTATCTTGGGTCTTCAAACCCGGGAGGTTGATCAACATAGACTAGTTCATTTATGAGCCATTTAAAATGCACTTTTCACATCCAGTTGATATAATTTAATGTGATGATGTGATGCATATGCAAGGAGGATACGAATGGCTTCGAGTCTTGCAACCGGTGCTAAGGTCTCTCCAAAATCCAAACCATCAACTTGAGAGAACCCCTTTGCCACTAGCCTTGCCTGTTTTCTAACAACCTTGCCTTGATTATCTTGCTTGTTCCTAAACACCCATTTTGTTCCAATGACTCTTGCGCCTTTGGGTCGCTCTTCAAGT
Organism: Coix lacryma-jobi var. lacryma-jobi; assembly: GCA_009763385.1. Classification (NCBI taxonomy): domain Eukaryota; kingdom Viridiplantae; phylum Streptophyta; class Magnoliopsida; order Poales; family Poaceae; genus Coix; species Coix lacryma-jobi. The sequence continues at coordinate 44,580,834 of CM019828.1, forward strand.
GTCCAAACTTGGTTGCGGGTGAAGTTGTTTAATTCTTCCTGCATAGCATTCACCCAATCCGGATCACCTAGAGCTTCCTCTAGAATGGTAGGCTCAACAAGAGACACAAAAGAGTGATGTTCAATAAATAAAGCAAGTTTTTGAGATCGAGTCATTACACCCCTTGTTGGACTCCCTATGATGAGATCTTGAGGATGAACTTGTAGTAGAGGAGTAGTTCTTTGATCAACCACTTGAGGGGCCGCTTGAGGAGCATCAACATCTTGAGCTTGTACCACCATTTGCTCATGGGAGACATGAGTATCTTCAAATGGCTCTATCCCATTCTTGTCATCATCATGTGGTGCATTGGATGAGGATGGCTTGTCAAGGACTTGCACATCATCATCTTTAGGCTTGATGGCTCCAACCGCATGTTTTCATTGCTTCCCTTAGTGGTTCATCACTACATCATCAAGATTTTCATGCTCTCCTTGAGAGCCATTAGATTCATCGAATTCCACATCATATGTTTCTTCTACCATCCCGGTGGCATGGTTGAATACTCGATATACTTTGGACTTCAATGAGTAACCAACAAGAAAACCAATATCACATCGGCGTTGGATCTTCCCTAGGTGTTGGCGCTTCTTGTAGATGTAGCATTTGCACCCAAACACCCTAAAGAAAGATATATCCGGCTTCTTGTTGTTGAGTAGCTCATAAGGGGTCTTGCCAAGGAGACGATGGGGGAACAACTGGTTTGATGCATAGCAAGCGGTGTTGATTGCTTCCTCCCAAAATCTTTCCAGTGTAGTGTACTCATCTAACATTGTCCTTGCTAGGGTGATTAGTGTTCGGTTCTTCCTCTCAACTACCCCATTTTGTTGTGGTGTAGGTTGCGGAGACTTCATGCTTGATCCCAACTTCATCACAATATTCCTCAATGTGGGTGTTGTCGAACTCTCCTCCATTGTCACTTCTTATCTTCTTGATTTTCAAGTCAAACTCATTTTGGGCTCTCTTAGCAAACTTCTTGAATGAAGGAGTTGCTTCGGATTTGTCATGAAGAAAGAATACCCAAGTGTATCTCGAATAATCATCAACAATCACTAGGCAATAGAGATTTCCACCCAAGCTAGCATATGTTGTTGGCCCAAATAGATCCATGTGAAGTAGCTCTAACTCTCTTGATGTTGATACAAAGGCTTTGGATGGATGAGTGTTTGCTACTTGCTTGCCGGCTTGACATGCACTACATAATTTGTCCTTCTCAAATTTGACATCCTTCAAGCCTCTAACCAAATCCTTCTTCAATAGCTTGTTGAGAGTGTTCATTCCAAAATGTGCCAATCTTCTATGCCATAGCCAACCAAGTGATTGCTTAGTGAACAAACATGTCTTCAAGTTGGCATCTTCGGAGGTGAAATCTACTAGATAGAGATTGTTGTATCTAAAGCCTTTGAATATCACTTGTGTATCATCTTTCTTGGTCACAACCACTTCTTTGTCGGTGAACAAACATTGGAAGCCAAGATCACATAGTTGCCCAACGGATTGCCAGTTGAAGCTCAATGATGCAACAAGAAGCACATTGGAGATGGTATGATCATTTGATATAGCCACTTTGCCCAATCCCTTGACATTGCCCTTTCAGTTGTCACCAAATGTTATCTTTTCTTGGTCATCGACATTCTCTTCAAGTGAGGTGAACATCCGGGGATCACCGGTCATATGTTGCGTGCAACCACTGTCAATCACCAATGAGATCCACCGGTCTTGTAGTTCACCTACACACACAAGAAATCAAGCTTGAGCTTTTGGGACCCAAACTTGTTGAGGTCCCTTTAACCTTCTCACTAGTGACTTTGCAACCAAATTTGCTTTGGCCTATTCTTGTTAGGAGGCCCCATGAACATAACTTTCATCTTGCCACTAGAGTCTTGTCTAAGCATGTAGTGAGCATTGAAAGCAAAGGGCCCAACATGCTTGGGCAAGGGTGTGGGTTTGGGCTCTTCACAATCATGAGCAAAGTGTCCTTCTTTTCCACACTCATAGCATCTTCCAATCTTCTTCTTCTTTGGATTAGTGATGCTCTTGCGTTGCTTCATCTTCTCTTCAAGGAAGCCAATGCCATTTCTATTTGTTTTCATCACGGTGTTCATGAGTAGCTCACTTTGAAGACATTGACCCTTGGTGAATTTCTTCAACCCGGTGGTGAGGTGCTCCTTCTCTTTCTTGAGCTTGTCATTCTCTTGTTGGAGCTCTAATTGAGATGGTGTCATCTTGTAATCCCTCTCCATCTTCAATCTCTTGTTCTCTTCTTTTAGCATGTCTAGCTCAAGTGACATGCTATAATCATCATCTTGGGTCTCAACAATGACTTGCTTTGTGATTGCAAGATTCTCTAGATCAACCTTGAGCTTTGCATTCTCATTCTTGATCTTGACATAATCATCATAGTGATCGGCCGCAACCACATTCTTGCCCTTGCCACTAGCTCTTTGCTCATCATGCTCACTCACCAAGTCCTCACAAGATGTTGCTGTGTCACACTTAACAACAAGGTTAGGAGCATCATGTGTCTCATGTGAAAGCATATCATAAGCAATGGTGAGAGTATCATAGTCAACTTTCACTTGAGTGTATTGTTCTTTGAGCAAGGCATAACTAGTGGTAAAGTCACTATGCATCTTATCAAGTTTTTCATTTTTAGCTTTGAGCTCTTTATTAGAGGACTTGAGCTCCTTGATAGATGATGTCATAGTAGCAAGTTCAACCTTTAACATCACTAGCATGAATAGCATGATCATATTTCTCAACAAGAGATTCATTTTCATCAAGTAGCTTTCATTTTTAGCTCTAGTATTTCTTATAATTTTAGAGTAATTGTTTAGCAATTTAACAAGCTCATCATAAGAAGGTGCCCAAATTCACCATCACTATCACTATCACTAGAGTCATCATCGCTTTGTACCTTCCCGGTCACCCTTAGCCATAAGGCATAGGTGTGTAGATGATGATGGCGACGGTGGTGGTGGTGGTGTAGAGGAGCCAATGACTAGAGCGGCCACCTTCTCCTTCTCATCATCACTATCTTCATTTGATGAGCCACCGGAGGAGTCAATGTCGGTGCACCAATCACCAACAATGTAAGCCTTGCCACCTTTCTTCTGGTATTGCTTCTTCTTGCCATCCTTCTTCTTGTAGGGCTTCTCATTTCTTCTTCTCATCTTCGCTAGATGAGTCATACTTCTTACCCTTGTTCTTGTTCTTGTTCTTGTAGCTTTCTTTCTTGGACTTGGTGCATTGATGAGCAAGATGGCCAAGCTCACCACAATTGTAGCAATCCATTTCGGAGATTGGCCTCCTCTTGCTACTTGTGAAGAACTTCTTCTTTCTTGAGTCAAAGTTGACTCCATTCTTGTGAAGCTTCTTCAACATCTTGGTGGTTCTTCTCACCATGAGAGCGATGTTGGAATCATCCTCTTCATCACTTGAGCTTTCATGATGGACCTCAATAGCCTTGGACTTCCCTTTCTTGTCATGGCTTGCTTTGAAGGCCAAGTCCTTCTTCTTGTCGGTGGAAGAGCCACCACTTGGTGTGATGTGCATGTATCTCATGCGCATTGATCTTTCCTAAGATTTGAGTTGTGTAGCGGTGGAAAGATCACCTTGATGTACACCGTCACAATGTGTCCATATTTCTCAATTGGGAGGACACAAAGGATCTTCCTCACAACATCGGATGGTTGCATTTGTGTGAGGCCAATGTTGGCGGTTCTTATCGACATATTTATCCCCAACATAGTCCAATAAAATGAGAAGCATGTATTTGCGGATACATGGGTGTATGCCGAGTCTCTGTGTGATGAGTGATTGTCAATGGAGATGATGCGCATGTTCTTTGGCTTGTGTTGTGCAGGTGTCGAGCACGGAGACAGTGATCGATGGCGGGTGAAGGTCAAGTTGCGACGTGCCGTGCCGACGGACCGGGCGCGATGAAGGATGGGCGTGCCGTGCGGCGGACGTGCCATGCCGATGTATCGGACGGTGAAGGGCGGACGTGGACTTGGACTGATGGACTGGAGGCCGGAGGATCAGCTGTGTGGTGGCTGGCAGCCTGCGACAGCGACAGGCGGAGAAGTGCGATCATGTCGGTGGAAGGGGTGCACAGGCGGTGCATCCCCTCTACGACGCCGGTTTGTTGGTAGAGCCCGGGAAAAACCAACGGTGGACGGTTTCCAGGTTTGGGCCTCAAAACCTGGGTGCTGGGTTTCCAGGTTGAGCCACAAAACCTGGGCGCGACGGTTTCCAGGTTGAGCCTCAAAACCTGGGCGTGGGCCGGTTTCCGAGTTTGGGCCTCAAACTCGGGCGCGGACGGTTTCCGAGTTTGGCCACAAAACTCGGGCTGGAGGCTGGTTTCCCGGTTTGGGCCTCAAAACCGGGGCTGATGGAAAAGGCTGGTTTCCCGGTTTGGGCCGCAAAACCGGGGGTGCAGAGTGGTGGCGGCACGTGGCGGCGATCTAAAGGTTGCGTGGAGGCGACGCGGAAGACCGTGCGGGCGTGGCCGTCGGATCTACCTACCACCAGCGGTGGACTAGAATAGCCTTAGGGTTAGGCTGGTCCGCTCTGTAAATTAGAGTAGAGAGGGGTAGAGTAGGAAATAGACTTAGGCTAGGTTAGTATAAGTAGTCTAGGGGAGACACCCTCCTCCCTATCTCAATCTCAGTTAGAGCTTTCATTTCCTAGGGTTTCCACTCTCCCACACCCCCCTGCTTTAGCTAGTTGAGATCCGCAGAGAGACTCCACTGTGTACTGTTGATTCGAGGAAGTGAGGCCGTATCCTCACCTTGGATCCCATCTCTTGGTGTCAATTCGCGTTTTGATTTCATGTTCATCATGTCTTCTTCGCGGATTGCTTTGTGCCTTGAGTTTTCCCGTCGCTTGATCTTTGTGCTCGGTCCATCTTTCACGATTCCGTTTGAACTGAGTTGCTCTAGATCGTGAGGCACTTCTTTCCACCGAAAGAAATCATCTCTAACCTCACGGTCTAGGAGATCGATCAAGTTTTAGTTTCGGGTCTCTTTTTCTTCTCTTTCCCCCGAATTCCTTCGATTCACCGATTTGGAGTTAGGTTCGAGCCATGATCTCTTAGAGATAGCTCACTAACCTCCTTGTGACTCCTCAGATCGAATCCCAAGCCTAGAGCACTTGATTCGGAGGAGATCGGGTTGAATCGCCGGAGTTTCAGTGCAGTCGCGGGTGACCGGACGCTCTGTCGGGCTGACCGGACGCACGCTTTCAGAGTCCGGTCGTTGAGCACGGCGCCAAGCTTTTCTGCGTACTGACCGGACGCTCTCGACCGGACGCTCTGTTTGCATTTCGACCGGACGCTACGCTTGCACTGTTCCCGTGTCATTGTCTCATCTGACCGGACGCTCAGTGAACGACCGGACGCTTGAGCTCCGTGCGTCCGGTCGCGAACAGAGAGCTCCCAGAGCTGTTTTCTGACGACCGGACGCGTCCGGTCCCTGCTGACCGGACGCAGGCCAGAGTCCGGTCGCTGCAGTTTCGCGCGTCTTCGTTCGCGGTTCGTTCGTTCTTGATCGGATTTGAGTTCCGTCTTTTGGGTTGGCTTTCTAGGGTTGTCTAGTGTCCCGCTGTGCTTCTAGGAAGCATCCACCCTACATCTAGGGTCGTGGACATTAGCAAGCTCTAGGTTTCGATTTTGGGGTTGATCTTGGGACAGTGGCATCTAGTTTCCGAAAGGAAATTTTTGAAGCTCCCATTCACCCCCCCTCTGGTCGCTTTCGGGTAGCTTCTCGGTCCTTCAATTGGTATCGGAGCGGGTTAAGGATCTTCCACCTTAGCCGGTTCCAGATCCACCGAAGGCGACATGGATCGCGGCGTGGGCAAACCGCCGTTTTTCGATGGGACGAACTATGCGTATTGGAAGATACGTATGTCGGCCTATTTGCAGAGCTTGGGCGCTTCGATCTGGGATATTTGCAACTCCCCTGATTACGTGGTCTTGGCTGCTCGTGTGACTCAACAGCAGGTCGATGAGCACGATGCCAATAGCCGAGCCGCCGTAATGCTCTTTTCTCTTGTTTGAGCATGGGTGAGTTTGATCGCGTTTCTCACCTCTCTACGGCTCGGGAGATCTGGGACACCCTCATGCGCTTTCATGAGGGCACCTCTCAAGTCAAAACCCGACTCTACGAGTCGTTCAAGAGAGAGTATGAGAACTTTCGACATCAGCCTGGCGAGAGCATAGAAAGTTTATTCGCTCGCTTTCAGGTGATTGTCAACAGGATGAGGGCTAACAGAGAGCAGTTGCCATTTGACGATCATGAGCGTGCTTTGAAGCTTTTGCACACTCTTGACCGTTCGGTGTGGGACTCCAAGTTCAGGCAATCATCGAATCGCCGAACTATGAGACCCTCACCTGCGACGAGCTCTTCAGTAAGCTCAAGTCCAGTGAGATTGATGCTATGGCGAGGGCTTCTTTTGAAAATCCTTCTCGCCCGTCCATGGCTTTGGTTTCCGGCTCTTCCTCTAACCCTCAGCTGGCTTTGCGCTTTCTTCTCTCTTTTCTGTGACAGAGGACCAGCTGGAGTCTTTGGGAGACGACGAGTTGGCTTTGCTTGCCAACCGGTTCTCGCGGTTCCACAACAACCGCATGAACCGTCGTCGCGGAGGAGGACGCACCGGATGCTACGAGTGCGGCGACCCCGACCACTTCATCGCCGACTGCCCCAAGAAGAAGAACACAGCATCTTGGGAAGGGCGATCACGGCCACAGGCGCGACTCCAAGTACAAGGAGAAGCACGTTCCCCCAAGGCACAAGAAGCGGGGCGGCTTCAACAAAGAGTACATCAAGAAGAAGTACTTGGAGAAGCAGCAGGCTGAGCAGCGAGCGTTCTTCGCCACGCTCAGCGATGTCGACGGCTCGGATGACGACTCCGCCGCTCGATCGAGTGATGACGAGTCCGAGAAGAAGAAGCTGGAGGACACGTTCAACGGCTTGTGCTTCTTCGCGCGGCGACGAAGGCCTGTGTACCATGGCGCTCGGAGATGAGGTCGACGGCGAGCCGGAGCGTACCCCTCGGAACGACGACGACGACGACACACCTCCCGTATCTCTCACCTACGACGAGCTTTCCTCCGAGGTTGAGAAGTTGACTGCTGCCCTCCTTAGTCAAGACAAGTTGCTTAGGCGTGCCGCTAGAGAGCGCAAGGAGTTTAGGCAGAAGTGGGAGGACACGGTGAAGGAGCTTGAGTTCGCTCGGTCCACCGTGGTTGTGTCGGAGGAGTTGGAGTGCGAGAGTTGCGCCGCGCACATGACGGATCTTCTCACTCTGAGGAGTAAGTATGCTGCGTTGGTAGATGAGGTGGATGAGCTCCGAGCTAGACCGCAGCTGTTGGGTGCGTGCAAGACTTGTCCTGTCTTGCAATCCGAGTTGGCAGAGAAGAATGCCAAGCTTGAGTCTTTTGAGAAGGCCGGCTCGGATAGCACTTGTGTCAAGAGGTGTGCTTTGTGTGAGGGCCTGGAGCAGGAGATGGCCAATGTGAGGCATGACAAGGTGCGTACCGAGGAGGAAAACATACCTTCGGACCGTCTTGTCATGGTGTCTTGTGGTGAGCCTCAGCTCGGGATGATGATCTCCCAATTCAAGCGAGCTGCTGGGCTCCTGGTGTAGGTCTTGGCCAGAGTGTTGATCTTTCAGCTTTTGGTAAGATTGGAGAGTCTAGTGGTCTGAACCCCTGTGAGAAGCCCAACTCCACCACTACTCCCAAACTAACCAAGCTTCCACCCAAAGAGCCTGCCAAGCCTGTCACCAAGGATGGAGTTGTAGTTGAACCCCCAAGGCTCCACCCAAGAATCCACAATGGCAACCCAAGCCCAATCACCTAAAGAACAAGCTTGACACAATGCCACCCATCCGAGAGGAGTTGCCACAGAAGGGCAAGGGCAAGGTGAACCATACCCACATCCCTGCAAACCAACAACCCCCCTTGCGCGCGGTGAGGTTTCAGTGTGACTTTTGTGGGCGGGATGGTCACCTGAGTGAGTTCTGCTTTAGGCGCAGGAGAGAGGCGCGCCGAGCTAGGGAGATGCAGAACCCGGACATGTTTCACCCAGCTCGTGGTGGACATGCTCCGAAGCCTCAGGGGAGAGCTGCTAGGTCTGGAGGGAAGCATACCCAGCCTAGGCAGCAGGAGAGAGCCCCTAGGAGGGAGACTAGGCCTAGAGGTAGAGCACCTCAGTTTGTGAGGCCTAGGCAGGAGAGAGCTCCGAGGAGAGACGCTAGAGTTGAGCAGCAGGCTCCTAGGCGTAGACCTCGTAGAGAGCGTGCCCGACGAGGTCCTGTTTTTGCAGGTAACGGACCCCGTGGCGGAGGCTTTGTTGAGCGCCTTGTCCCACCGCAGGTAGAGTTTCGCGGTGAGCGCTTCTTCCCCAGCGGACCACGTTTCCTGTGCGTGGTGATCGCTATCCCCCTAGACAGGATGGTTTTTACACTGACCGTTCTTTTGAGCAGCCGGCCCAACACTGGTTTCCCTTCTTATCTTACTAACCCCAGTGTTGGACCGTATGTTCACCCTATGTCTTTTTATTGATGTAGGAGGAGCGGTTGGAGGACATTTGGCTTGTGGATTCCGGTTGCTCGAGGCACATGACCGGAAATGCCCAATGGTTCTCCAGCCATAGTCCGGTCGCCGAAAAGAGTACATAACCTTCGGCGACAAAGGTAAGGGCAAGGTATTGTCCGTTGGTGCAGTGCGGGTTAATGAGCACTTTGTGTTGCGCGAGGTTGCTCTTGTTTCTAACCTGCATTTCAACTTGCTTTCTGTTTCGCAACTTTTTCGTGAAGGCTATGAGATTCGTTTCAAACCGAACCTTAGCCGGATCTTAGATCCTCAGGGTGATCTTGTATGTCTGATTTCACCCTTTGGGAATGTCTTTCGCGCGAATTTCTCAAAGTCGTTTGGATCTTCTCGCTGTCTTTTGGCTAGTCCTTCTTCTTCTGATCTTTGGAAGTGGCATAGGAGGCTCGGTCACCTGAGTTTTGACTTGCTTGCAAGACTTAGCTCACTTGGCTTAATCCGAGGATTGCCCAAGCTTTCGTTGGAGAAGGATCTAGTTTGCCATGCTTGCCGGCATGGAAAGATGGTTGCTGCTCCCCACCATCCTTTGACCAAGGTTATGACCTCGCACCCCGGAGAGCTTTTGCATATGGACCTTGTTGGTCCGGCTCGGGTGAGCTCGGTTGGTGGGAAGTGGTATGTGCTTGTTATTGTTGACGACTTTTCGAGGTATTCGTGGGTCTTCTTTTTAGTTGAGAAGTCCGAGACATTCTCCTTCGCTCGCGATCTGATTTTGCGTCTTCAGAACGAGTTCCCTTTGAACTCGATGCGAGCGATTAGAAGTGATAATGGTTCCGAGTTTAAAAATTCGGATTTTGAGAAGTTTTGTAAATGCCTTGGTTTGGAGCATCAGTTTCTTCTCCCCTATACACCACCCCAAAATGGTGTTGTAGAGAGGAAGAATCGGACCCTTGTTGAGATGGCCAGGACGATGCTTGATGAGCATAGGACTCCTAGGCGCTATTGGGCCGAAGCTATGAACACTGCATGCTATATTTCGAATCGCATTTTTCTGAGAGTGTTTTTGAAGAAGACCTCTTATGAGTTGCGTTTTGGTCGCCAGCCCAAGGTGAGTTATTTAGAGTCTTTGGTTGCCACTGTTTTATATTGAAAAAGGCAACCTAGACAAGTTTGAGTCTCGTTCTTCTGACGGTGTGTTTTTGGGTTATGGCACTCACACTCGAGCTTATCGTGTACTTAACCTTGACACTAACCGAGTCATGGAGACATCAGATGTCACCTTCGACGAGACTCTTGTTTCTCCTTCTTCTCGTTTTGAGCGTGCAGGTGATCACGAGGTTGGAGAGCCTCTTTTCGATGACGAGGAAGAGGGTGCTGAAGGTATAGATGATCCAGCACCCCCTCCGCCTGCCGCGCCGCCGGAGCGGCTTCGACGACGACCCGTGGCCCCGAGACGTCTTCTTCCTGGGGGCCGTGGAATCCACCTCGCGCGGTACCTTTTGTACCCGGGTGGAACCAGCTACTGTTGAGGGGGAGGTACTTCTTCCCGGGAGGCGCCACGACACATCCAGCGCCAGCACCCCCCTGAACAGATGATCGGAGACATCGACGAGCGAGTTACTCGCTCCAGGTCACAGCACATCTCGCACTTTGCTCATTCTGCTTTTGTTGCGTCTTTTGAGCCCCGAGATGTTGGACACGCATTGACGGATCCGGATTGGGTCAATGCCATGCATGAGGAGCTAGAGAACTTTGAGCGAAATCGGGTTTGGGTTCTAGTGCCACCACCTCCTGACTGTAACCTATTGGGACAAAATGGGTTTTTAAAACAAGCAAGGAGAGGAGGGCCACATTGTGAGAAACAAGGCCCGGCTTGTAGCGAAGGGTTATAGTCAGAAGGAGGGAATAGATTATGAGGAGACCTTCGCTCCTGTAGCTCGTTTGGAGGCTATTAGGATACTCTTGGCTTATGCTGCATCCATGGGTTTCAAACTTTTTCAAATGGATGTCAAGAGTGCCTTCTTAAACGGCTATTGAGGAGGAGGTCTATGTCCAGCAACCCCCCGGTTTTGAAAATCCCAAGTTTCCAAACCATGTCTTTAAACTCCACAAAGCTTTGTATGGTTTGAAACAAGCCCCTAGAGCCTGGTATGAGAGATTAAAAACCTTTTTGCTAGCTAAGGGTTTTAAAATGGGATGTGTAGATAAAACGCTCTTTCTCCTCAAGCAAGGCAAAGATACTCTCTTGGTCCAAATTTACGTGGATGATATCATTTTCGGTGGTTCTTCTCACGCTTTGGTTGCCAAGTTTGCAGATACTATGAGCAGGGAGTTCGAGATGAGCATGATGGGCGAGCTGACTTTCTTTCTCGGGTTGCAAATTAAGCAATCCCGAGAGGGGACGTTTGTGCACCAGGGCAAGTACACAAGGGACTTGCTGAAGCGGTTCGACATGGGTGAGGCTAAGCCTCTTCCGACGCCCATGTCGACGACGACTGCCCTGGATGCCGACACGGATGGAGAAGCAGTGGACCAGAAGGAGTACCGCAGCATGATTGGATCGCTGCTCTACCTGACGGCGACACGGCCGGACATTCAGTTCGCCGTGTGCTTGTGCGCGCGCTTTCAGGCTTCGCCACGCATTTCTCACCGTCAGGCGGTGAAGCGCATCTTCAGGTACCTTCGTTTCACGCCCGAGCTCGGGATTTGGTATTCTGCTTCCTCCACCTCTCGCTTTGTGGTTTTTCTGATGCTGATTTTGCTGGTTGTCGCATTGAGCGCAAGTCCACTTCTGGGACTTGCCAGTTTATTGGATCTTCTCTGGTGTCGTGGTCTTCTCGCAAGCAGTCTAGTGTCGCTCAGTCTACCACGGAGGCTGAATATGTTGCTGCGGCTAGCTGCTGTTCCCAGTTACTCTGGATGATGGCCACTTTGCGTGATTTTGGTTTGAGCTTTACTCGAGTTCCTTTGCTTTGTGACAGCACGAGTGCCATTAGCGTTGCTAAGAACCCTGTGCTTCACTCGAAAACCAAACACATTGATGTGCGCTTTCATTTCTTGCGAGACCACCAGGAGAAGGGTGATATCGACCTTCGCCATGTCGATACTCATCACCAATTGGCTGATATTTTCACCAAGCCTTTAGACGAATCAACCTTTAATAGGTTGAGGGGTGAGCTTGGTGTGTGTTTCCCCTTTTAGATGGGGGAAGCATTTTGAGATGTACAGACTGACTCTTTTATTTTGAGGCTCTTTTCTTTTGAGTTTCTTGAGTCTCTCCTTTTGGTATCTTCTTTCCTTCAGTTTTGTGTCGGGCATACGCATTTACATTCTGAGCTTCATGTCTATATTCACTAGAATGTAATTATGCTCTTGTTAGTATTGCTCCGATACTTATGATGATGCTTGTAGCTTATGCTCTTTCTGATCACTGTTACATGTTATGAGCGAGCTATTTTTGGAATGGTGAATTATGCCTAATGTATATAAATCTGAAAATGTTCACCATTGAGATATGCAACTAGCATGTGTAGGGTGTGTTGAGTCCATTCCTGCTTTTCATATATGCTAGGTTGCTATGTCTCTAGTTCTGAGTCATTCACTTGCTTGGTTGTTCATAACTTGCTTAAAATCTGAACCAAGTATTGTTGAATTGAAAAGATCGAGATGGGATTGCTTGTCAACACCTCATGGTATTGAGACTGTTTCTCATTGCACTTTGAGTTAAACTTGAGCCATGTAGTGTATGACCGAAACCGTTGCTTTAAGCTTCTGATTGCTTCGGCATAGGCTTCGCACGGTTGAAAAGTTAGGCGATGACAAGCTTTCAACCTCTCGCAATCACATGCTAAAATGAACTTGTGAATTCTTTTACCGCTGCAACTCCGATATGAATTTGAAATCACAAGTATATGCTTCATTCCTATGCATGATGATTGAACTTTGCTAGGGGTAGTTCACCTTGTATATATGCTTAGCACTTGTTTGGATTCCTTCTATACATGTCTAGTGCTATGTTGATGGTGACTATCCTTTTGGCTTAAAACTGCTCACATGCTCATATGCTTCATATTTCGTATAAGTGATCAGTTTGAGCCTTTGCTATTTGAGTGCTTAATTGAGATGTTGGAGCTATACTGATTAGAGCATCTTTGCACTCTTTTGACTATATACTTGAAGCTCCTAACTTGCATTTTGACTTCATATGCATTGTGGAAGGAGATCTTGTGTTCAGAGGGAGTTTATGTGCGAAGAGAGTTGCTTCTCCGATACCTTTTGGCCTTGATAAGTGCATTTTCAACTAGGGGGAGAAATTTACGCAAATCATATGCCCTGAAAATCTTTTGTCCTAGTTGCTTGCATTTGTCGAGGGGAGTTTGCTAGTTGTGTTGAGCCGTTGCCTCTGTCTTGAGGGACTAGCAAACGTTCCTAGCTTCTCATGAGCTTTCATAAGTTTTTTCATTTGGCTTTCAATTGGTATCGTCTGGTGTGCTTTCCCATTTGGTTTGGGTTGATTTTCAATTGGTTCGGAGTGATTTTCTTGCTAGTTGTGTTGAGCCTCTGTGCCTCTATCTTGAGGGACTAGCATTTTGCTTCTGTTGTCCTCCGATCTTCAATTGCTATCTGCTAGCGGTGTTGAGCCTGTTCTACCTACCTCTTCTTGAGGGCTAGCTTTGCTTTGCTTGGTTGCGTCAAGCCGTTGCCCATGTCTTTGGGGACCAAGTTTTTGCTTCATCCACTTGACCTTCTTCGGCTTTTGTTAAGCTTCTGGGTCATTTGGTTGGGTTTTCTCTTCCCACTCCTTCCTACCTCCTTCTTCTTATTCATGATTTGTTGTGGAGTTGACAATGCACTCATCAAGGGGGAGATTGCGGATACATGGGTGTATGCCGAGTCTCTGTGTGATGAGTGATTGTCAATGGAGATGATGCGCATGTTCTTTGGCTTGTGTTGTGCAGGTGTCGAGCACGGAGACAGTGATCGATGGCGGGTGAAGGTCAAGTTGCGACGTGCCGTGCCGACGGACCGGGCGCGATGAAGGATGGGCGTGCCGTGCGGCGGACGTGCCATGCCGATGTATCGGACGGTGAAGGGCGGACGTGGACTTGGACTGATGGACTGGAGGCCGGAGGATCAGCTGTGGTGGCTGGCAGCCTGCGACAGCGACAGGCGGAGAAGTGCGATCATGTCGGTGGAAGGGGTGCACAGGCGGTGCATCCCCTCTACGACGCCGGTTTGTTGGTAGAGCCCGGAAAAACCAACGGTGGACGGTTTCCAGGTTTGGGCCTCAAAACCTGGGTGCTGGGTTTCCAGGTTGAGCCACAAAACCTGGGCGCGACGGTTTCCAGGTTGAGCCTCAAAACCTGGGCGTGGGCCGGTTTCCGAGTTTGGGCCTCAAAACTCGGGCGCGGACGGTTTCCGAGTTTGGCCACAAAACTCGGGCTGGAGGCTGGTTTCCGGTTTGGGCCTCAAAACCGGGGGCTGATGGAAAAGGCTGGTTTCCCGGTTTGGGCCGCAAAACGGGGGTGCAGAGTGGTGGCGGCACGTGGCGGCGATCTGAAGGTTGCGTGGCGACGCGGAAGACCGTGCGGGCGTGGCCGTCGGATCTACCTACCACCAGCGGGTGGACTAGAATAGCCTTAGGGTTAGGCTGGTCCGCTCTGTAAATTAGAGTAGAGAGGGGTAGAGTAGGAAATAGACTTAGGCTAGGTTAGTATAAGTAGTCTAGGGGAGACACCCTCCTCCTATCTCAATCTCAGTTAGAGCTTTCATTTCCTAGGGTTTCCACTCTCCCCCACCCCTGCTTTAGCTAGTTGAGATCCGCAGAGAGACTCCACTCTGTGTACTGTTGATTCGAGGAAGTGAGGCCGTATCCTCACCTTGGATCCCATCTCTTGGTGTCAATTCGCGTTTTGATTTCATGTTCATCATGTTCTTCGCGGATTGCTTTGTGCCTTGAGTTTTCCCGTCGCTTGATCTTTGTGCTCGGTCCATCTTTCACGATTCCGTTTGAACTGAGTTGCTCTAGATCGTGAGGCACTTCTTTCCACCGAAAGAAATCATCTCTAACCTCACGGTCTAGGAGATCGATCAAGTTTTAGTTTCGGGTCTCTTTTTCTTCTTTCCCCCGAATTCCTTCGATTCACCGATTTGGAGTTAGGTTCGAGCCATGATCTCTTAGAGATAGCTCACTAACCTCCTTGTGACTCCTCAGATCGAATCCCAAGCCTAGAGCACTTGATTCGGAGGAGATCGGGTTGAATCGCCGGAGTTTCAGTGCAGTCGCGGGTGACCGGACGCTCTGTCGGCTGACCGGACGCACGCTTTCAGAGTCCGGTCGTTGAGCACGGCGCCAAGCTTTTCTGCGTACTGACCGGACGCTCTCGACCGGACGCTCTGTTTGCATTTCGACCGGACGCTACGCTTGCACTGTTCCGGTGTCATTGTCTCATCTGACCGGACGCTCAGTGAACGACCGGACGCTTGAGCTCCGTGCGTCCGGTCGCGAACAGAGAGCTCCCAGAGCTGTTTTTCTGACGACCGGACGCGTCCGGTCCCTGTGAGACCGGACGCAGGCCAGACCGTCTCGTTTCTTCGCAGTTTTTCGTCTTCTTCGCTTCGGGTTCGTTCGTTCTTGATCGTCGGATTTGAGTTCCGTCTTTTGGGTTGGCTTTCTAGGGTTGTCTAGTGTCCCGCTGTGCTTCTAGGAAGCATCCACCCTACATCTAGGGTCGTGGACATTAGCAAGCTCTAGGTTTCGCTTTTGGGGTTGATCTTGGGACAGTGGCATCTAGTTTCCGAAAGAAATTTTTGAAGCTCCCATTCACCCCCCCTCTGGTCGCTTTCGGGTAGCTTCTCGTCCTTCCGGTCCTTCAAGGGTCGGTAGTGACCGGCCTTATGGCGGTACTACCCCAAGTCAAAAAAACGAGGCCACACAGAGAGCCCTGCAAACTTGGTTTTACTACCCAGGCTTGGTCGGTTAACACCCGACCGGGGCGTAGTACCCGCCCCTTTGTCGGTACTACCGCCAAGTCATTTTGAGAATGAATAAGAGAGGTCTGCGAAACCAGGCTTACTTACCGACCTTATGGCGGTACTACCGCCATGTCATTTTTGAGCTTAACAAGAGAGGTTGTAAAGATTGGCTTGCTACCAACCGGCCTCGGCGGTACCACCGAGGGGCGGTAGTACCGGCCTTATGGCGGTACACCGCCAGGTCATTTTAAGCGCGAACAGAGAGGATGTTAAGCAGCGCGCAGAGCAGCCACGGCGGTACTCTGACCACCCATGGTCGGTACTACCGCCCACACAGAAAAACCCTCTTGTGTTCGTGTTTGTGCGGTGGTCTCTCAACCAAACATTAGTTAGTCGATTTGAGAGCACTTTTCTCCACATCTAGCCAACCTAATTTGTGACCCTCTTGATAGTCCGGCTTACCTAACTCAAGTTTAGAATTAAACTTTTAAACCATCACTCGAGCTAGGTATCTTTATGTCCAAATGTATCCAACATGCTTCATTCATGATTTTCAAACGTTTCAAATCTTTCTAAGGAACTAACACCTGCATGCATGCTTTTATAGATCCGTTAGTCCCTAATTTGATTGTCATTAATTATCCAAAACCCACAATGGGGGCGAATGCACTTTCACCGTGGACCTCACTGCTCATGCTTAGTGCTGACGGCTCACACATCATAGTCCCCGGATCCGGATCCGGTGAGGCTGTGAGAGGCGGTGAGGTCGCCCGTCTCCTCTGCATCGTCCCCGGCTCTGGTTCGAGTTCGTTTGTGCCCTCTGGCTCCAGTGACCTCGCCGACGCTTCTCCACTCCTCGACGACAACTGAGTTGCCTAACCTTCTCCTCCCTCCTTTCCTCCCCTTTTGTTGTCTCCTCTCGGTGAACCATGTGAGTTCGTCTTTGTGGTGGTCTCTCCTCCCCCCATCGTCGTCGATCCTAATCGTTGCCTCTCCTCCTTCTTCTCCGGCACCGGGCTCCGGAGCGCAGGTTCGTCCTCCCTCCTCATCCCTAACCCTAACCCTAACCCTAACTATCTCTAATCTGATCTCTCTGCTCTTGTCCTCTTCCTCTGTCTTTTCTTGCAGGTTGGTGCCTGACGCCTTGTCTTCCTCCTCTAGAGTAGACATGGCCAGGCCGCCAAAGTGCCCGTTGAGGGGAGGTGCTGGAGATGGAGGTTGGGGTCGGCCTCGGTCGTCCCCGTCCGGTGCTGGTGCTGGGACCGCAACGCAGGGGGCAGAGGCGGAGCCGTCTCCGCCCCTCTGTGACGGCGAGGACCTCACCCGTCACCCGGACAACAATCTGGAGGTTGAGGATGACGACGACCTGCATGATGATGCAGTCATCCTATTCGGCATCGACTGCGGTGATGGCCCGGTTGGCTCCCAGACCCAGCCTATCCTTCTCGATGCTGATGACAACGTCGGTGATGGTGGAGTGGCCTCCACTGACACTCGTTCCACTGCCACTGGTAAGAAAACCTCTGTTGTTTGGGCCTATTTCACTGAGATTAAGGATGAGAATGAAGTTACGATTGCTGCCTCTGTAAGCATTGTGGTAGTAGATATACTCTGCTAGATCAGTTGCTGGCACTAGCCATTTGCAAAGGCATACGAAAATTTGTAGAAAAAAATTGATAATGCTCGTATGGTACAGTCTAAAATTGCTATGAACCCTGATGATTGAAAAATTGGGTGTATGATGCTGCTTGTTGGTAGACTGGTTGTGTCAGTTGATTGCTAGGTTGGACCTTCCCTTAGGGACAGGTGAGTCATGGGGTTGGGAAGATTACATTAAGCGTGCACATAATCCTCGTTTCCTAAGGTTTCTAGACAAACCACCAGTAGGGATCTGGCTAAACTGTTTGCTGAACAACGTTCTATAATTATTAACTCTGTGTTGCCTGCTGCATCTTCTATTTCTTTGACATCTGATATCTGGTCTGGTAATGCTAAGGAGGATTATATTTCTGTTGTTCCTCATTTTGTTAATGCTGATTGGGAGTTGCAAAAAAGAGTAATAGGTTTTAGGCTTATTGATTGTAGCCATATTGCTGATAATATTGCTGAAAAGATAGTTGTTGTAGTTGAGGAGTTTGGTTTGATTGCTAGGTCTTTGCTCTGAGTCTGGACAATGCTTCAGCTAATTCTAAGGCCTATGAAATTTTGCAAGCTATGTTCTTTGGTTACATCGGTTTTTATCCAGCACCTACACGTGATGATCCTAACAAGGTTAAGTATTTGCTTGTCCATCAGCGTTGTGCATGCCATATCATTAATCTTATTATGAAATCTGGCTTGAAGAGATTGAAATCTTACCTTGAAGATTTTAGAACTTCAATTAACTTTCTAAACTCATCTAATACAAGAATTGCTGCATTTAAAGAATACTGTGAGTGTAAGGGTCTTAGGCCTATGAAATTTGGCTTGAATATGGATGTTAGATGGAATTCAACTTATTTAATGCTTAAACACTTGCTGCCATATGAGGATGTTGTCGACGGTCACTAACTCATATCTTATACCATCAGTAAGTCACCTAAAAGAGAATAAACATGGCCATCAACCTAGGAATAGAGTTTGATTCTAACGAGTTCCATGAGTTGTGTCATTCTCACTTGTTTTGCAGGAATACCAATATTTCACTACATAAAAGTATCTCAAGTGATGAATCAGACTACACCATTGCGAAGAGCTCGTCAAGACGATCGAAACGGACATATGGTTTACCACAATTGCAGTCCTGACGAAAGAGTCCTCATTAGCTACAACTTGGAAGCTTCTAGAAGCAACTTGGAGTGATCACCAAGCAACATAATTCAAGGGCTAAACTGACAGATCCAACAGCTATCGTGAATTCCAGTTCTCCAGGGTGTTTTCCACCAGATGGAAAGAGATAGGTTCCTTCTCCAACACGATGGATTGCGCAACAAGATTGAAAGTCGCGCTAGGGCAACCAGGAGGCTTCCAGAAGACAACTCAGCGAAGATGGAGCCTGGCGGCTGCCAGGTGGGGCCGGCTGGCCCCACCCCTAAGTCGATCGGCCTGGGCCAGGTCTCCCCCTGGCCCATCTTCGTGGAGCGTGCCCTAATCGACCTCCTCGACGCATCTCAACCGTTGTTCAAGGTCGGTTTGATCGGAAGGTCACGATTCATCCCCCAGGGCTATATAAGAAACCTCAGACCTCCCTCCCTGGAGAATCATCATTGAATCCTCATTCAGATCAGATCCAAGACAGAAACTCCAGTCATATTCATCGAGAGAGGATTAGAGTCATCTAGCAATTAAAAGATTAGTAGCCCTCTAATTAGGGATTAGATCTAGTCTTCTGTAGGATTAGAAGAGAGAGAGAGGTATTACAGGGAGATTAGAAGGAGCTCCGGACTGTCGGATCTACTTCTTCAACTTATACCTGCGGATTCAAGTTCGTCAAGAGCTTGGATCAGGATATTCTTCGATCTTCAACTTCTAATTATCA
Source organism: Coix lacryma-jobi var. lacryma-jobi (assembly GCA_009763385.1). Classification (NCBI taxonomy): domain Eukaryota; kingdom Viridiplantae; phylum Streptophyta; class Magnoliopsida; order Poales; family Poaceae; genus Coix; species Coix lacryma-jobi. Next base: position 44,599,919 of record CM019828.1, read on the forward strand.
GTAAGCGTTCTTGTTCTTATTCTTCTTCTGGCTTGCAACTCTAATCATAGTACTCTAATCTAGTCGCGCTAGAATTAGAGGAGTCGTCGTCGTGTAAGCGTGGTGCTTAGACTCGATTACTTGCATAGTGTACCCTATATTCTAGACCGGTGGTAGCTCGCGGGTGTGACTCTTATAGGCCTGTTGAATCTTCCATAGTCCACCTCCCGTCTATAGGGCTAGTAGGAGTATATTACTTGGGAATAGTCATACTCTGGTTGTGGTCTCCCAACGTAATCCATAGTAGAATAATAATCGCATAGCTTCCTGAGGTTAGAGCTGGAAACCCTAGTTTTCCCCTTTATCTTTTATATTCTCGCTTTTGCTAGTGCTCAGGGTTTAAGCAATAGACTTAAGACAATCACCCCGTTCCTTTGGGTTCGATATAAAACTGGGTCTACATCCGGTGAAGTGCGGTATCTAATTTGTGCGCTTGCATATTTGTCTCTAGTGTTCTAATAACATACCTTAGCATTACTAGTGCCGTTGTCAAGGGCGACTTTGGTGACGATGGTAGTAAGTGTCAACAGATGTCTTCACTGTGTTTAATACCAGTAATTATGGTTCTGAATTATTAACCCCAAGTCATTGGTATGTTGCTGAACAAATAATGATCTTTCTAGAAATCTTCTATGATTCTACTGTTGTTCTTTCCGGGGTGTATTATCATATTGTCCCACTGATGTTGCATCATATTCTTGACATTGCTGAACATTTATATCAAGCTGAAAGAGATCAAAACTTTAGACACATTGCTAATCCTATGAAGCTTAAATTCCTTAAATATTGGAAGAACATTCCACTGCTTTATTCATATGCATTCATCCTTGATCCTAGGGCTAAGATGAAAGGGTTCTTTAATGTGCTAGAATTGCTTGTTGAATATACTGGAGCCTCATATAATACATACTATGGTGATGTCAATGATCAACTTTACAGACTGTTTTACAAATATGAGATTAAGTTTGGTGCAGCTAGGTCTCAAAGGGTTCCACAACCATCATCTGGTAAGACAAAGCAGGCTTGGGGAAGGATCTATGGGAACCATGGCGCTACTGTTGTTGGCCCTGGTCCATACCCTACCTGTTCCCCTTCCTCTGTACCTCCATCTCCTTCTGTAAGTGAGCTCTCAACTTACTTGGATAGTGACACTGTCACTTGTTATGAGGATGGGTTCAACATACTCAACTGGTGGCGTGAACACAGGCTGACCTATCCATTCCTTTCTATTATGGCTAGAGATATTATGTCTGTTCCTGCATCTACTGTCTCCTCTGAGTCTTGTTTCAGCTGCACAACTAGGATTCTTGAGGAGCGGCGGCGACGCTTGAAGCCGAAGACCGTGGAAATTCTGACCTGCATCAAGGACTGGGAACTAGAAGCAACATGTACCTGAAGACCCAGAGATTGAGGAGGCATTCAAGGAGCAGTTCCTTGATGAAGCTGTTGGACACAGGGCAGCGGCGAGACTGCAGGTGGCTAGTGACATACATTCTGTTGACAAGAGAGTGAGGTACTTTTGGTGAGTGAGTGTTAGCATATGACTGTGAGAAGTGAGACTGTGTTCTGTACTTCTGTTAACACTCCAGATTGCCAATTTGATTGGCTGTTGTAATAAGACACTAAAACTATGTGACTTGAGCTGGCTGCACTCTTTTTTTCCTTTCTAGGGTTTCTCACAAGGGTGAGTTTTACCTAGAAAGGTTTTTAATGAGGCAGCATTGCACAAAAACAACTCATTTTGATTATCATCACAGTATCTATCTTATATGTCATCTGTGTGAATGTCTGATGTGTATGCTATCGGAAAATGTATATATGTTGTCCATCTTATCATCAATTCATCTATCTGTGACTGTTTACTTAGAAAATTTGTTGAAATTGAGGTTTTTTTGCAGCCGGGCCTTGGGCTGGCACGACCTGGTGAACTTGGTCGTGCCCACCGGGCGACACGGCACGGCAAAACGGCCCATGGGCCGTGCCTTGGGCCGAAGGCCAGGCACGAGCACGACACAAGCACGACCCGTCGTGGCACGACGCCGTGTCGGGCTAGCACGGCCCGATTGCCATATATAGCTAGGCGGGGAGGCGGCGACACTTGCATTGCCGCTTTGGACAAAATGTGGGAGAAGAAGGAGGCACGTGATAAGGAAAGAGATAAGGCGAGAGAGGCTTCACTTGAGGTAGAGAGGGCTTCACTTGAGGTAAAGAAGGCTTCCCCAGCTTGAGAAGAAGCAATTGTCAAATGAAGAAAAAAAATTGAAGTAGACTTGCTGAAGGAGGAGAAAGACATGATGTTTGTGAACAAGAGATCTCTGGACCAGGAGCAGCTGCAGTGGCTTGAGATAATGAATAAGAAGATCCTTGCGCGGCATATGTGAAATTAGTATTAGTTTAAGCCTAGCACTTTATTTACCCAAACACTAGTTTGAGAACCATTATTTCCCTTGTCATATTTTATTTGAGTGTGCTTGAGTGATACATGGTCCTGCTATATTTTATTTGAGTGGAAATTTGATTCAAAGATGCAACAACCATATTGTATTCTATGTGAATTGGTTCCTGGTAGTGATCGACGTGCATGCTCCTCTACATCATGCATGGTCTTTTAGCTAGATAGGACGGTAAAGATTTTCTTTATAGTCATGAGGGGTATATACCATGGGGGAGATAATAACCCATCATGACCAATAATGGTATAGTTCACCTTTAGAGCTATACCTTCCGCCAGGTTGTCGAATAGTGGAGACCGGTGAAGGACATTGATATCATTATGAGAACTAGACATCCAAAAAATGCATGCCAACACCAAAGGTCGTGACACACAACAACTTCTAAAATGATAGTTGGCTTGTTCACATGCCCCTTGTACCCACCCTACGATTCAACTAGACAATTCTTCCATGCCAAATGCATACAGTCGATGGACCTGAAGGACCGAGAAAGCACTAGCAAGGCGACCAGAGGGGGGGTGAATGGGAGCCACAAAAATTTCTCTCAAAACTTTGGCCAAATGTCCCAAAATCAACTCCGGAAAGCTTCAACCAAAACCGTGATGCCCACGACCCTTGGAAGAGGGTGGATGATCCCTAGGATCACAGCGAGGCACCACAAAGTGATAGCAAGCCAAACGCCAAAAGCTCCGGCACGAGTTCAACCCCTAAATCCAAGTCCCGAACGTAGATAGACAGCTACATCGAGAAATCTCCAAATACCAATGCTAACAAGTAGCAAAGATACCTAGAGAGGTTCCTTGGTCAACTCTAGGGCCAAACGAGAAGTCCGGAAACCAAACGAACAAGTCGGGAGAGCAAATGCACTAAACCGGAGGCTACAGCAGGATCCCGGACTGTCTGGCAGTATGGTCACGGACTGTCTGCCTAGTGGCGGACTGTCCGGGCTCAGGTCGCGGACTGTCCGCCGGCCAAAAGAGCAAAACCGCAATGCTGCTGAAGTCTCCCTGGACAGTCCCGGATTGTCCGTGGATGACAACGGCGGACTGTCCGCCGGTCAAACCAAAACAACACAGCCGAGCCGCGCGACCACTGACTCGGTCGAGGCCCGACGCGCGGACTGTCCGCGACCCCAACGGCGGACTGTCCGCGGATGAACAGAAAGGGCGATTTTGGTCGCCCTCAACTCAAATCTTCTCCAAATCGATTCAAACCAAAATCCTATGTTCCCAAACTTGGAGAGGATGATCACGGAGTAGTTAGGAGACTATCCCCAAGAAATCATCCGCTCAAATCAACTCAAACACCGGGAAATCAAAAGGGGAGGAGTATGAACCGAAAAAGCGCCACGAAAACGAAATCAACTCGGTCTACTTGTTCGTGACGAGTGAGATGAATTCCTTCAGTGGAAATGATCTCCTCACTATAAAGAATAAGTTGATTCAAACGGATTTCGCAAAGATGCAATAGAGAGGGAGATCGAGTGACGGGAAAATCGCGGAGAAACGAAGAATGCGAAGAACACGAACAAAACGCGAATCAAGTCATCGATCTGCAACCGTGTGGCTACCACATGCTACAATAGTGAGGTTACGGCCTCACTTCCTCAAAATCTCCAGTACACAGAGGTATGGTTCTCTGCGGATCTCAGCTAGCTATAGCAGGGGATTGGGAGAGCAGGAAACCCTAATTGCAAAGAGCAAATGACTGAGATCAAATGGGAGGAGGGTGTCTCCCTCTACTTATCCTAATTCTAATTCCTACTCTACCCCTCTCTAATTACAGAGCGAACCAGCTAAACCCTAGGGTTATTCTGGACCAACTCAATGGTAGGTGGATCCGACGGCCACGCCCGCACAACTGGTAGCGTTGCCTCGACGCAACCTCACCGATTGCCGCCACCGCTCCGCTTGTCCTTTTCCTGGACGTCGCACCCCCGGTTTTGTGGCCCAAACCGGGAAACCAGCCTTCACAGCCAACCCCCGGTTTTGAGGCCCAAACCGGGAAACCAGCCCACTGTAGCCTGAGTTTTGGGGCCCAAACTCAGCAAACCCGCAGCACCCAGGTTTTGAGGCCCAAACCTGGAAACCGTCCTCAGCCCGAGTTTTGTGGCCAAACTCGGAAACCATCCACGCCCAGGTTTTGAGGCCCAAACCTGGAAACCGTCCACCCGATGGTTTTTCTCTGGCTCTACCACCAAACCAAAGCTGTAGAGGGGATGCACCGCCCGTGCACCCCATCCACCAACACGTGTCCCCAGGTCCTCGATCCGAGCAACACCATGTCCTGCAAGTCTTCGCTCGTCGTTGTCCCAGGCTGCCAGCCACCACAGCTGATCCTCAGGCCACCGGTCCCTCAGTCCAAGCCTCACGTCCGCCCTTCACCGCTCCCGGTCCGTCGGTACGGCACGTCTCTACTTGACCTTCACCATGCCCTCGATCACTGTCTCTGTGCTCAACACCTGCACAACACAAGCCAAAGAACCTGCGATCAAACCCGTTGACAATCACTCATCACTCGAGACTCGGCATACACCCATGTATCCATAGGACCCTAACATGCCAGGGAAACCTCTTTTCTCATTGACCGTCAGCAAGCGTGCTATGTCAGCCTCATTGAGATATCTCAGGTATTCCGCTTCAAATAATTCTATAACTGTAGCAACGAACCTACGTAGGCTCTCAAGTGCAGTGCTTTCGCCAATGCAAACATACTCATCTGTAGCATCAACAGAAATCCAATATGTCAGCATACGAAGAGTAGTAGTGACTTTTTGAAAGCAACTCAGACCAATCACACCTGTCGTATCCCTTTTCTGCACAAAGTAATCATCATGTGCTTCAATAGCATTCATAGTGCGCATGAAAAGATCCCTATTCACTACCAGAATCCTGAATTGCCTTGAGTGCCAAAAACCGCCAAGGAAAGGGGAAAAACCGCCAAGGTAATAGTCCTTGACCATAAACCGTCAAGCAAATTCACTCAAGGATAGGAGGCAAGGGAAACTAGTTTCCTTGGCGGTTTTGACACTCAAGGATGATTTCCTTGAAGGCTAGCCGTCAAGCAAATTGAGACCTTACTTAATTTGCCAGAGAGCCAAGAAAATACTATAACCTCCAAGTAAAATAGTTTCCTTAAGGGCCATTAACCTCCAAGGAAATGTTTCTAACCGCCAAGGAAATTATTTTTCTTCACGGCAAGCGACCGCCAAGGAAACATGAGCAAAAATCATAAATCAGCAAACACATACTCCACTTGCAGCCCATAGGAATCAAACTCATGACCTGAAGGTCTAGATTGAAATGCCCTAACCACTGCACCATTGCGTTATTTGTGAATACCTAACTTATTCTTCTCTTTTATATTCACTTTATGAAATCTTGTAGTGGATATTTGAAACCCTAAATGATTTCAAATGTAAAAAGTTTAAACTAAAACTTTTAAGATCTCGTCGAATACTACAACTTTGGTTTAGGCCAAATCACAATCCGAGGTCATTTGTAAAATTTTAAAAAATTGAATTTTAAATCTCTCAGAATTACCTTGGCGGTTTTGAATAGCACTCAAGGAAATAGGAATTACCTTGGCGGTTTCGAATAGCACTCAAGGAAATAAGATTTACCTTGGCGAATTCAAATAGCACCCAAGGAAATTAACATTACCTTGGCGGTTTGTAACAACACTCAAGGAAACATGGAATTACCTTGGCGGTATAGTTTAGCACTCAAGAATATTTATTTCCTTGGAGGTTGATGTATGCAGCCAAGGAAACAACACTTTCCTTGGCGGTTTTATTTTGGCACTCAAGAAAATCGGTGGCCGCCAAGGTAATTCAGGATTCTGGTAGTGATTCATTCTGAATCTAAAGAAAAGAAAAAAAATTCAACAACTCATATGAAAATGAAATAAATAATATGAACCAATCTAAGTTGAAAGAACAATAACCTCCGACGGAATAAATCTAGACCATACGTCAGATTATCCGCCAAATAATCTTGAAACATCCTCCGGTGGTCGCCTTCTTTATCGCGATAAATAACAACATGGCCAGACACCGAACCACCAGGCCTTAGTTTCTTATTCAAATATGTATGCACAATCCAAGCAGTTGTGAAGATGAAATAATTATCGTCGTCTGAAGAATCGTCATCCAATTGCCTTCAGAGACGTGATCTCGAAACCCTCATTTTCCGCAGTTGAGAACAATTGCGTGACTCAGAACATTGAACAAAATAAAAAGGATCTGCTGGTCGCAAGCTATTCATCTACAAAGGACAAACCTTGGAGATCTGCAGTGCACGTCGACTTGATGGAGTCGTCGGTGACCTGGAATTCATCGGTGGCATCATAGGCACCAGGGTCCGCGACGAGGACCTGGCGACGACGCTACAAAATAAGGGCTTGTTTAGTTCCGAGAAATATTTGGGAAACCTGTAGCACTTTCGTTGTTATTTGACAAACTTTATCCAAACATGGACTAACTAGGTTCAAAAGATTCGTCTCGACATGTAGATACTTGTTGACGATAATTATAGCATAAAAATACATATCAAAATATCGTCAACAGGCTCGAAAATAGAGAAGAATGACAAAACATAGACATGTTTTATCAATAAAAGGTTCCACTTGTACTCTTAGTATTTGATTTGCAGGTATAACAGAATAAGAAGGAAATGGACACCTGGACCCACCCAAGGTGGGGTCGGCCGACCCCACCATGGGAGCTCCTCGGGCTTGGTGATGTGGCACTATCCAAGTGAAGCTTCACCAAGCTACTTTCCACCATCAGATCAGAAATGTGTTTGCATTCAACGGTGAAAGATGAGAAGCACATGGATCCATTGGCCCACACAAGAAAGCAAATGCAACCAACATATGACACCATGCTCCATGACATGTGGGGACATCAGGGGACACAAGTTGGTGGGCCAGCCCTGTCATAGGGGGGTCGGCCGACCCCACCTTGGTGGGCCCTGGCTACACTATTCGACCTGATGACATCAGCACCTTCTAGAAGCAAAGTGGTGGGCCCATCTGTCATTGGCTGGGGTCGGCCGACCCCAGGGTGAACCCCATCCAATGTCGGTTGGTTGCACATGTTTCACACGTGAAGAAATCAAGGCCATCCATCCATGGCAGTTACAATGACGGTGGATCCAAGGGATGAGAGATGGGGAGCACACGGATCGATGACATGGCGCGGAGTAGCCCCTACTCCACCTTCCCCTATAAATAGAGGCTTCATCCACCCTCTCAAGACATGGTTCATTAGAGTATTCACTTCATATGAGATACAAGTGTTAGCCTTCTAGTTGTAGTCTAGTGTGGGAGTTAGAGTGAGTCGAGCAAGCTCGGGGTCTCCGGAGTCATCTTCTGGGAGTCTGGTATTGCTCTTGTATCTTTCTCTTTCCAGAATTATTTATTATATATATTCTTCTTCTGCATTTCAAAGTGTTATCCTTTGTGCAATATTATTCTTGCAATAGTATTGTAGTGCTCTAGTTAGTCTTGTAGTAGTTACATACTAGATTGTGATCCTTACACAAACATCTTGGTTGTTTATCGTCGCCCGTAAAATGTTGCTTTAGTTAATCGTATATTAGCTAGAGTAATAAGGATTAGCATAAGCGTGGTGCTTAGGCTAAGACTTATCTTTGGTTGCCGCTGGCTTGCACGGACAGTAGGGGCGCATGGGCAAAAGGTGACAGATTTTGCCTGGCTACCTAGATCCCCGCACGTGAACTCAGGCTAGTTTTTAAAAGGTAAGGCGTCCATAAGCCAAATATCCGCTTGAGTACTGGGTTAGGTGAACAACCTTCTATCGCTTTACTCTCTCGTTTATCCCTAGCAACCAAGTTGAAGCTAATCAATCCTAGTTGTATCTACTATTTGATTAATTAGAACACGGGAGTGGATTAAGAATTTCACAGGAACCTTTCTCACTCGTTGTCCTCCCACCTAGCTATACTACACTAGTTATCTTTAACTATCTCAATTAAATATCCTGAATCATCACCTTCCTTTTACCCTTCGTTTATCACCTCTACATTAGTTGTAGATAATCTAAGATAGGATCCCTTTTCTTGTTAGTCTTTCTAGTCATCGCTTCCTTTGGGATAAAATAAATACGATAACTTGGAATACTCCCGGGTGAAGTGCTACATCGGTAATTTCTGTGCGCTTGCGGAATTATCCAATAGTCATTAGTTTTACCAACAAGCATTTCTGGCGCCGTTGCCGAGGATAGATTAAAACTCTATTCTTAGTAGCGACGCTAAGAAATGTCGACAAGCATTTCTGGCGTCGTTGCCGGGGAAGCATAGCCTAGAAATTTCTAATAAGAACGAATCCGGAAATCTATCTTTAGTTTAGTATCAATTAGTTGTAGGGGGTTTACCCCTCTGCCTTTGCTTCTCTATATTGTGAAGCAAGGTAGTGTATGAGCGAGTACCAATTCAAGGCAACCACATTAGAAAATCCTGAGATATCCCGAAGGAGAATTAGACGTCGTCAAGTGTCCCATCGGAGATTCAGCTCACACTTGGATTCACTCAAGGAAGGAGGCTCAGCACCATCGTTCAAGCAGCCAATGGCTAACCCCTCAGTCTCTGACTTCTCATCTCCCTCAGTCACCCAAATAACTTTTGGACCGAGAGTAGAAGTAGAAGAAGTAGACTTTGAGATTAAGCCATCGCTAATCTCTATGGTGCAAGCCAGTACATTTAGTGGAAAGCCACATGAGGATGCAAATGCACATCTCCAGCACTTTCTAGAGGTGTGTGGCACCATTGCCATCAAAAGGGTCACAACTGACGCCATCAATCTTCGCTTATTCCCATTCCCTTTGACTGGCAAAGCGAAGCAATGGTTTTACACTCAACCCGATGATGTTAACACCTGGAGAAGGTGTGCCAATGCATTTCTCACGAAATTCTTCCCTATGGGCAAGACATCTGCTCTATGGGCCAAGATTTCGAGCTTCCAACAGCAGGCAGACGAGACTATTCCTGAAGCCTGGGAAAGTCTTCAGGAATACATCCGAGAATGTCCACATCATGGAATCAAGGAATGGATCCTGATTCAAGGTTTCTATCATGGGCTAACTCCAGTAGCCCATAGTCACCTTGATGCCGCTGCAAGAGGATCGTTCACCTCCCTGAATATCACTCAAGCCAAGAATCTCATTGAGAACATAGTGTCAAATCAAGAGTGGAGTGGAGAACGTCCTCAACCTAAGAAGAGAGGCATGAACACCATTGAAGAAGTGAATGCCATCTCCAACAAGATGGAGCTCTTGATGAAGAAATTGGACGAACGAGCCAAGTTCAAGAAACATCGAGAGGCCATCCAACAGTACGCCTCAGCACATGCATACAAATCAAATCAAGAGAGCGAGGTGCAAAATGTAAGCCATGAAGTTGTGTATGCCACCAACAACGGGCAACCTCAACAAGGAGGAATGACTTCGCGCTTCAAAGGCCAAGGTAACCCCAATTGGCTTTCACTTAAAGATCTTGTCATAAAGCAAGCTAAAATCAATGAAGAAATGAATAAAAGATTACTAGCTAATGACAAGGTTCTTGAGTATTTAACTTCTAAAACTGATTCTCTTGCTTCTTCTGTCAAAGATCAATTGAACTTTAATAAAATATTAGAGTCTCAATTAGCACAAATAGCTGCTACTATTCCATCTCCTGTAAATTCTTGCAACACCTTAAATGTGGTGACCACGAGAGGGGGTAAGATCACTCGTGATCCACCAAATCCTAATATAACAACAAGGAGGAGTACGAGAAAAGACAAGGAAGATGAGGCAGAAGAAGAAGAAGAGGAACAACCATCCAAGGAAGATGACACCAAGTTCCATGAAAAGACGGCTCCACACGAGTTCTACGACACCAGTAGATTGCTGCCCTTTCCAAGGACGAGGAAACGAACAACCGACGAACAATTCGGCAAATTCGTCGAGGTAATTCATTAGTTGTATGTCAATATTCCATGCTTCAGAGAAATATCTTGTTGCATACATGGTACTCTTGAAATATAAACATTGTAGCAACTCCTGATCCACCGAGACTAAGTTTGATTATTTGCTCGGGACGAGCAAAGGTTAAGCTTGGGGGATCTTGTTGACGATAATTATAGCATAAAAATACATATCAAAATATCATCAACAGGCTCGAAAATAGAGAAGAATGACATAACATAGACATGTTTTATCAATAAAAGGTTCCACTTGTACTCTTAGTATTTGATTTGCAGGTATAACAGAATAAGAAGGAAATGGACACCTGGACCCACCCAAGGTGGGGTCGGCTGACCCCACCATGGGAGCTCCTCGGGCTTGGTGATGTGGCACTATCCAAGTGAAGCTTCACCAAGCTACTTTCCACCATCAGATCAGAAATGTGTTTGCATTCAACGATGAAAGATGAGAAGCACATGGATCCATGGGCCCACACAAGAAAGCAAATGCAACCAACATATGACACCATGCTCCATGACATGTGGGGACATCAGGGGACACAAGTTGGTGGGCCAACCCTATCATAGGGGGGTCGACCGATGTGGATACATGGGTGTATGCCGAGTCTCGAGTGATGACTGATTGTCAACGGGTTTGATCGCAGGTTCTTTGGCTTGTGTTGTGCAGGTGTTGAGCACAGAGACAGTGATCGAGGGCAAGGTGAAGGTCAAGTAGAGGCGTGTCGTGCCGATGGACCGGGAGCGGTGAAGGGCGGACGTGAGGCTTTGACGGTTTCCAGGTTTGGGCCTCAAAACCTGGGCGCTGGCGGGTTTCCTGGTTTCGGCCACAAAACCAGGGGATGGACTTGGAGGCTGGTTTCCCGGTTTGAGCCTCAAAACCGGGGGTGGACGTGAAGGCCTGGTTTCCCGGTTTCGGCCACAAAACCGGGGGCAGAGTCCGTGAAGAGGACGCAGAGCGGTGGCGGCACGTGGCGGCAATCGGTGAGGTTGCGTCGAGGCAACGCTACCAGTTGTGCGAGTGTGACCGTCGGATCCACCTACCATCGAGTTGCTCCAGAATAACCTTAGGGTTTAGCTGGTTCCCTCTGTAAGTAGTTAGGGGTAGAGTGGGAATTAGGAATAGTTAGAAGTAGGATAAGTAGGGGGAGACACCCACCTCCCCATTGATCTCAGTCATTTTGCTCTTTGCTTCTAGGGTTTCCTGCTCTCCCAATCCCCTGCTGTAGCGAACTGAGATCCACAGAGAAGAGAACAATACCTCTGTGCCCGTGAGATTTTGAGGAAGTGAGACCGTAATCTCACTATTGTAGCGTGTGGTAGCCACACGGTTGCAATTCCGTGGTTGTGATTCGTGTTTTGATTGTGTTCTTCGCGGATTACTTTTTCTCCACGTTTTTCCTGTCGTTCGATCTCTTTGCTCGGTTCATCTTTTGCAAATCCATTTGAACCAAGTTGTTCTAAGTCGTGAGGCACTTCTTTCCACTAAAGGAATTCACCTCTAACCTCACGGTCTAGGAGTTCGATCGATTTTAGTTTCGGGTCCAGTTTTTCTCCCTTTCCCAAAATTCTTCGATTCATCGATTTGGAGATAGGTTCGAGCCATGATCTCTTAGAGATAGCTCACTATCATCCTGGTGACTCTTCTCACCAAGTTTGATCCCTAGAGGATTTGTTTTGGGTGAGATCGAGTCGAATCGGTGAACGAACGGAGCAGTTTCGGGGTGACCGGACGCACGCATCGTGATGACCGGACGCTGGCAACGTGAGTCCGGTCATTGAATGTTCACTGTGTTTTTCGAGATGTGGACCGGACACACCAGTTGACCACTGACCGGACTCGACTGTCACACTGTTCACTGTTTTTGTCTGTGTTGACCGGACGCTCTGACCTTGACCGGACGCACTTCTCGCTGTGAGTCCGGTCATTTACAGAGAGCTCCAAAATCGGATTTCGCCTGACCGGATGCGTCCGGTGTTCAGTGACCGGACGCAGGCAGAGTCCGGTCAGTGCTATTTTGCACGTTTTCGTCCGCAGTTTGTTCGTCCGACTTTCGATTTGAGATCCGCTTGTTGCGTTGTATTCCTGACTTCGTGCTCTTCATAAATCGAGCTTCTCGCTTTACAAAATAGCATGAATCCCCCTCGCGTTGCTCGGGGGGAGGTTGAGGTTACCCAAAGTTCATCCTGTCACTCGTTGACCTGCGTGAACTTGGGCAAGGGATCTTTTGTGGTGTCCCGCTGTGTTCCTAGGGAACATCCACCCATTCTCTTGGGTCGTGGACATCACGCGCATCGGTTTGCTTTTGGGGTTGATTCTCAGGGACAGTGGCGATAAGTTTCCGAAAGGAATTTTTTAAAGCTCCCATTCACCCCCCCTCTAGTCGCTTTCTGGTAGAACTTTCGGTCCTTCAATTGGTATCGGAGCAGGTTAAGGATCTTACACCTTAGCCGGTTCCAGATCCACAGAAGGCGACATGGATCGCGGCATGGGCAAACCGCCGTTCTTTGATGGGACAAACTATGCGTATTGGAAGATACGCATGTCGGCCTATCTCCAGAGCATGGGTTCTTCTGTTTGGGAGATTTGCAACAGGGACGATTATGTTGTCTTGGCTGCTCGTGTTACTCAGCTTCAGATGGATGAGCACGATGCCAATAGCCGAGCACGTAACGCTCTCTTCTCCTGTTTGAGCATGTCCGAGTTTGATCGCGTTTCTCACCTCCCCACAGCTCGTGAGATTTGGGCGACCCTCATGTGTTTCCATCAGGGAACCTCTCAAGTCAAATCTCGTCTCTACGAGTCACACAAGCGGGAGTACGAGAACTTTCGACACATGCCTGGCGAGAGCATAGAAAGTTTATTCACTCGCTTTCAGGTCATTGTCAACAAGATGAGAGCGAACAAGGAGTTGTTGCCTTTTGATGATCATGAGAGGGCTTTGAAGCTTTTGCACACTCTTGATCGGTCGGTGTGGGACTCAAAGGTCCAGGCGGTCATTGAATCGTCTAACTATGAGACCCTCACTTGCGACGAGCTCTTTAGCAAGCTCAAGTCTAGTGAGATTGACTCCATGTCGAGGGCTTCTTATGAAAATCCTTCTGGCCCGACTATGGCTTTGGTTTCTGGCTCTTCTACTAACCCCTCTAGAGGATTTGCACTCTCTTCACTCTTTTGTCACAGAGGACCAGCTGGAGTCTTTGGGGGATGATGAGTTGGCGATGCTCGCCAACCTGTTCTCGCGGTTCCACAACAACCGCATGAACCGTCGTCGAACCGCATGAACGCTCGGGATGCTACGAATGCGGCGACCCCGACCACTTCATCGCCAACTGCCCCAAGAAGAAGAACACATTTGGGAAGGGCGATCATGGGCACAAGTACAACTCCGGCAAGCGCAAGGAGAAGTACGTCCCCGCGAGGCACAAGCGGAGGGGCAGCTTCGAGAAGGAGTACATCAAGAAGAAGTACTTGGAGAAGGCCCAGGCTGAGCAGCGTGCGTTCTTCGCCACGCTCAGCGACGTCGATGGCTCGGATGACGACTCCGCTTGCTCAAGCGATGACGAGTCCGAGAAGAAGAAGAGGATCGAGGACAAGCTAAACGGCCTCTGCTTCTTCGCCGACGACGACGGCTTTTGCACTATGGCCCTTGGTGATGAGGTCGACGGAAAGCTGGAGGACTCCCCTCGGAACGACGACGACGACGACACCTCCCAGGTATCCCTCACCCACAACGAGCTTTCTGCTGAGGTTGAGAAGCTTACTGTCGCCTTGCTTAGTCAGGACAAGTTGCTTAGGCATGCTGCTAGAGAGCGCAAGGAGTTTAGGTAGAAGTGGGAGGACACGGTGAAGGAGCTTGAGTTTGCTAAGTCCACCGTGGTCGTTTCTGAGGAGGTGGAGTGTGAGATGTGCACCAAGCACATGACTGACCTTCTCACTCTGAGAGGTAAGTATGCTGCTTTGGTAGGAGAGGTGGATGAGCTCCGGGCTAGACCCATGCTGTTGGGTGCGTGCAAGACTTGTCCTGTCTTGCAATCTGAGTTGGCAGAGAAGAATGCCAAGATTGTGTCTCTTGAAGAGGCCAACTCAGGTAGCACATGTGTGGCTAGGTGTGTTCTTTGTGAGGGTTTGGAGATGGAGATCGCTAATGTGAAGCATGACAAGATGCAAACCGAGGAGGAAAACACATACCTTCGGACCATCTTGTCATGGGTGTCTAGTGGTGAGCCACAGCTCGGGATGATGATCTCCCAATTCAAGCGAGCTGCTGGAGGTCCTGGTGTAGGTTTTGCTCCGAGTGTTGATGTTTCATCTTTTGGGAAGATTGGAGAGTCGAGTGGTCTTAACCCATGTGAGAAGCCCAACTCCACCACTACCCCCAAGCTTACCAAGATTCCACCCAAAGAGCCACTCAAGCCTAACACCAAGGATGGGGTCTTTGTTGAGCCTCTGAGAGCTCCACCCAAGAAACAATCATGGGCTCCCAAACCAAACCACCTGAAGAACAAGCTGGACACAATGCCACCCATCCAAGAGGAGCTTATGCCACAGAAGGGCAAAGTGATCCACACCCACTACCGTGAGTACCAACAACCCCCTTTGAGAGCGGTGAGGTACCATTGTGAGCACTGTGGGAGAGATGGACACTTGAGTGAGTTCTGCTTTCGGTGTAAGAGAGAGGCGCGCCGTGCTAGGGAGATGAACAATGCGGACATGTACCATCCTTTCCATGATGTACATGCGCCGAATGTTCAGAGGCGTGCTGCTTGGCCCAGAGGTCCAGAACCTCAAGTTTCAAGGCCTAGGCAGCGGAGAGGACGTGCCCGGCGGGAGCCTGCAGTTGTAGGCTATGTGGACCCCGTGGCGGTGGCTTTGTAGTTGAGCGTTTTCCCCCACCGCGTTTTGAGTATCGCGATGGACGCTCTTCCCTTAGCGGACCACGTTTTCCTCAACGTGGTGATCGCTTTCCCCGTAGACGTGCTAGGAATGGTTTTTCTGCTAACCGTTCTTTTGAGCAGCCGGCCCAACACTGGTATTCTTCCTACTTCACTAACCCCAGTGTTGGACCGTATGCTCATCCTATGTCTTTTTATTGATGTAGGTAAAACGATTGGAGGACGTTTGGTTGGTGGATTCCGGTTGCTCGAGGCACATGACCGGAAATGCCAAGTGGTTCTCCAGTCTTAGTCCTGTCGCCGGAAAGGAATTTATCACCTTCGGCGACAATAGCAAAGGTAGAGTGTTGTCCCGTGGGTCGGTGCAAGTTAATGAGCACTTTGTGTTGCGCGATGTTGCTCTTGTTTCTAACTTGCATTTTAACCTTCTCTCTGTTTCGCAACTTTTTGATGATGACTATGAGATTCGTTTTAAACCGAATCTCAGTCGCATTTTAGATCCTCAGGGCAATCTTGTTTGTATGATTTCGCTCTTTGGGAAAGTCTTTCGTGCGAATTTCGGAGTCGTTTGGTATTTCTCGCTGTCTTGTGGCTGGTCCTTCCTCCTCTGATCTTTGGAAGTGGCATAGGAGAATAGGACATTTGAGCTTCGACTTGCTTGCAAGACTTAGCTCACTTGGCCTAATCCGAGGATTTCCCAAGTTGTCGATGGAGAAGGATCTTGTTTGCCATTCTTGTAGACATGGGAAGATGGTTGCCGGTCCCCACCATCCAGTGACTCAGGTCATGACACAGCGCCCTGGAGAGCTTTTACACATGGATCTTGTTGGTCCGGCTCGGGTGAGCTCGGTTGGGGGGAAGTGGTATGTGCTTGTTGTTGTTGACGACTTTTCAAGGTATTCATGGGTCTTCTTTTTGTCTGAGAAGACCGAGACTTTCTCTTTTGCTCGCAATCTGATTTTGCGTCTTCAGAATGAGTTCCCTTTAAACTCGATGCGAGCTATTAGGAGTGATAATGGTTCCGAATTCAAGAATTCGGATTTTGAGAAGTTTTGTAACTCTTTGGGTTTAGAGCATCAGTTTTCTTCCCCCTACACATCGCCACAGAATGGTGTTGTAGAGAGGAAGAATCGAACCCTTGTAGAGATGGCCAGGACGATGCTCGATGAGCATAGGACTCCTAGGCGATATTGGGCCGAAGCTATGAACACTGCATGCTATATTTCCAATCGCATTTTTCTCCGAGCTTACTTGAAAAAGACTTCTTATGAGTTGCGATTTGGGAGACAGCCCAAGGTGAGTTATTTTAGAGTCTTCGGTTGCCATTGTTTTATATTGAAGAAAGGCAACCTGGACAAATTTGAGTCTCGCTCTTCTGACGGTGTATTTTTGGGTTATGGCACCCACACTAGAGCTTATCGTGTACTTAACCTTGATACTAACCGAGTCATGGAGACATCCGATGTCACCTTCGATGAGACCATGGTTTGTCCTTCTTCTCGTTTTGAGCGTGCAGGTGATCATGAGGTTGGTGAGCCTCTTTTTGATGACGAGGACGAGGGTGTTGAAGGTATGGATGATCCAGCACCCCCTCCACCTGTTGTGCCGCAAGGAGCGGCTTCTACTACGACTCACGGCCCCGACACTTCTTCTTCCTAGGGGCCGTGGGATCCGCCACCCCGAGCGGTACATTTTGTACCCGGGGAGGCACCAGCTGCTATTGAGGGGGAGGCCACTTCTGCTCGAGAGGCGCCTCGACACATCCAGCGCCAACACCCCCCTCAGCAGATGATCGGCAACATTGATGAACGTGTCACTCGGTCCAGGTCTCAAATCTCTCACTTTGCTCATTCTGCTTTTGTTGCTGATTTTGAGCCCCGAGATGTTGGACACGCTTTGACGGATCCGGATTGGGTCAACGCCATGCATGAGGAGTTAGAGAACTTTGAGCGAAATCGGGTTTGGTTTTTAGTTCCACCTCCTCCAGACTGTAAGCCTATTGGGACAAAATGGGTTTTCAAAAACAAGCAAGGAGAGGATGGCCACGTTGTTAGAAACAAGGCCAGGCTTGTAGCGAAGGGCTATAGTCAGAAGGAGGGGATAGACTATGAGGAGACTTTCACTCCTGTAGCTCATTTGGAGGCTATTAGGATACTCTTGGCTTTTGCTGCATCCAAAGGTTTCAAACTTTTTCAAATGGATGTCAAGAGTGCCTTCTTAGACGGCTACATAGAAGAAAAGGTTTATGTTGAACAACCCCCCGGTTTTGAAAATCCCAAGTTTCCAAACCATGTTTTCAAACTCCACAAAGCTTTATATGGTTTGAATCAAGCCCCTAGAGCCTGGTATGATAGGTTGAAAACCTATTTGCTTGCTAAGGGTTTTAAAATGGGATGTGTGGATAAAACGCTCTTTCTCCTCAAGCAAGGCAAAGACACTCTCTTGGTCCAGATTTACGTGGATGATATCATTTTTGGTGGTTCTTCTCACGCTTTGGTTGCCAAGTTTGCAGATACTATGAGCAGGGAGTTTGAGATGAGTATGATGGGCGAGCTGACTTTCTTTCTCGGATTGCAAATTAAGCAATCCCGAGAAGGG
Source organism: Coix lacryma-jobi var. lacryma-jobi (assembly GCA_009763385.1). Lineage (NCBI taxonomy): Eukaryota > Viridiplantae > Streptophyta > Magnoliopsida > Poales > Poaceae > Coix > Coix lacryma-jobi. The sequence continues at coordinate 44,617,888 of CM019828.1, forward strand.
ACGTTTGTGCACCAGGACAAGTATACCAAGGACTTGCTGAAGAAGTTCGATATGGGTGAGGCCAAGCCTCTTTCAACACCCATGTCGACCACGACGGCCCTGGATGCGGACAAGGATGGAGAAGTTGTGGACCAGAAGGAGTACCGAAGCATGATCGGGTCGCGTTCTACCTGACGGCGACACGCCCGGACATCCAGTTCGCGGTGTGCCTGTGCGCGCGCTTTCAGGCGTCGCCGCGCACTTCTCACCGTCAGGCGGTCAAGCGCATTTTCAGGTACCTTCGTGTCACACCTGAGTTTGGGATTTGGTATTCAGCTTCCTCCACTCTCTCCCTTTGCGGTTATTCCGATGCCGATTTTGCTGGTTGTCGCATTGAGCGCAAGTCCACTTCTGGGACTTGCCAGTTTATTGGTTCTTCTCTTGTATTGTGGTCTTCTCGCAAGCAGTCTAGTGTCGCCCAGTCTACCACGGAGGCTGAGTATGTTGCTGCGGCTAGCTGATGTTCCCAGTTGCTTTGGATGATGGCCACTTTGCGTGATTTTGGTCTGAGCTTTTCTCGAGTTCCTTTGCTTTCTGACAGCACGAGTGCGATTAGCGTTGCTAAGAACCCTGTGCTTTACTCGAAGACCAAACACATTGATGTGCGCTTTCATTTTCTACGAGACCATTATGAAAAGGGTGATATCGACCTTCGCCATGTCGATACTCATCATCAGTTGGCTGATATTTTCACCAAGCCTTTGGACGAATCAACCTTTAATCGGTTGAGGGGTGAGCTTGGTGTGTGTTTCCCCTTTTAGATGGGGGAAACATTTTGGTTCTTGTATCATAAACTGACTTTTCATTTCTCTTTGTTTCTTCAATTGGTATCTTCTTGCATCTTTTCTGCATTTCATTTTACATACGCTTTTACATTCTGAGCTTCTTGGATATAATTGTTAGAATGTAATTATGCTCTGTGTAGTGCATGCTCCGATGCTTTATGTTGATGCTTGTAGCTTATGCTCCCCCTGATCACTAATCCATACTATGAGCTGAGCTGTTTTAAATTGGTGAACTTGTCTAAAGAACTTAAAACTTGAAAATGTTCACCATCGAGATGTGCAACTAGCCTGTGTAGAATATGTTAAAATCGCACTCGTGCTTTTCATATATGCTAGGTTGCTATGTCTCTAGTTCTGAGTCTGTCACTTGCTTGGTCTGTTCATATTCTGTCAATAAAATCTGAACCAAGTTTTAAGTAAATTGAAAAGATCGAGATGGGATTGCTTGTCAACACATCACATTTTCGAGACTGTTTCTCATTGCACTTTGAGTTAAACTTGAGCTGTGTAGTGTATGACCGAAACTGTTGCTTTAAGCTTCTGATTGCTTCTGCATAGGCTTCGCACAGTTGAAAAGTTAGGCAATGACAAGCTTTCAACCTCTCGCAATCACATGCTAAATTCTGAACTTGTGCTATTTCACTGCTGCAACTCCGATCTAAAATTTGAAATCACAAGTTATGCTTCATTCTATAGCATGATGGTTGAACTTTGCTAGGGGTAGTTCACCTTGCATACATGGTTAGCACTTGTCTGATTTCCTGTCTATACATGTGTAGTGCTATTTTGATGGTGAATACCTTTTTGGCTAAAAACTGCTCACTTTGCTCATATGTTCATATTTCATATTTGGTGATCAGTTTGAGCCTTCGCTAGCTTGTATGCTTTTCAGTGAGTCGTTGGAGCTATACTGTTTAGAGCATCTTTGCATTTTCTTGACTATATTCCTGAAGCTGCTAACTTGCATTTTGACTCGTATGCATGTTGGAAGGGGGAGAACTTCTCTTGTTGGCACTTTTGATGGTGCATTTTCTGAGGGGGAGAAAATTGCTTTCGGTTCCTTTTTGCTTGATGGTGCATTTTCAACTAAGGGGGAGAATTTGGACAAATCATGCCTCCCATGTTCAACTAAGGGGAGAGGAATCGGTTGTGTGCACCATGCAAGGGGGAGTTTTGCTCGTGGTAAATTTTTGAAATTTCCAATTGGTTCGGAGCGCCTCTATCTTGAGGGACTAGCAGTCGCATCTTTGCTTCAGTTGGCTTCAGTTGGTATCGAGCTTTTCAGTTGATGTCGAGCTTTCTGCTAGTCATGTTGAGCCTCTGTGCCTCTGTCTTGAGGGACTAGCATTTTGCTTTGATTTTTCAATTGGTATTTGCTAGCGGTGTTGAGCCTATTCTACCTCTTCTTGAGGGCTAGTTTTGCTTTGCTTGGTTGCGTCGAGCCGTTGCCCATGTCTTTGGGGACCAAGTTGTCTTGCTCTTTCCACTTGACCTTCTTCGGCTTTGCTATGCTTTTGGGTCATTTGGTCGAGTTCTCTCTTCTCCTTCTTCTTCCTTTCTATTTCCATTATGATTTGTGTGTGTAGTTGACAATGCACTCATCAAGGGGGAGATTGCGGATACATGGGTGTATGCCGAGTCTTGAGTGATGAGTGATTGTCAACGGGTTTGATCGCAGGTTCTTTGGCTTGTGTTGTGCAGGTGTTGAGCACAGAGACAGTGATCGAGGGTAAGGTGAAGGTCAAGTAGAGACGTGTCGTGCCGACGGACCGGGAGCGGTGAAGGGCGGACGTGAGGCTTGGACTGAGGGACCGGTGGCCCGAGGATCAGCTGTGGTGGCTGGCAGCCTGGGACAGCGACGAGCGAAGACTTGCGGGACATGGTGTTGTTCGGATCGAGGACCTGGGGACACGTGTCGGTGGACGGGGTGCACGGGCGGTGCATCCCCTCTACAGCCTCGGTTTGGTGGTAGAGACAGAGAAAAACCATCGGGTGGACGGTTTCCAGGTTTGGGCCACAAAACATGGGCGTGCTGCGGGTTTCCGAGTTTGGGCCACAAAACTCGGGCTAAGGACGGTTTCTAGGTTTGGGCCTCAAAACCTGGGCGCTGGCGGGTTTCCTGGTTTCGGCCACAAAACCAGGGGATGGACTTGGAGGCTGGTTTCCCGGTTTGGGCCTCAAAACCGGGGGTGGACGTGAAGGCCTAGTTTCCCGGTTTCGGCCACAAAACTGGGGGCGGAGTTCGTGAAGAGGATGCAGAGCGGTGGCGGCACGTGGCGGCAATCGGTGAGGTTGCGTCGAGGCAACGCTACCAGTTGTGCGGGCGTGGCCGTCAGATCCACCTACCATCGAGTTGGTCCAGAATAACCTTAGGGTTTAGCTGGTTCCCTCTGTAAGTAGTTAGGGGTAGAGTGGGAATTAGGAATAGTTAGAAGTAGGATAAGTAGGGGGAGACACCCACCTCCCCATTGATCTCAGTCATTTTGCTCTTTGCTTCTAGGGTTTCCTGCTCTCCCAATCCCCTGTTGTAGCGAACTGAGATCCACAGAGAAGAGAACAATACCTCTGTGCCCGTGAGATTTTGAGGAAGTGAGACCGTAATCTCACTATTGTAGCGTGTGGTAGCCACACGGTTGCAATTCCGTGGTTGTGATTCGTGTTTTGATTGTGTTCTTCGCGGATTACTTTTTCTCCACGTTTTTCCCGTCGTTCGATCTCTTTGCTCAGTTCATCTTTTGCAAATCCATTTGAACCAAGTTGTTCTAAGTCGTGAGGCACTTCTTTCCACTGAAGGAATTCACCTCTAACCTCACGGTCTAGGAGATCGATCGATTTTAGTTTCGGGTCAAGTTTTTCTCCCTTTCCCGAAATTCTTCGATTCATCGATTTGGAGATAGGTTCGAGCCATGATCTCTTAGAGATAGCTCACTATCATCCTTGTGACTCTTCTCACCAAGTTTGATCCCTAGAGGATTTGTTTTGGGTGAGATCGAGTCGAATCGGTGAACGAACGGAGTAGTTTCGGGGTGACCGGACGCACGCATCGTGATGACCGGACGCTGGCAACGTGAGTCCGGTCATTGAATGTTCACTGTGTTTTTCGAGATGTGGACCGGACACACCAGTTGACCACTGACCGGACTCGACTGTCACACTGTTCACTGTTTTTGTCTGTGTTGACCGGACGCTCTGACCTTGACCGGACGCACTTCTCGCTGTGAGTCCGGTCATTTACAGAGAGCTCCAAAATCGGATTTCGCCTGACCGGACGCGTCCGGTGTTCAGTGACCGGACGCAGGCAGAGTCCGGTCAGTGCTATTTTGCACGTTTTCGTCCGCAGTTTGTTCGTCTGACTTTCGATTTGAGATCCGCTTGTTGCGTTGGATTCCTGACTTCGTGCTCTTCAGAAATCGAGCTTCTCGCTTTACAAAATAGCCTGAATCCCCTTCGCGTTGCTCGGGGGGAGGTTGAGGTTACCCAAAGTTCATCCTGTCACTCGTTGACCTGCGTGAACTTGGGCAAGGGATCTTTTGTGGTGTCCCGCTGTGTTCCTAGGGAACATCCACCCATTCTCTTGGGTCGTGGACATCACGCGCATCGGTTTGCTTTTGGGGTTGATTCTCAGGGACAGTGGCGATAAGTTTCCGAAAGGAATTTTTAAAGCTCCCATTCACCCCCCCCCCCCCTCTGGTCGCTTTCTGGTAGCACTTTCGGTCCTTCAGCCGACCCCCCCTTGGTGGGCCCTGGCTACACTATTCAACATGATGACATCAGCACCTTCTAGAAGCAAAGTGGTGGGCCCACCTATCATTGGCTAGGTTCGGCCGACCCCATGGTGAACCCCATCCAATGTCGGTTGGTTGCACATGTTTCACACGTGAAGAAATCAAGGCCATCCATCCATGGCGGTTACAATGACGGTGGATCCAAGGGATGAGAGATGGGGAGCACACGGATCGATGACGTGGCGCGGAGTAGCCCCTACTCCACCTTCCCCTATAAATAGAGGCTTCATCCACCCTCTCAAGACATGGTTCATTAGAGTATTCACTTCATATGAGATACAAGTGTTAGCCTTCTAGTTGTAGTCTAGTGTGGGAGTTAGAGTGAGTCGAGCAAGCTCGGGGTCTCCGGAGTCATCTTCTGGGAGTCTGGTATTGCTCTTGTATCTTTCTCTTTCCAGAATTATTTATTATATATATTCTTCTTCTGCATTTCAAAGTGTTATCCTTTGTGCAATATTATTCTTGCAATAGTATTGTAGTGCTCTAGTTAGTCTTGTAGTAGTTACATACTAGATTGTGATCCTTACACAAACATCTTGGTTGTTTATCATCACCCGTAAAATGTTGCTTTAGTTAATCGTATATTAGCTAGAGTAATAAGGATTAGCATAAGCGTGGTGCTTAGGCTAAGACTTATCTTTGGTTGCCGCTGGCTTGCACGGACAGTAGGGGCGCATGGGCAAAAGGTGACAGATTTTGCCTGGCTACCTAGATCCCCTCACGTGAACTCAGGCTAGTTTTTAAAAGGTAAGGCGTCCATAAGCCAAATATCCGCTTGAGTACTGGGTTAGGTGAACAACCTTCTATCGCTTTACTCTCTCGTTTATCCCTAGCAACCAAGTTGAAGGTAATCAATCCTAGTTGTATCTACTATTTGATTAATTAGAACACGGGAGTGGATTAAGAATTTCACAGGAACCTTTCTCACTCGTTGTCCTCCCACCTAGCTATACTACACTAGTTATCTTTAACTATCTCAATTAAATATCCTGAATCATCACCTTCCTTTTACCCTTCGTTTATCACCTCTACATTAGTTGTAGCTAATCTAAGATAGGATCCCTTTTCTTGTTAGTCTTTCTAGTCATCGCTTCCTTTGGGATAAAATAAATACGATACCTTGGAATTCTCCCGGGTGAAGTGCTACATCGGTAATTTCTGTGCGCTTGCGGAATTATCCAATATTCATTAGTTTTACCAACAAGCATTTCTGGCGCCGTTGCCAAGGATAGATTAAAACTCTATTCTTAGTAGCGACGCTAAGAAATGTCAACAATACTAAAAGTACAATTAGTTATATTTTACCTATATTTAATACTCCTTGCATGTAGCTAAAGATTGATGTGACGGGAAATCTAGAAAAAATTGGGAGAAGTTGGGGAACTAAACATGACCTACATGGGGAGGTGCTGCCACTAGCTGCAGTCCACGAAACCGTCGCCGTGCTGCCGATTAAACCTGGAGGTGGCGGCCAGCTATCTTGCTTCAAGGGCAGAAATCGGCGCCATGGCTATATTGCTTCGATGCCTTGCCACGATCGGGACCTGGAGGTGGCGGCGCAAAAACTACGCTCAAGGAAACGTGCGCAAAAGAAAACCGCGCGATTACCGCCGACGACGCAAAGAAAAGTTTCACGGGAAAAAAACGTTTGGATCCACATTTGGTTTTGGCAGTCAATTTTGCCAAACTGGTAGAGATAACTTTCCTCCCCATCACTATGCCAGAAAACTCTATCTGCGACGCGTCTAAATCGTCATCTGTGACGCGTAAAACACGCGTCACTCTTTCTGCGTCAGAGATAAGGACACATCGGTGACGCGTAAATACGTGTCACTGATAAGAAGACATTTGTGACGCGGGTTAAGAGCAAGAGTCACAGATAACTACAAGACGCGTCACAAATACGTAACAAATAGTGACGCGGGTTTACAACACGCGTCACAGATACGTAAAAAAGAGTGACGGGGGTTTACAGAACGAGTCACTGATACCAGTAAAACGCGACACAAATAATGGTAAGACGCGTCGCAGTACATTACTAAGGGTGACGCGGGTTAAGAACACGTATCATAGATAATGGTAACACACGTCACTGATACATAACTAAAAGTGACGCGGAGTCAGAGTACGGGTCACGGACAAGAAACACAGGTGTGACGCTTCTTCACAACACGTGTCACGGATAAAGGATATATATATAATATATATATATATATTGTTCACAACCCAGATATATAATGCTACCAGAATTGTTCACAGCACAAATATTTACACATCTTGTTCACAACAGAAGCTCTTCAAATAGATATAAGTTTAACAGAGATTCAAATTCATTAATCCACAGCAAGTTTACAACTTGGACTTAACTTGTAGGATGATGGAACTCTCCTTTCTTGGCAATGACTTGTGCCACTAAGAACTTGGCTAGCTGTTCTCTAATCGCGTGCATGTCCATGGGTGTCGTCAACACTTCAAATTCCTGTGTCAAGATAGAACTTCAGTAAAAAAGAAACATATGGTACAATACAAGATAGAACTTCGGTAAAAAAAGAAACATATGGTACAGTACAAGTGTAAGTGTTCAGTTCAGCCATGAAACTAGTCACAACTAGTCCCCTGAAACTAGGAGGAACCAACGCATAATGGAGGCAAGCAAGCAACCATGCATCACATTCGTGCAACAACTAAACTGAGCAATATATATGGGTATTGGCCTATTGGGTGGGCGAAAATGATCACCTACGCCTCAACTAAATCTCTCTCTGCTTTGTACCTCACTCTGCCTATCAACACACAACAACATGGCTAGATAGGTTATTAACCACAGGTTAGTTGGGATGTGACACTTGTATTAACATTGCATTGCTAGCTGCTACTGCAGCACTGATTAGATTAGTAGGAGAGCAGCAAGGTTTAGCTAATGCATGGGAAACACTGAGATCATCAACACTGATAAGAAACTTCAGTCAACAAGGTTTCATTTATATTTTTCTATTACAGGAACTGGTATAAAAAGTCGACAGGTGACCAGCAGCACATGTACCTCAGCGCATTCCAAGTTTGTCTTTCTCATAGCTACAAACAAGTTGTGTGCAGCTGACCAGCCAGATGAATTGACAGAAGATTGTTGAAGGCACTGGCAAATATGTATAAAACACAGTCATTTCAAAATGAAAGTCGAACACAATACTTAATATACTAGAGGCACAATACTGACTTTGATGGTTGGAAGCACTTACTGCATACTTAAATTTGTGTTTCAATGGCTTTGGTTTGTCTTTCAGCCCGCTTGTGTGTCTTGCATAAGCCCTACATGCAAGAGTACAACACACATATATATGCATCATTATGTTCAATGACATTTATGAAAATAGTCAATAGCAGATAAGCAAACAACTCACTCATCAATCAATAGTTTTAGCATGCTGAAATCATGGTTTGCAGATCTGTTGGAATCAAGATATATGACCTTATCCCACTTTTGAATTACTATCACGACAATCCAATGATGACCACCAGTTAAGCAGCCAGAGTTGTAGGCAAACATTATGTAGTCATTCTTGGTATACTTGGTGAAGGCCTTTTGTACGTACTGCAGAACTATGTCTCTATCAAACTTTATGCTGTCTAGTGACATCATTTGCGGATCAAGAAAGCCCACAGGGATGTGCTTAGCCTTAGCTTCCACAACCAACGAGCTAAAAATAAGAAAGGCAATGAGAGTAAGAAGGATTTAGTGAATTTCTAAGTGAAGGGTGCAGTAAAAAATTAGGTCCCACCTAGGCCATGATGTAAAGTAGTAACCAGCTAAGAAGTCCATGTTGATGGACAAAAAAACTACTGCACAACTACTCTACTTCCACTGTTTGAACGAAGTCATACTTGAACATGCATGTATACAAGATTAGACCACAGTATATTGCATGTATAGACAAAAAAGTAGAAAGAAAAGTATCATACAGGCAGTATTGTATTTTGACAGAGAGCACTGAGCTATTGCATGTATACTAGTTCCTTACTGTATTTCTGCAATAGTATATATGCAACCACTGAGTATATGTATCCAACAGCTTGTATGTATACTGTATTTATGCAATACTATCCTTACTGTATTTCTGCAATAGTATATATGCAATACTCTTTGTGGCCTCATCTGGTTGAGATTGGGTTCGATGGGTCTCATGTGTTTGTTTCACTAGAATCCAGTCCCTCCTCCACTGTATCCTCTGTAGTAGAGCTTGTCTAAGTGTTTGGATATCATCATTAGGGGGTGGCTTCAGCACATAATCCTCATAACCCTCATATACAGATTCCACTTGGACTATTGCACAATCATAATCTATTTGGACTGATTCTAGTTCAAACTCCTTTGGGAACACCCGACCCTCTGCAACCAACATGCCTTTTTCTGCAAGATAGGACATGACATCTTGTGTGACCTTAGCTCTCACTTCTTCTGTAACTTCAGCTTTCACTTCCTCTTTAACTTTAGCTGCCACTTCTTCTCTAACTTCAGCTTTTATCGCATCCACATCCACATCTACTCCAGACCTCTTCCTCTTTCTGTACATGCCAGAACACCCAGAAAAACCATGCTTCCAACCAGAGTAACTTGAGACACCACGCACACGACCTGGCTGTTCAAGGCCCAAACATGCAGTTAGCACATCATTCTCCCTGACCCAAGTGATGCCTGACGATTCTGCGGTTGATTGCTTCTCCTTAATATCTTTAGAGATTTTTTGTGTTGCATCTTGTTTCCAGATGATTACAGCTTTATCTTCTGATATCTCAAGCGTACTCCTTCCTCGTAGAAAACTCATAGGGTGGCCTTTAGGGTAGGCGTCCCATGGGTTAGGGATGTTTTTTTGGCTAACTTTGCATCCTCCGCCTTCCACTTTTCCTCTTGCCCATCATACCCTGTAGAGCCCAGGCAATGGTTGTGCACATTCTTTTCCCGAAGACTTTGGTATGTCTTACTTCTTGCGAGTTCTTCTGGGGACTTCTTCAATACCTCAAATTCTGCCCAATCTTCAGGGTCAAGGTACGGGTGCTTCTCAAAGGGACTGAGATTTTTATCAATAAAGTCAATCACTAGCCTATGCTTGTGGTTTCTCCAACTCTTAGATATTGCCTTCATCATATACTTAAACCCCTCATTTTTCTTTACATCTGCAAACTTCAAGAAGGGAATCACATATTTTTCAAACAATTCCAATTTCTTCTCACGAGTAAGGTCGTTGAATGATGGCATAACTAAGGATAGTTGTTGCCTAGCAATCAAACGAGCAAGCAGCCGCAATCTTCTTTGTCCTTCGACCTCAATTGGCTTCCCATTTGGACGAGTCTCTTTGACCTCAATCATGTCAGTAGGCCACTTGGATGTTGTCTTTGGTTTTCGAGGTCGGTGTCCAAGATCAGGCACAGACTGCTGCTGCTCGTCATCAACAGGTGATTCAACTTCTTCCTCAGAAACAGATTGTCCCCCCGATTCGTCTTCACCACTTGATGAAGAATCCCTAGAAGAAACCTGTCAATCAAAATCAAGAAAGATGTGGTTCAACAAATTGCACATAACTTAATTTAGATGCTAGAAATATGTTAAACACTTGAAATGATTGTGGTCTGTGATAGCTTACCATTTTGATGTGGAACTGAAATCAACTGCAGTACAACACCCACAACACTAGCAGGTCAGCAAAGAACACCCTATCAAAGGTATGGAACAGCTGGAAGAAGTTGCCTCCTGGTAGGCAAGACAAGAAAAATTTGTCAGAGCTTAAGTGTTTTATGATTATCTCACAGCAAGTGAACAAAATCTATAACTTTGCCAAACATACTAAATAAAACTAAAAATAAGTTCAGTAAAGGAAACATGCATAAATAACCTGGCCTTGCAATTTGTACATATATCAGTTCATGAGGAAAAAAATATTTTGACAGACAAATTAATCCTTCGTCCTATGATCTGAAGACCAGCATGTGCACATTATTTCAGGATTTAAAAGTGTGTGCTAGCTCTCCTAATTGTGTAAACTGTGCGGCTATATGTATGACTCGAGAGGATCGGATCGGATAAGCAGCTGTTAGCAGTACTAGAGATAGCAGTAATAGAATAATGAGCATAGTTCGATGAAACACTTTCAATTACTGAATGCATGTACAGTCTTGTATACTTCTATGTAGTACTAGTATGACACACACACTTTCAAGTATTATTTGGCACCCAAGTATAAGATACTACGTACTCAACACTGAATACTATGAAGTCAAGAAGACAATACTGCAGCACTAGTCTACCAAGGTCCAAGAATCAGCCACAGCAAAGGAGGAACTGAAAGAAAAATAATATCATAGTTAAACAAGAAAGTTGTAGAAAAAATGGAGGCACAGTATCAATTGTTTCCTCCACTATGCAAATCAGAGGCATTGTGTGAGCAAGAAAAAATATCCATGGTAAAATGTGTCAACTGGATGGGGCAACATGCCATTGCTGAAAAACTAGTACTACTCATAGTGATGTCATTATAAGCTAATGCGTGTAGCACCATCCCATGCCTGATTATAAGCTAATGAGCAAAGACATGATAGCCTACAAAATGAGCAAAGCTAGGGATCTGAGGATTCGGGTTTGGGGCTCACCTTTGGATGATGCAGGCCGCTCAGCGCTCCGGCCTCCTCGATCTGGTGCCGCACTGCCTCGTGGCCGCCGAAGCCGACCTTGGTGGGTGTCAGCGAGAGGATGCGCGTGGCTGTTGCGGCGCTTCCCAGCCACAGACTGCCCAGCCGCCGCCGACGAAGTCTCCTGTGTTGCTTCCAACAGCGTCGGGTCCGCCTCCTCCTGTGTCGCCGACGCCTGCGCGGACGCAGCCTCCTCCTACATCGTCTACACCATCCTCACCTCCTGCTCTCGAATGGCTACACTGGCTGCTGGAGAATCGAGGGCGAGAGAGACGTCGGTGCAGGCGTTAGGGCTACGAGAGAGAGGCAGGCGGCGCACGCGTTAGGGCTGCGAGAGAGAGATGGCGGCTGGGGGAGGAGAGGTGGCTGCGGGGACGGGAGTTTGCAGGAGAGGGAAAAGGGATACACGTAATTGGGCCTGCTGGTTTTTGGCCCAAACAAAATAGAATGACCTGGCTGCGACCAACTGAAGACCAGAGCAACACCCCTCGCAAGTAATAAGAACTACTCTCTGACTCTCAGTAGTACTAGTACAAGGCTATATAGAACAGACTATAAGGAAGCTAAATCAAACAGAGAAGCTAAACCACAGATTACTTAGCCATATGAGTACCACAGATTACTTAGCCATATGAGTACGTACTTTTCCTGTTGCTTGGGAACAAGTCCAATCCGCATAGCCTGGTAGAACAGTAGGCTCCATTCATTCCTTTTAGTGCTTGTGTCTGCTCTTTGACATCTCCAAACTGAATAGCCATTTGCAAAGCACCACAAATGTACTAACGGCGTATCCAATTAAATTCAATCTCTGAATCTCTGAATCTCTGAAAGAGAAATGCATATCCAAACTTTAGACAAATTTTGACATTGAGATAGATCAAGCACCTATAGCAGTGCAAGCATACTAGTACCAACTGAAGCAGAAATGACTAACTTGCATTGCTGACAGCTTTGGCAGCTCCATCCCCACCATGTCCATCAATTACAGTTATGCAGTTCTCTACTTATTTGAGCTCAGATGTACAACCATAAACATTAAGAAGTCAATCTGGCAATATACAGTACAGTCATCAAGAAGTTAATTTGACAATATACATTCTGAAATCTGATCTTGAAAACTGAAATTTGCATATGAAAAACAGTGCTCGGACCAAGAATATCTTGTAAAAGACTTTAATGTTCACAGTTACTGGTAGTTTCAGAACTACATGCAACAAAGAAAATGACTGAAAGAACAAGTAATTTCTAAGTGTACCTTCAATAAATAAGCATTACTTTCTCTTGTGTACTTGCCGTTTTTTACGCCCTTTTTCCACGGTGGCCTCTTCAACATGGCCATCTCGTAAGTATGGAGTTTCCTCACTCTCCAGAATCACAGGGAGTTTCCAATCACCAAAATGAGGGACTAAATCCATTTGATTGTACTCTTCCTCCTTCACACCATCAATTCCGACAACCCATTTTTTACCAGGCAGAACTACAAGGCGTTTCTTATTTTGCATGTCGCGCACATAAAAGACTTGTGAAACCTGAGTTGCAAGTACGAATGGTTCATCCTTGTACCCAACCTGCTCAAAATCAACGGTGGTGAAGCCATAGTCATCCTTCGTGATGCCCTTTGTGCCCTTAACCCAACGACACCGAAACACGGTCACCTTGAAGGGCTCCTTGATGCCAGGATAAGTGAGCTCCCAGATTTCCTCTATCTGACCATAGTATGCGTCCTTTTGTGCACCATTGCTGTCATAAGCAACTACACAAACACCACTATTTTGGTACACGCTTTTCTGGTCTTGAGCCAAGGTGTAGAATGTGTATCCATTTATGTCATAACCTTGATAACTTGTGATTGTGAACAGAGGGCCTTGTGCTAGGTTTCGAAGCCCTTCATCATCAGTGCAAGAGCTTGAACTAATCCGCTTTTTGAACCAAGTGTTGAATCCCTTCATATGTTCCCTCCCTATCCAAGCTTCGCTCCGACGTGGATTCTCTTGATGCAACTTCTTCTTATGCTCCTCGATATAAGGAGACACTTGTAACGTGTGTACCAACACGAGAAAGTGAGCTTGTCGGTAGTCATTTGGGTCTGGATTAAGTGTCTTCTTCCCAAGAGTCCCTATCCCCGCTAGCCTTCCCTCATGGGGAGACTTATATAAGCCGATTGGATTTGTAGGATCAATGTACCCAAGGCACCAGTCAACCACCTCCTCAGCAGAGTAACCCTGGACCATGCTTCCCTCAGGATGAACCCGACTCTTTGTATACCGGTTCAAAGTGCTCATGAATCTCTCATACGGGTACATATGATGCAGGAACACAAGACCAAGGTACTTTATTTCCTTGACCAGATGAGAAATGAGATGAACGGATACATCAAAGAACGTCGGGGGGAAGTGAGCCTCTAGAAGACACATTTTCTGAAAAACCTTCTTCTCAAAATTGTCCAGTGAACTCACATCAAGAACCTTCTGAGAGATTGCATTGAAGAAGAAGCATAAGCTCATGATTGTCATTCGGACTTTTTCTGGCAAATTGTTCCTGATCCCAACCGCAAGCATTGTTGTGAGCATGATATCACAATCATGTGCCTTCATGGGGAGCATTTTGTTCTCTTTTGGCGCCACGAGTTTCCTTATGTCTGCTGAGTATCCAGAGGGAACTTTCACGCTATGAAAGAAGTCGCACAACTCATCCTTCTCTTTCTTAGTCAGATTTATGGCACATTTGGGTAGTTGGGCACTGGGGCCCTCGGGACACAACTCAGGCCTGATATCCATCTCTTCCATGTTCGCTCGTGCATTTGCATGGTCCTTGCTTTTCCCCTTGGTGTTCAAGAGTGTTCCGAGTAAGCTCCCACAAACGTTCTTTGTCACATGCATGACATCGATGCTGTGGCGAACTGCTAAGTCTTTCCAATAAGGAAGCTCCCACAAAATGGACTTCTTCTTCCACCTCTTACCAGCGACTTCTTCCTCCTTGCGCTTACTCTTTCCAAGGGCACTCTTTTTATTTTTCCCCAATGTAATATTGATGTCCTTTACCTGATCATAAACATCATGCCTAGTGAAATGCCTTGGAGGAGATCCTGTCTCAATCGTGCCATCAAACTGGTGTTTCATGCGCCGGTAAGGATGGGATCGGCTAAGGAAACGACGATGTTTTATGTAAACCCTCTTCTTGGATTTGTTCAGCCAAAGACTCTCGGTATCATCTAAGCATTGGAAACAATCCTTCTCCCCTTTAGATTGCCCAGACAAGCAACGGTGTCCTGGAACATCGGTGATGCTAGTTAACACCATGGCATGTAACTTGAATGACTCTCTCTTGAACCCATCATATACCTTGACACCATCTGACCAGAGGATCTTGAGCTCATCCACAACCAGCCTCAGATACACGTCGATGTCATTTCCTGGCTGATGCGGACCCGAGATCAAAAGTGGCATCATCATGTATTTCCTCCTGTTACACAGCCATGGTGCAATGTTGTAGATCGACAACAACACAGGCCAGACACTGTGTGAGCTACTCATGTTACCGAACGGGTCCATGCCATCCGTGCTAAGTGCAAAGCGAATGTTCCTTGGCTCATCTTTAAAAAATGCATACTTGGAGTCGATGACGCGCCACTGAACAGCATCCGCTGGATGCCGTAGGTAACCATCAATCTTGCGCCCCTCCTTGTGCCAACTCAACAGCTGTGCATCCTTGGCAGTTGCAAACAAACGCTTCAGGCGAGGGATTATAGGGAAGTACCATACCACCTTCCGAGGAGCTCCATGCCTCTTGTCCTCATCACCCCCATCATTTCTTCGTTTGCATCGAGAGACTCCACACTCATAGCATTCAGTTAGTTCAGAGTTTTCTTTACCATGGTATAGAATACAGTCATTCTTGCAAGCATCGATTTTCATGACCTCCAATCCCATAGGGCAAACAATCTGCTTGGCCTCATATGTGGTCTTGGGTAACTCATTCCTCTCAGGCAGCATGTCCTCCAATTGATGTAGCAATTCATCGAAGCTCCAGTCAGTCTAGTGATGTGTTGCCTTCAACTGGAGAAGCTTCAGAGTAGAAAACAACTTTGAATACTTCTCCTTGCAGTCCTTATAGAGAGGCGTCGCCATATCTGCCACCAGCCTCTTCAGCTTCTTTATCTCCTTCTCAGTGTACTCATCAAACCCCATGGCATCACGCACCATCTCCTCAAGGTCCTGTGACTTTTGGGCATAATTGGCACTAATATCTGCTATCTTGTCATCAGTGAGATCTGGTATGCAAGAGGGTCCTTCCTTGTTGTCCAGACCAGCAACATGAGTTCCATCATCATCCTGACTAGCAGCATGAGTTCCATCATCCTGACGTACGTCCATATGACCAGCTTGCATGTCTTGACCACTAACTCCTTCTCCATGCTTGTTCCAACATTTGTAGTCATCCATGAATCCTCGGAGGATCAAGTGGGCATAGAGTTCAAATGGATTCAAGAACTGCTTCTTATTCTCACAATCAACACATGGACACCACATAGTTGTCTTGTGTTGATTAAACATATCCACCTCTGTAGCTTTTATGAATGACCGCAGACCTTTCAAGTACTCAGCACATGCACGATTGCGAAGATACATCCAGCTCCTATCCTCCATATCTACAAAAGTATGAAAATAAATAAAATCAACTAATCCTTCATAGCATAGAAAGAAAAGTATTTTGTATTAAATAGAGAAAAAAACAGCAGAAACTAGTCTGAGATGCAAACCTGAAAACTTTGGTATTGTCTGACAGTATAGGCACGACCTCAAGAATTTTTTCTTCTAAGTTATTTGACCTCATTCAACCGGGAAACATTAGGAACCTCATTCAATTCAACGAAGGCCAGACCTTCAGATTTACTCTAGCATCACTCGATATATTTCTATGATAGCACATTGTGATTAAATAATGATAATAGTCCAGTGCCATAAACAATGATGGTGGAGGCGGACGTACTATGATATGGACGTCGTGCGCTGGAGACGGGGCGGTGCCGAAGTGGGCGGCGGCCGGCGAAGGTGCCAGGAGCAGTCGACGACCTCCCCTAGCGCGCCCCCTCTCATGACAGCAGCAAGGCAGGCGTGCGCTTACAGGCGCCGGAACCCGCAGCCGCCGCGGCCATGCCCTCCGCCTCGAGCCTCGGTTGGAAGGAGGGGCCCTCCTCGGCCTTCTCCGTGGACCTCGCAGCCGCCGCGTGCAGGCTGCTGGCCTTTCTCTGCGCGGCGCCGGCCAGGGTGGGCCCGCGGTCCGTGTGGAGGTACGAGCAGATGGGGGCGAGCAGATCGATGCTGGGCGGCGCGAGCACAGGGATGCGGCAGAGCGCAGGGCGGCGGAGCACGAGCTCAGGATGGACGAGCAGATCAAAGCTGGGCAGCGCGAGCACAGGGACGCGACGGAGCGTAGGGCAGCGGAGCGCACGGCGGCGGAGCGCAAGCTCGATCTGGGCATTTTCTTTTTTTTTAAGTATTTTTTAAGTAAGTACTATGCGTGAGTTTTCAGCCAGGTGAATTGTGACGCGGCTCAAAAAACGTGTCACAGATATGTATACATATCGGTGACACGTCTATAGAACAAGCGTCACGTTAATATTTGTGATGCGTTTTTGAAAGAAGTGTCACGGATAAGCTTTCCTATCACTGACGCGTGCAAGGAAAGCGCGTCAAATTATTTATCAGTGACGCGTCTTTTTTACAAGTGTCACCAATATGTCCATGTATCTGTGACACGTCAGAACAAAACCCGTCACATTATTTTTCAGTGACGCGCCTAGCCAAGATGCGTCACAAATATGTTGTTATCAGTGACGCGCCTTGTCCCTAGGGCATGGGCAACAGCTGATCTGTGACACGTCTTGTTGATCCGCGTCACAGATAAATAATTAGTGACGGGTTTCGTTTCCGTGTCACGAATCAAGGCGTCACAGATAACGTTTTCTGACAAAATATTGATTTGAGAGTTGACGAACTCTATGTTTTGCTAAACAAAATATGCAAAACCGTTAGAGTTGCTCTTACTACTAGTAAATGTTGTGGTTCAACGCTCCGTATAGCTATCTTTATTTGATAAACCATTTTCATAGTACAAAATGTAGGGTGTTGGATTCCAGCAACATTATTTTTTAGAAAGACAAGGAAGTTGGAACCGAAAGCCATACTGAGATAGTATTAGACCTATCGATTACTAGAGTTGATGTATTCATGGACAGAGGCAGTACTTCAGATGCAAATGATCGAGTATAAATTCAGTAGACATAATTCACCATAGAAAAGGAAGACCTTATTGAGTTATCTATAATCTCTATAATCTCTATATAGTTCATACCCACTAGTCATTTACTTCTTCTAAAGCTAGCTCCACAGCGAGCCACGTCATCAACATTTAATAGCTTGATGATCCATTCTGTTGTTTCTCATCCAATGATTAATGTCAATTTTACTATCTTCTATTTTATTCTCACGCACTCAGCCCACGTCCCACCAAATTAAAGTGTAATAATCCATTCCATAAGCATGCATGCAAGCTAATTTAAATTATCTCAATCTTTTCAGTTGAGACATGGTGTTTCATATTCTCCCAAGTAAGATGTGCATGATGTCTCTTTATATCCTGCCATAATAACCTCCTAGACATATGAGTAGCCCAAGTCTCTCCTATTTAATCCAAGCTTGGTCTATGCCTATGGATTACTCCGTTCATTCACCTCTTGCACTACAACAGAACATGTCTTTGGACAATCTATCAACTGAGGTTTAGTCTTGGCAAAAAATTACGTCCGGGACTAAAGACTTTTAGTCCTGGTTGGTAAAACCAACCTTCACGAGTGAATTCAAAAGGAAAACGTCCAGAACTATATCACGTGGGTTGTATAGCCGAGTTGGTAAGTGTGCGCGAGACAAGAGGTGCTGAGTTCGAATCTCACAGATGCATATTTATTTTTCTCGTGGAGCCTTTAGCCCCGGTTGGAAGCCGGAGGTAATTTTTCTCGTGGGAGCCTTTAGCCCCGGTTGGGAGCCGGGGGTTTCACCCTTTACCCTCTTCTCGTTTCTCGTGGGAGTCTTTAGCCCTGGCTCCCGAATTGCCTGCCCCGGTTGGGGAACGGGCCGGGGCTAAAGACAAGTTAGAGTAGCCTCAATTAGTTCATGCGATGTCCTTCGTCTGATTATCAAGACGACACAACCTCAGTTTCTCAATAAAAGCGTGTCCTTAGAAAAATATATGTCAGGCTCTATGTGCAGGACTAGCTAGAGAGCTAGCTAATCAATTCTCTGGGCACGTATCGGAGTACTAGTAATTTTACCATTCAACGATCTAACAGCATATGATAATGCTACATAATTTGAAGAACAATGTTGGTAATTTTTTTTAAGATTTGGACCAGTGTATTTTTTTCCTTCATCAAGAGCGTCAAATCTTGAGGTGAGCATCTCCAATTATTTGGAAAAATTGATTTAGGAAAAGTCATTTAGCAACTTGCTAAAACTTTTGGCAAGTGAATTTTTCATGTATCTCCAATAGTTTGGTAAATTGGGCTTAGTAAACATAAAAAATTGACGAATTTGGTAAATTGGGCTTAATAAACATAGAAAAGTAGACGCGGGTATACATGGCCAACGGGCCGGCCCGGGCCAGGCCGACCGAGGCACGGCGAGCCGCCTGGCCGGGCCGAGGCTGGGCCTCGTGCCCCAGCATCAGCCCAGGCCCGGCCCAGGCAGGGCTCGGGCCAGCCCGAAGGCTCGTCGGGCCCACCGGGCCCGTGAGGCCCACAATAAGATTTAGCTTTAAAATCTATATATTTATATTTATTTATTTATATATAAGTATATGTATATTTATATGTATTTATATATATATTTATATACATTTATTTTTATCGATGTACTCTGTAACACCTCTGGTGTTTAGCATATAATTAACTTGACATACCATCATTATCATCATTAAGCATCATGATCATGATTTCATGTGTATGCATTTTGCTAAGTGTATCTTTTTATGTGAATTACCTCTATTGCAAAAACCCTATTTAGCCCACTTCTCTCTACTAGGGCAAAATGGTAATTTCACCTCTGTGATTAGCTTTGTGTAATTCTTGTTCCTTTGGTGTCTTGAAGTGTTGTTGTGTTGGCCAAAGTTCAAAAATCAGAATTTGATTTCAAATCCCTTTTGCAAAACCCTGATTTCCAAATCCTGGATTTTATCCCTCTTTTTGTAATTTAAAAATTATTCAAAATTTGGGGTTGGTCCAAAAAGCAAAGTTGTAGATCTGACAAGGAGAAACAACTTTGGTATTCACAAATTTTCAGGTTTCAGTACAAAGTTTTGAGTTATTTCAAATTCAATCAAACTCCAGTTTTTGTCCCCTTTTCAATTTTCAAAATGAGTTCAAAAACTAATGAGTTTCTGGAAAAGTGTATAAAAGCAAAGTTGTAGGTTTTGATAAAAGGAACAACTTTCATGTTTGAAGATTTTCAAGTTTCAGTATAAAATCCAAAGTAATTTTGAATTGATTCAAATTTCAAAAGTGTCCCCTTTTCTGTTTTCAAATATTGTTCAAAAACTATTTGGAATTTGAAAATGTTCATATTGACAAAGTTGTAGATCTCATTTTTCTGAACAACTTTGATGTTTTGAGTTTTTGTCGCACAGTTCAAATTTTGAAAGTAATTTGCAAATTTCAGAAACTGGCCAAAAGTCAAACCCTACACCCTACCCTGTTCATCTTCTCCAGTAGGGGGGGGGGGGTCCGGCCATGGCCGCCTCGTCGTCGCCGCGTGCGCCACGCGCCTGGCTGCTGTCCGCCTGCTCCCGACCAGCCGCCTGCAACCGCGACAGCACGCCGCACCCGCACGCGCAACCGCTGACCCTCGCACCCGTCCCCCACTGCTCCCCGACATCGCCGCCGCGTGTTCAACGCCGGCGAGCTCACGCCCAGGCCCCGAGCGCGCGTCAACCCTGCTGTCAGAACACAATCGAGTGCGCATGCCTCCGTGAAGCTTACCCGCCTGCCCGTGACACCTCTCCGCCCCCGAGCGCGCCTATAAAACCTCCCCGCCGGTGAGCCGAAGCCCTCACCGCCTCCGCCACCGTGGCCAGCCCAGTCCGAACCCTCCGCCGCTCCACCACCTAGCTCAGAAGCTCCGCCTTGAACTCGTGAAGCTTTCCCACCCTCCAATTTCACCTTCCCCGCTCTCAATCGCCCGGCGTAACTCCATCTTCCCAAACTCCGACGGAAACCCGGCGAGCTCGGGTTCGTGAAATTCGCCGTCTCCGGCCATGACCATCCCTCACCGACCCCCGTGTCGTGTTCCTTGGTCCCGTGCGACTCTGACCAGGCCCTTGCGGTCTCGTGTGTTGCGCAGGGTCGCCGGAGCGCCGTCCGCCGCCCGCCGCCGAAGAAACTCCACCGAGCCCCACCCTCGAGCGCGTGTCGAGCCTCACCCTCGAGCACGTGTCGAGCCTCACCCTCGAGCCCTGCCTCCGATCCGTGGTAAGCACCCGAGGCCTTGGCCTCTGCTTCCACTCCGTCTCGCCCGAGCCCAAGCCTCGAGCACGCGTTCCGTCTCGCCCGAGCCCGAGCCTCGAGCGGACAGACCCTCACCACTTCGCTCGAGCCAGGCCTCGAGCGAACCCGTGCACCCTCCGCTCGTCGAGCCAGGCCTCGGACGGAGCACCCAATTTCCGTCTCGCCCGAGCCCGTCTCGCCCGAGCCTTTCTTAGAAGGAGCACAGTGCTCTTTCCTTTTTCTGAGAGTTTGGAATAGTGTTCTGTTTTCTCTTTTTTGTGTGAATTAATCTGTTGTTCCTTAAATACTGAGAAAATTATGGTATGCTCCTTGCACTGTGTAGTATTTTATAAAAATATAAAACTTGACTTTTCTGCAAAAATTTGAAAATGAAAAATCCCCCTTTTAATTAATAAATGATAGTTTTGGATTTTTAGAAAATGATTTATAACTCCAAAATTTATGAGATCACTTTTTGTGAGCTAGTTATGCCATGACAAGTCTCTGGTGAAATTTTGAAGTCATTTTAAACAAGTTGATTTTTGGGCTTTATTTTAATTAAGGAATAGTGCCTTTTGTTAATTAAATGTCTAGATTTAATTGAGCACCTTAATGACCTCCAAAAATTATGAAATTTGTTTTGCCACATACTTGTACCCTAATGAACTTGTGTGATTAATTTGGTAATTTTTGGAGCACCTTCATAAAATGACCTTTTTAAATAATTAAGAAAAATAGAAAAAGGTGATTAGGTTTAGCGTTGATTGACCTGTGATGTGACTTTTGGGATTGCTTGATGTTCATAGACCCCTACCCTTTGGTCTATGATGTTGTGAGGCTATGTTTGGTTGATGCTTAGGATAGTTATGATAAAGTCTAGTTTAATCAATTTTGTTTAAAGGAAGAAATGGTTAACTTTTATGCTCAACCTAGATTTCGATTATGCCTTGCCTTAGAGTAATCTTGAATCAGTGGTATTGCCTTGCACCTTAAGTCCATATCATCATTCTCATGAGCATTCATCATTGCATCCGTATAGTTGACGAAGAAGGACCTGAAGTCGAGGTAGCCGCCGAAGGACCTGTCTCCGAGGCAACCCCGAGCTCCGACGCTTATACCTACCCTGACTCTGCTCTTTTTGCCATCCAAGGCAAGCCCCGGTGCATTTAACCCTACCTTGCTTTTATAAATGTTTTCTTTAAATGTTTTGAGTTAAATTATTGCATTAGGTTGATAGGAGTTGAGTGAAATCCTATCTGATGCATTATCTACCTTGACCAATGAAACACCCGATACCTGCTTTTTAAAAGACTATTTGCAAAATGCTTAGCAATGCTATATGATAGATTTGCAATAAAAATGCCAATTTCAAAGTGTGATCACTTTAAGAATATTTATGGGAATTTCTGGTTTACTCCCACTGTTGGCTAAGTATCTGATCCGTACTTAGTCAATGGGAAGGAGAGGTTGTCCTTGCGTACGGTGCCGTCATGTTGTAGTCCGGGACTCAACAGTTGACACCGACCGGGACAGGGTTGAAAAACTGACAGGACCTGTACTCTTGGGTTAGAGTCCCGAGGTGCTTGTCGCTGGCTGGAAAATTTAGGGACCACCTGTATGGGGGCCTGATTGACTAAGACTTGCAACTATTCACATACTACGGAAAGCTTCGGCTCCGAGGAATCCTTTATTGGACCGACAACCGCGCACTGGGAGTGGAGAGATGGCGGAAGTAGCATGTACCCACGTGGGTTAGAGTCCCGGATTGGAGTGGTGTACTGTACTTCCGGGTGGCGTAGGACCGGGCCCAATCTTGGAGGAATCGTGGTAGACGAGTTGGCATATGCAAGCTTGGGTGCTACATATGCAGTGTGGATAGGGACCCTCAGCTGAGTATTATTTATCCGGATTAACGCTGCTCCTCGGTTATGGAGACTTAGTCACTGACTGTCAACAGGGAGTGGTTCTCAACTAGGTCTGTTTGGAAAGTAAAATGAATCAAGGATTATGTTGGAACAAGGAATACCGAATCTTTCAAGATAAAAATGAGGTTTACCAAAAATGCTTTTCTGCAAAATACTTGAACTTGCTTAAGCCTTACCTTGACTACCCTAAGCCTGCATTCCTGAGTCTTCTCCCTTTTCTTTAGTCGGGTAAGTCTTGTTGAGTACCTTTGTACTCAGGGTTCTTTTACCCATGTTGCAGGTATGGCAGATCCCTCAGTATGCCTTGGACCCTGCTGTGTGACTGTTGTTCAGGAAGAGGCCGATGAGGCCGATGAGTGATTATTCACCCTCGGGCTGGGTGATGTATCTTTATCTTTTAGTTGTTGTCATATGCTACCCTGCCAACTCTATTTGAACTATGGTCTGTAATAACTTCACTTTAATGTTATGTTGAACCCTGGTTTGTAAAACTATTGTTATTTAAGTCTTCCGCTATTTACTCCGATGTTATTTGTCAAAATGTTCAAGAGATTGTAACCGAATTGTGAGATGATCCCGCGGACATCGGGCACTGATGTAGCCCAGTGGCGAACCCGGTCTTAGTCTCTTGGCTGTACGGATCGACTGTCAGTGGTTGATAGTGATCAGTGGGCCATGGGATTAGGGTCGTTACGTCACAGAGTGGTATCGGAGCATCTCACTACGACGTTGCAATCTTTTTGCGAAAACTTCAAAAGGTTTTTAAGTCCAAAAACTAAACTTGACTATTTTGAGTCCAAATTGCTTCTCTCATCTCATCTTGTCTTTGGCAACTTAGCAAGACAACTTGTATAAGCCCTATGTACCTTACCTTAGTAGTTGCATTGCCTTGTTCCGTAGGAACGAATCATGCATCATGTCATAATCACTTAAGATAACTTCCTCTCTAAGTCGGTTGGGTTAGTATGCCTTTACCTTTTTCTTGCTAGCCTTTCTCACCTATAACCTCTTGTCCAGATATGGTCATCCTCAAGCGGACTGCTCGCAAGTCGACTGGATCGCACGGTGTGCCGCGTCACCAGCTGGCGCCACGCGCCGGAGAAGAGACTGGAGAATCCTCCAACGGACGTCACTTGTCCCGCCGCACCCGCAAGCAGCTGAAGGAGGAGATCAAGAATCTGAAGGCTGAGATGGAAAACATGGAGCATGACTTCTATCTTTCCCGCATGGAGTTTTATGAGGCACGAGCTTCCCTGGAGCAGGCCAATCGGAACACGGTTCGCGCTATCGAGCAGCGCAACGAGGCTTGGAACCGCGAGGACGTCGCCAGAGCCCAATTCCATGGACTGCAGCAGTACACTGCCCAGATTGAGCAGTACAATGATATGCTTCATGAGGAAGTGCATCAGCTGTACGACCAGCTCCACCCCATGATTCCACCTGTTGCTGAGGATCCAGAAGATGGAGTCGTGGAGGAACCTGAAGTAGAGCATGAGCCAGTCCAGAATGTAGAAGTGGAACCTGCTGAAGATGTCCACGTTGAAGATGAAGACGAGGAGGAAGAGCCTGAGCTCATCATCGAAGATGAAGATGACGATGAAGAGATGATCATCATCGATGACGACTAGATTCCTTGTGTCTGTACCATCTGCTCACCTAAAACCTTAGTCTAGGTTTGGGACGTTAGTTGGTCTTCTGTCTAGTCGAGTCTGTATCTTGTCTTGTACCTTTCCTTTGTCAGTCAATGGTTATCTATCAAACCTCTGTATCAGTTATCTACCCTTGCATCAATGAATCTTGTCAGTCAGTTTCGTTCAAAATCAATCTTTGGATGCTAAGTTCCCAAGTTCTTAACAGATGCCTGTGAACACCCGCACTGGAGCTGGAGGTTCTGATGATGCCAACATCCCAAACCCTCCACCAGTTCCTGCTACCCTGGCAGATGCCATTGCAGCTTTGGCCGCCGCTGCCAACCTAATGGCTCAGAACCAAGGACAGCAGAATGTTGGTCACCGTGGTCGTCACAACCAAGAGACCACCTATGTGGAGTTCACTGAAACCCGTCCACCGGTTTTCACCAGAGCCGATGAACCCCTCGAAGCTGATGATTGGCTCCGCACCATGGAGCAGAAGTTTGGTCTCATCCGATGCACTGAAATCCAGAAGCCCCGGTTTGCTTCTCAGCAGCTTCGTGGTCCAGCAAGTGCTTGGTATGCCAACCTCTTGGCTGCCCAACCCGAAGGTCATGAGTTGACCTGGGAGGAGTTCCGCACCGCTTTCCGTGCACACCACATTCCATCAGGTCTGATGAAGATGAAGCTTGATCAATTCCTAGCCCTGCAGCAAAAGGAATCCACAGTGATGCAGTATGTGGGCCAGTTCAACCACCTGAGCCAGTATGCCTCCGATTATGTCAACACGGATGAGAAGAAGAGAGATTGTTTTCTCAGGGGTCTGCACCCTAAGATTCGCAGAGGTCTATCTAACAACCTAAACGGATCCTATCATGATGTTGTTGACCGTGCTGTCGCTTTCGAGGAAAGTAACCGCCAGTATCAGGAGGAGAAGAAGAAGAAGAAGGCTGGGTCTAGCAGCTTCTCCAGCAACCATAAGCGCCCAAGAATCATCTATCACCCCAGCCACCACCAAAACCGTGTACCATATCCCCATCAGCAAGTGGTCGTTCGTACTGCGGCCACCACTCATAATGCCAACCAGCAAAGTGCCACTCAGCCGAACGCCCCAGGTGTTCGTATCACCGCCCCTCAAACAGCTTACAACCATCCATGCTACAACTGTGGCCAAGTTGGTCATTGGGCTCGCGAGTGCCCAAAACCCAAGAAGAATGCCCAGCATGCACAGAAAGGCCCTGGAGGATCACAGCAGCAGCACCGTGCACCGCAGCAGCACGTCCAGAAGGGCAAGTTTGTCAAGAAGCACGGGCAAGTCTACTTCACCACCGTCAGTAACATCCCAGAAGGAGAGCCCGTCATGCTCGGTAGGTTCCCTGTTGCCAATCATCCTGCAGTCGTCTTGTTCGATTCTGGTGCATCGCATTCCTTCATCAGTCGCACTTTTGTCATCAAGCATGAGTTACCCATGGGGGAGTTAAAAGAAAGTTTTTGCATACTTTCGCCTGGAGGGCGGATAAATACTAAGGAAGTGGTCCGCAGTATACCAGTAATGTTGGGGGAACATGTCTTTCCTACCACCATGATAGTACTGCGCGATCAAGAGATAGATGTCATCTTAGGCATGAATTGGATGTGTCAGTATAAAGCCATGATAGACATCTTGAATAGAGTTGTGAGAGTGGATATTCCTAACAGCACTTCCAAACTCCTTCTCCAACTTCCTATGCCTCAAAAACCAGCAACCACCCAGTTGAATGCCGCCTGTGTCCCGGAAGTCAGGGATATTTCCGTGGTCTGTGAGTTCCCTGATGTCTTCCCGGAAGATCTACCTGGTCTGCCTCCCGACCGTGATGTTGAGTTTGCCATAGAGCTAAAGCCCGGGACTGCTCCTATATCCCGTAGAGCTTATCGAATGCCTCCCAGAGAGTTGGCAGAGCTGAAGATCCAATTGCAAGAGCTATTGGACAAGGGTCTCATTCGCCCAAGTTCATCTCCTTGGGGCTGTCCTGCTATCTTTGTGAAGAAGAAGGACAAAAGTCTTCGTCTGTGCGTTGACTATCGCCCGCTCAATGAGGTCACTATCAAAAATAAATATCCCTTGCCTCGCATTGACCTTCTTTTTGACCAGTTGTCTGGAGCCAGAGTGTTCTCCAAGATTGATCTCAGATCTGGCTACCACCAAATAAAAATCCGTCCAGAAGACATTCCTAAAACAGCTTTCACCACCAGATACGGCCTATATGAGTACTTGGTCATGTCCTTTGGCTTGACCAATGCCCCCGCTCATTTCATGTATCTCATGAACTCTGTGTTCATGCCAGAGCTCGATAAATTTGTAGTCGTGTTCATTGACGACATCCTTGTCTATTCAAGAACTCCTGAAGATCACGCCAAGCATCTTCGCATCGTTCTCTCTCGTCTCAGAGATCACCAGCTGTATGCCAAGTTCAGTAAATGCGAATTCTGGCTAGATCGAATTCAATTCCTTGGTCATGTCCTGTCCGCTGAAGGTGTGTCAGTTGACCCTGAAAAAGTAGCAGATATCTTGGATTGGAAGCCACCTACCACTGTCCGCGAAGTTCGCAGCTTCATGGGAATGGCTGGATACTATCGTCGATTCATCCCAGATTTCTCCAGAGTCGCCAAGCCTATCACAGAGTTGTTGAAGAATTCCGTAGATTTCGTTTGGTCACCAGCCTGTGAGCAAGCCTTTTAGGCCTTGAAGAAACTGTTAACTACATCACCAGTCCTAGCTCAACCAGATATCGAGAAACCTTTTGATGTATACTGTGATGCATCTGGTACTGGTTTGGGCTGTGTGTTGATGCAAGAGGGACGAGTAATCGCTTATGCCTCACGACAGCTTAAGCGACATGAGGAAAACTACCCAACCCATGATCTTGAGCTAGCAGCAGTCGTGCATGCCTTGAAGATTTGGCGTCACTATCTGTTGGGCAGTACCTGCAATATGTATACGGATCACAAGAGCCTAAAGTATATCTTCACTCAAGAAGAATTGAATATGAGGCAGAGAAGATGGCTTGAGTTGATTAAAGATTATGATCTCGAAGTACATTACCATCCTGGTAAGGCAAATGTAGTTGCCGATGCCCTCAGTCGCAAGTCACACTGCAACTGTCTGACGACGAAGCCCTATGATCTTTCCTGGTGCCATGGACTTGAAAGGATGGGTATTGAAATGATCTCGCAAGGAAGCCTGAATAATGTCAGCATAGAAACATCCATCAAGGATCAAGTCGTTGCTGCTCAGAAGGATAACCCTGGAATCAAGCACATCATCGAAAAGGTCCAGACCGGAAGGGCTGATTGTTTCAGGATCGATGATGTAGGAGTTGTTTGGTTCAAGAACCGTCTAGTAGTTCCCAAGGTGCCTGAATTGAGACAGTTAATCCTTGATGAAGCACACTTGACCAGATTCTCTATTCACCCCGGTAGCAACAAGATGTACCAAGACTTGAAGCAGAGATTCTGGTGGACTAAAATGAAGATTGAGATTGCCCGGTATGTCGCTCAGTGTGATACTTGCCAAAGAGTCAAGGCAGTACACATGAAGCCTGGAGGAGAATTGCAACCTTTGTCAGTACCCGCTTGGAAATGGGACGACATTAGTATGGATTTTGTAAATGGATTACCCAAGACCCAGAAAGGTTTTGATTCCATTTGGGTAATCGTGGACCGACTCACTAAGCAAGCTCACTTTCTGCCAGTGAAGACCAGTTACACCGTCCCCATGTATGCCACTTTGTACAAGAACAACATAGTGAAGCTTCATGGCATACCCAAGACCATTGTCTCTGACCGTGGTACCCAGTTTGTCGCTAAGTTTTGGAAAGCGTTCCATACCTCACTTGGAACCAAACTCTTGCATAGTACAGCATATCATCCGCAAACTGATGGACAAACTGAGCGAGTCAACCAAGTGCTGGAGGACATGTTGAGAGCCTGTGTTCTTATCTTCGCAGATACTTGGGATGACTGTTTGCCTTTGGCAGAGTTCTCTTATAATAACAGTTACCAAGAGAGCATCAAAATGGCACCCTTTGAAGCACTGTACGGTCGTCGTTGTCGTACACCCCTCAGTTGGTCTGAGCCCGGAGAAAGAGAATTCTTTGGAGTTGACCTAGTCAAAGATATGGAAGAGAAAGTCAAGCAGATACAAGAAAATATGAAGATTGCCCAATCTCGACAGAAGAGCTACGCTGACAAGAGACGTCGACCTCTGAAGTTTCAAGTTGGAGATTATGTATATCTCAAGGTCTCACCAACCAAAGGAGTCACTCGTTTTGGAGTCAAAGGAAAGTTAGCACCCCGCTACATCGGTCCGTTTGAGATTTTGGAATGTTGTGGCAAGGTAGCTTACAAGCTGAAGTTGCCCGATCATCTCTCCGCTGTCCACAATGTTTTCCATGTCTCTCAACTCAAGAAGTGTCTCCGAGTACCAGAACATGTCGTGGAAGTTGAAGGTGTCGAGCTAGAGCCTGATCTATCCTACTCAGAATATCCAGTTCGCGTGTTGGACCACAAGGATCGCGTTACCCGAAGAACCACCACAAGATGGTACAAAATCCAGTGGAACCAGCACTCTGAAGAAGAAGCTACTTGGGAATCCGAAGACTTCTTAGCAAAGAACTACCCCGACCTTCTCGAATCCCTGTCAATGTAAAGTTTTGCCTTTATCCCTTCTTTGTCCTTTCATAAGACGTGGAATCTCGGGGCGAGATTTCTTTTAGGGGGGAAGGCTGTAACACCTCTGGTGTTTAGCATATAATTAACTTGACATACCATCATTATCATCATTAAGCATCATGATCATGATTTCATGTGTTTGCATTTTGCTAAGTGTATCTTTTTATGTGAATTACCTCTATTGCAAAAACCCTATTTAGCCCACTTCTCTCTACTAGGGCAAAATGGTAATTTCACCTCTGTGATTAGCTTTGTGTAATTCTTGTTCCTTTGGTGTCTTGAAGTGTTGTTGTGTTGGCCAAAGTTCAAAAATCAGAATTTGATTTCAAATCCCTTTTGCAAAACCCTGATTTCCAAATCCTGGATTTTATCCCTCTTTTTGTAATTTAAAAATTATTCAAAATTTGGGGTTGGTCCAAAAAGCAAAGTTGTAGATCTGACAAGGAGAAACAACTTTGGTATTCACAAATTTTCAGGTTTCAGTACAAAGTTTTGAGTTATTTCAAATTCAATCAAACTCCAGTTTTTGTCCCCTTTTCAATTTTCAAAATGAGTTCAAAAACTAATGAGTTTCTGGAAAAGTGTATAAAAGCAAAGTTGTAGGTTTTGATAAAAGGAACAACTTTCATGTTTGAAGATTTTCAAGTTTCAGTATAAAATCCAAAGTAATTTTGAATTGATTCAAATTTCAAAAGTGTCCCCTTTTCTGTTTTCAAATATTGTTCAAAAACTATTTGGAATTTGAAAATGTTCATATTGACAAAGTTGTATATCTCATTTTTCTGAACAACTTTGATGTTTTGAGTTTTTGTCGCACAGTTCAAATTTTGAAAGTAATTTGCAAATTTCAGAAACTGGCCAAAAGTCAAACCCTACACCCTACCCTGTTCATCTTCTCCAGTAGGGGGGGGGGGGGGTCCGGCCATGGCCGCCTCGTCGTCGCCGCGTGCGCCACGCGCCTGGCTGCTGTCCGCCTGCTCCCGACCAGCCGCCTGCAACCGCGACAGCACGCCGCACCCGCACGCGCAACCGCTGACCCTCGCACCCGTCCCCCACTGCTCCCCGACATCGCCGCCGCGTGTTCAACGCCGGCGAGCTCACGCCCAGGCCCCGAGCGCGCGTCAACCCTGCTGTCAGAACACAATCGAGTGCGCATGCCTCCGTGAAGCTTACCCGCCTGCCCGTGACACCTCTCCGCCCCCGAGCGCGCCTATAAAACCTCCCCGCCGGTGAGCCGAAGCCCTCACCGCCTCCGCCACCGTGGCCAGCCCAGTCCGAACCCTCCGCCGCTCCACCACCTAGCTCAGAAGCTCCGCCTTGAACTCGTGAAGCTTTCCCACCCTCCAATTTCACCTTCCCCGCTCTCAATCGCCCGGCGTAACTCCATCTTCCCAAACTCCGACGGAAACCCGGCGAGCTCGGGTTCGTGAAATTCGCCGTCTCCGGCCATGACCATCCCTCACCGACCCCCGTGTCGTGTTCCTTGGTCCCGTGCGACTCTGACCAGGCCCTTGCGGTCTCGTGTGTTGCGCAGGGTCGCCGGAGCGCCGTCCGCCGCCCGCCGCCGAAGAAACTCCACCGAGCCCCACCCTCGAGCGCGTGTCGAGCCTCACCCTCGAGCACGTGTCGAGCCTCACCCTCGAGCCCTGCCTCCGATCCGTGGTAAGCACCCGAGGCCTCGGCCTCTGCTTCCACTCCGTCTCGCCCGAGCCCAAGCCTCGAGCACGCGTTCCGTCTCGCCCGAGCCCGAGCCTCGAGCGGACAGACCCTCACCACTTCGCTCGAGCCAGGCCTCGAGCGAACCCGTGCACCCTCCGCTCGTCGAGCCAGGCCTCGGACGGAGCACCCAATTTCCGTCTCGCCCGAGCCCGTCTCGCCCGAGCCTTTCTTAGAAGGAGCACAGTGCTCTTTCCTTTTTCTGAGAGTTTGGAATAGTGTTCTGTTTTCTCTTTTTTGTGTGAATTAATCTGTTGTTCCTTAAATACTGAGAAAATTATGGTATGCTCCTTGCACTGTGTAGTATTTTATAAAAATATAAAACTTGACTTTTCTGCAAAAATTTGAAAATGAAAAATCCCCCTTTTAATTAATAAATGATAGTTTTGGATTTTTAGAAAATGATTTATAACTCCAAAATTTATGAGATCACTTTTTGTGAGCTAGTTATGCCATGACAAGTCTCTGGTGAAATTTTGAAGTCATTTTAAACAAGTTGATTTTTGGGCTTTATTTTAATTAAGGAATAGTGCCTTTTGTTAATTAAATGTCTAGATTTAATTGAGCACCTTAATGACCTCCAAAAATTATGAAATTTGTTTTGCCACATACTTGTACCCTAATGAACTTGTGTGATTAATTTGGTAATTTTTGGAGCACATTCATAAAATGACCTTTTTAAATAATTAAGAAAAATAGAAAAAGGTGATTAGGTTTAGCGTTGATTGACCTGTGATGTGACTTTTGGGATTGCTTGATGTTCATAGACCCCTACCCTTTGGTCTATGATGTTGTGAGGCTATGTTTGGTTGATGCTTAGGATAGTTATGATAAAGTCTAGTTTAATCAATTTTGTTTAAAGGAAGAAATGGTTAACTTTGATGCTCAACCTAGATTTCGATTATGCCTTGCCTTAGAGTAATCTTGAATCAGTGGTATTGCCTTGCACCTTAAGTCCATATCATCATTCTCATGAGCATTCATCATTGCATCCGTATAGTTGACGAAGAAGGACCTGAAGTCGAGGTAGCCGCCGAAGGACCTGTCTCCGAGGCAACCCCGAGCTCCGACGCTTATACCTACCCCGACTCTGCTCTTTTTGCCATCCAAGGCAAGCCCCGGTGCATTTAACCCTACCTTGCTTTTATAAATGTTTTCTTTAAATGTTTTGAGTTAAATTATTGCATTAGGTTGATAGGAGTTGAGTGAAATCCTATCTGATGCATTATCTACCTTGACCAATGAAACACCCGATACCTGCTTTTTAAAAGACTATTTGCAAAATGCTTAGCAATGCTATATGATAGATTTGCAATAAAAATGCCAATTTCAAAGTGTGATCACTTTAAGAATATTTATGGGAATTTCTGGTTTACTCCCACTGTTGGCTAAGTATCTGATCCGTACTTAGTCAATGGGAAGGAGAGGTTGTCCTTGCGTACGGTGCCGTCATGTTGTAGTCCGGGACTCAACAGTTGACACCGACCGGGACAGGGTTGAAAAACTGACAGGACCTGTACTCTTGGGTTAGAGTCCCGAGGTGCTTGTCGCTGGCTGGAAAATTTAGGGACCACCTGTATGGGGGCCTGATTGACTAAGACTTGCAACTATTCACATACTACGGAAAGCTTCGGCTCCGAGGAATCCTTTATTGGACCGACAACCGCGCACTGGGAGTGGAGAGATGGCGGAAGTAGCATGTACCCACGTGGGTTAGAGTCCCGGATTGGAGTGGTGTACTGTACTTCCGGGTGGCGTAGGACCGGGCCCAATCTTGGAGGAATCGTGGTAGACGAGTTGGCATATGCAAGCTTGGGTGCTACATATGCAGTGTGGATAGGGACCCTCAGCTGAGTATTATTTATCCGGATTAACGCTGCTCCTCGGTTATGGAGACTTAGTCACTGACTGTCAACAGGGAGTGGTTCTCAACTAGGTCTGTTTGGAAAGTAAAATGAATCAAGGATTATGTTGGAACAAGGAATACCGAATCTTTCAAGATAAAAATGAGGTTTACCAAAAATGCTTTTCTGCAAAATACTTGAACTTGCTTAAGCCTTACCTTGACTACCCTAAGCCTGCATTCCTGAGTCTTCTCCCTTTTCTTTAGTCGGGTAAGTCTTGTTGAGTACCTTTGTACTCAGGGTTCTTTTACCCATGTTGCAGGTATGGCAGATCCCTCAGTATGCCTTGGACCCTGCTGTGTGACTGTTGTTCAGGAAGAGGCCGATGAGTGATTATTCACCCTCGGGCTGGGTGATGTATCTTTATCTTTTAGTTGTTGTCATATGCTACCCTGCCAACTCTATTTGAACTATGGTCTGTAATAACTTCACTTTAATGTTATGTTGAACCCTGGTTTGTAAAACTATTGTTATTTAAGTCTTCCGCTATTTACTCCGATGTTATTTGTCAAAATGTTCAAGAGATTGTAACCGAATTGTGAGATGATCCCGCGGACATCGGGCACTGATGTAGCCCAGTGGCGAACCCGGTCTTAGTCTCTTGGCTGTACGGATCGACTGTCAGTGGTTGATAGTGATCAGTGGGCCATGGGATTAGGGCCGTTACGTCACATACTCCCTCCGTCCCTAATAAAGAGTCATTCTCGCTTCTCAAAAAGTCAACAGATATCAACTTTGACCAAATATATAAAATAAAGTATTAATATTTATGTTACATAATTAGTATCATTGGATAGATCTTTGAATGTACTTTTATAATAAAATTATTTGGAGATAAAAATATTGCACATATTTTGTATAAATTCAGTCAAAGTTGAGAAAGTTTAACCAGCACGCATCCAATAGCGACTCTTTTTTGGGACGGAGGGAGTATATATATATTTCTATATAAATATTTATATATATATCGGGCGGGGCTGGGCCGGCTCGCCGTGCCCAGGACAAGGCCCAGGCCCGGCCCTAGGGTCGGGCCGGGCCAGCCAGCTGCAGTGTTGGGCGAGCCGTGGGCTGGGCCAAAAGGTCGGGTCATGGGCCGAGCCTCGTGCCTCATGGCCAAGCATAGGCGCGGGAGAAGTGGCGGCGGCGGCAGAAACGTCGGATAGCAAGTGAAGCTGACTTGGTAAATATACCAAGTAGATGGCCTCCGATTCCAACTTGGAAAAATTTAGCAAGTCATATACCAATCTGTTGGAGAACGTTTTTTTCTTCTTTTTCCAATAAAAGAAGGATAGCAAGTCATTTTTCCAAACTATTGGAGATATTCTTAGGCCTTGTTTAGATTCCACCAAACTTCCAATATTTTTCACTCCCTCTCCATCATATTAATGTTTGGACGCATGCATGAAACATTAAATGTTGATAAAATAAATAACTAATTGGACTTTTAGTATGTACATGTCGAGACAAATCTTTTGAGTCTAAGGCCAATCTCAATGGGGGTTTCATTTGAGTTTCATTTGCATTAATTATGCTGCCACATAAGCATTTTTATGACATGAAATTGTATTTAAGAAGAGAGAGAAGAAAATAAAACTCTCTTGGCACGAATACCAACTCTCTATAAGTCATGAAATTTAATGTGAATGAAACTTTAAAATGAAACTCTCACTCTCAATGAAGAGTTTCATTCAAGTTTCATTTTATTTCATATGACATGGCAGTCTTGGAAACAACAAAATGAAACTCATCATTGATTAGGCCAATCTCAATGAAAGTTTCATTTGAGTTTCATTTGTATTAAATGTGTTGCCACATAAGCATTTTGACGGCATGACAGTGTATTTAAGAAGAGAGAGGGGAAATGAGTTTCATCTAGATGAAACTCTTTTGACACGAATATCAACTCTCTATGAGTCATAAAATTTAATGCCTATGAAACTCTAGAATCAAACTTCCACTCTCAATGGAGAGTTTCATTTTATTTCACATGACATGACAGTTTTGGAAACAAGAGAATGAAACTCGCCACTAACATTGACCTTACACAACGAAAGTACTCGAAAAAATTCTAACATCCGATCAAGTCAATCCGCCTGTTCTCACCAAAAACCGTCCAAACAACATACAGAGCGCTATAATGGCATTAATACATCCCACACGTTCCAATGGGAGCGACCTCCTCCTCATTCATGGCCAGGCGCTGCCGATGCGTTGCAGGCGTGCAGTCTGCCCAGAGGGTGGTGGGACTGGGACAGCTTCCGGGGCCCAGCTGACAGTGAGAGCTCCATTCCCCGGGGGGCCGTTCCCCGGTTGCCATCACCCGCACTGCCACGGCCGCTGCTCCCCGACCGCGTCGCCATCCGCACAGCCAGGCATGCCGGGCGCCCGCCCCGCTCGCTTTCCGCGGCTTCCGCCCCCGAAGCCCCAGCGCCCGGCGCGAGTCGCATCACCGATAGGTGGGTCCCATGACGGATCCGGTCCCGCGGGTCATTGAGGCCCCAGGAGCGTGGGTGCGGGAGGAGGCGGGTGGCGCCATCCCGGCGCGGCGCATTATTTCTCGGCGGCGGGCCCCGCGGAGTTAGGGACGGGAGTGGGGGGTGTCTCCGCACCCGCAGCCACACTCCACCTCACCGCGGGCCCCACGCGGGCGCACGGCGGGTCGCTCACCCCCCGCTTCGCTCGCCTCTCACGGCAGGTGGGCGACGCGTGTACGCACACTGACACGCGGGCCACGCCCCTCGCTGTGGCCCGCGGCCAGTGACACACGAGCAGCAGCAGCGGTCTATTCTCACCTCGTTCCGGGTCCGTCTCGCGTGGGGACCGGGTGGTGGTGTGTGGCGGGCCCGCTCGATTGCGGGGGTGCGTTGCATCCATGCTCCATCATGATGTCCTATAAGGCCACAGTGGGGCCCACGCTCATAATTTCATTTTCGACGCCCCACCCCTTTTTTCCTTCATTATTTCTTTTTGACTGGAAAAGACAAAAAATGATGAGGTTCTTAGGTTTGCACAACAAAATTCTGTTGAGTCTGGACACTGTGCATGCTGTCTAAGGGCGTCTCCAGTGGTTAGCTCTTGGCTAGCTCATAGAATATTTTCTCATATTTTAATAGGAGAGAGAAGAGAGCTATCTCTTGCTCAAGAGATAGTCTCATACACACACTTCGAGATTACTTGAGAATGATAAGTGAGGTCATTTATATTAAGAGCTATGTACTAAAAGATAGATCATTGGAAGAGTTGTCTCTTAGTGTGCTTAGAGCTAGATACTAGCTCTTGTTGTTGCGGATGCTCGCCAGTTTGGTAGAGCTCCATCGGATTCTGATTCTCTATAGAAGCTGATTCTCTGAGAGAAGTGATTCTGTGGCTGAAAGTGATTCTCTTTGATTCTTTAGCATAAACTCTTAAAATCAGCATGGAGAATCATTTCACAGAATCAGGGGAAGCTACTTTTTTCAGCTCCCAGCCCCTTAGTTCATTTCAGAGAATTACTTCACGGAATCAGCACAGAATCACTTCTCTCTGAAAAACCGTTTGGCAGAGCTCCCGCTGGATTCAGTAGAGAATCGGCTCTGGGAGCTCTGCCAAACGGGGAAGCATGGCTGTGGATCTCAATCCAATTCCCAAGCAAGTGGGGCCCTGCTGCTTGCTAATTGTTGTCCCTGATTTATTGTTTTTTTTGTTTTTTTAAATGGATTTTAACCATTTGATCCTTACTTTCTAGTTTGTTGGATAAATTTTTGGGACTTAGTTGGTGTAAGATAGGGACTATCTTTTAACCTACACTGTAACGGTGACTTATAAGTTATTTATTTCTATTTGCTAAAAAATACTTTGCAGGCTATACTATAATACTCCCTCCGTCCCTAAATAAGTGTCGTTTTCGCTTCCCGAGAAAAGGTTGCCGGCAATTATATATTAAAACATATTAATATTTATGCTAAGTTATTAGTGCCATCGGAAAGATCTTTACATCTAGTTTTTTAACAAAATTATTTGGAGATATAAATATTGCACATATTTTCTACAAATTGAGTCAAACATGTGGCACGCACACCAACGGCGACACTTATTTAGGATCGGAGGGAGTATCTTGGAAGGTCCAAAACCACACCAACCAGTTCTTAGTTCCCATCCATTTTGCATTTTAAAAGATAAACCCCATAAATTTCACGTGGGAATGAAAATAAAATTATTGCTTCTCCATGGTGGCCAACAGGTGATCCATTCACCACTGGTACAATAGACAGATCGATGCTGCCCATTTGCAGCTGCCATCACCAGTCGCTTGTGCAACAATGCTGATTTTTTTTTGCCCCTCTTCTGATGCCAGACCTGACATTCTCAAAAAAGTGTTATAACACCAGGTCAACATTATTTATTGCACTTTGTGCAATTATGACTACTCTCAAAAAATGTTTTCAGTCGGACAAAAACCACTGAGGAGGTGTTTAATTCTCACCTTAAAAAACTTTTCACCTATTACATTGAATATTTAGACACATACATAAAGTATTAAATATAGATTAAAAAAGTAACTAATTACACAGGTTGCAATAATTTACGGGACGATTTTTTTAAGCCTAAGTAGTCCATAATTTGATAATGTTGTGCTATAGTAAACATTTGTTAATGATGGATTAATTAGTCTTAATAAATATGTCTCAGAGTTTACTGACGGAATAAGTAATTTTTTTATTAATCTATTTTTAATAGACTAAATTGTATTGAAACATCTGATGCGACACACCCAAAACTTTTCACCGACTAACTAACAAGGCCTATATATTGCACTTTGTGCAATTAATTATGCCTATCTAAAAAATACTGTTTCCAGTCAGACAAAAACCACCGAATTTTACAGAATTGTTCCCAACAGTTTTTAAAAATTCTACAGGACCTCAACAGAATGGCAGAAAGGAATTCATCGAGAACAGAATCTTGATTCCATTCATCCGCAGGGGACGCATCTGCAGAGGTATGCAATATGCATGACAGCAGTAGCACGCAACAGAAATGTAGACCTGCAAAGACTGGCCATGTTCAGTTCGCGAAATCATCCAAAAAATGTTGCATAGTAACCATCACATCAAATCTGTAGACGCATGCATGAAACATTAAATGTAGGTAAACAAATAACTAATTGTACTTTTAGTCTGTTCATGTTGAGACGAATCTTTTGAGCCTAGTTAGTCGATATTTGGACAAAGTTTGTCAAATAACAACGAAAGTGCTAGAGTAACTTTTCACCAAATATTTTGCGAACTGAACAACAAGGCGTGACATTTACCGAGGTTCACATCAACCATCATGGTTCTCTAACATAAGAAAGAAAAGGGTTAGTAGTAATCACGGTAACTATGCGATAAAATAAGCCCGGCCATGTCTCCAGAAAGGTGAAAGTGAAAGCAGTGAAGTAGTCTAAAAAGCTTTCACCATTGCAGGGAAGTAATCTGGAGACAAGGAAACATGTGGGATGGGCAAACCGCCGCATACAGGAGCATAAAAGAACCGCAAAGGCATTAAACTAGCCCCTAATGCGCGGCTTTATCGGTTAAGAAAGGGATCAAGCAAAGGCTTACAATAACCAGACCGACATGGTGGAATTGCAGGACCACCAGGAAGGGAACAAAAGGACTCCAGAGCCTACAAGGTACATGATGCTGCTGTATAAACTACATGGACAGAACAACAGGATATCAAGTGTTGGGACAACCATACCACACGATCCAGGATTGTTACATACACTGCCAATCTGTGAGAATTATAAACCCTATCCGTCGCTCTCCGATGCGCGCCGCAGCGCTGTTGTCGAATAAATTCGTAAATTGGGATGCGACAACCTGCAAGCTATAAGAGATAAATAAGTGCGGATGAAGGCTCACTTGGGTTAGTGAAAGATGCCTTTTCAGCTGAAACATGAACAGAATCGGAATTTTAAGTGTCTTCCTTGGAACAAATAGGCAGTGGGAACAAATAGGCAGTGCTCCACATGCACACCAACTAACAGACACCAGTAAGGAGAAAAAGGCACCACAAAAGGAGAAGAGTGGAGCATAACTTCTAATGGGGCAGGCAAATAAAGCCTGATTCCAAGGGATCATAAGGCATTGCCATCTCTCTTGAAATCATAATATTATATGCAACCTGAATGATGGTTCAGATGGAAGCCTTTTTTTAAAATGAAACTTTGGAGTTAGATCATGGACAACCATCATGACCTTCAGCAGATAAACCCTAAGCAATTAGGCATCAAAACTGGTAAAAAGGGAATCAAATTCTCCACAAAGAAACTATTGCAGAGGATCACTGTTTCAAAACAAGTTGCTTCATCAGATTTCAACACAAACAAGATCAATGAATCAAAACATGAACACAGATGGACCATACATTTGCAAGCTTCATTGAACATTTATATAGAGGAACAACAAACAGTTCATGGAAACTATTTTGCAAACTAGGTAGGAGTGCTCAAACATAGTAGCAGCACACAATGTGCCAAACCATTTACACGAATAACACTCGTACAAAGGCTTAACAACAATCAAATTGTGTTTTGTCCATAAACGATGTTGCAAAACTAACATGACAGACGTGGAGTTCTTTACTTGCGTAACAGCAAAACCATGTAGTACAGACCATAAGGCAGAATTCTTCTTAAAACTGTTAGACTTTTTCGGTTTTCATAAAGATCCCTACAGTCATTGAATCTCTCCCTCTTGCTCTGGACTGTAGGAAGCAACCATTCTAGTTGCGGTTCTTGGACTTATCAGCTGCCCTTGGAGCTGCAAAAGAAAAAAAAAGGACAGGAGACGTGGATTATTCAGGGAAGTCAAAGTAAAAAATGGTGCCAAACCTATTAGATTAACTCTGGAGTTGAATTAGAATACCTTGTTAGCAAGTGACAACTATGATTAAAATCTTCCAATTTCAACATTTAACTATAAATTTGACACCTATAATATATAATTCATACATGATTTTCCCCTCTTATTATGAGCACACCAAACTGACAATGACATACTTGGTTGTAGTGTTGATAACAGTACTAATCGGGAAGCTAGGCATCCCTCATCGTGAAGGGAGCTTATTTCTAAATTTTCTTTCAGAATCTAATTTTTATATGTTTTAATTACTTTGCAGTAGGTTCTTTTACAAGGTGAAAGAAAACTTCAATTAAATGTTGTTCTTGCTAAATGCAACTGATATATTTTTTTGAAATGCAAAATCCAATTGATAATGTCTAGTTCATCCTGCGCTTCTGATTTTGAACCTACATGAGTGTTATGTACAAGAAGATGGCAAATGGGTAACCCAAGAGAACTATCACCACAGATGCAGGGACCATGAATTATGTCCCCTTTGTAAGGAACTCCTAACAAAAACTGTATCATGTACAACCAACAACACAACCTACTTGGATCATCATATCATGTACCATCCCACCATATCCACCAACCAAGACAATATGATTGGCATGACAATACACTAAACAGCAGAGGAGTACAAACTTACCAAGTCCAATTGCATCTGATCCTT
Source organism: Coix lacryma-jobi var. lacryma-jobi (assembly GCA_009763385.1). Lineage (NCBI taxonomy): Eukaryota > Viridiplantae > Streptophyta > Magnoliopsida > Poales > Poaceae > Coix > Coix lacryma-jobi. Next base: position 44,658,138 of record CM019828.1, read on the forward strand.
TCATTATCCTGAGCCTGCGGCAAGAGTCGGCGAACATCCTACAATTTGGAGAAATATGTATTTGTCGAGAAAAAGAGCCACAAAATCAAACCGGTGATTAATTTAGTTCCATTTTTATTATTTTAAGTAAGAGCAATGTACTTACTCCCATGGTACATCACCAACAAGCATCCAATCTCCATCCTTGTCCTCATAAGTCAGAACATATTCACCATCCTTGCGGTACTCAGATAAGCCGTCCTTGCCTGATATGGCATTACACCCATACTAACCTGTAAGACCAATAAAAGGAAAACAGAAGAGAACCTCTTCTTGTACTAAAATTTCTACTGAAGAGACTTGGACCTTATTTTCATTTCCATGATCCTAAGAAAGTGGTGAAAACTAATGAGATATTAGATATATAAATACAGGACCATAGATCTCCAAATTTCAGAAATATTTAGGGGATGTCACTCTCATAGTGATTAGTAGCTTTCTGGAATAATACTCAGGACTCGAAGATATCCTCGAATAATCATACACATGGAGCCAAAATTTATTTTGCCTTACAGGAAATAATATCTTTCTAAGAAAGACTTGATAAGGACGCAATAACTGCACAATCAGTAGGGTATTTGTTTAGCAAGGAATAAAAAGTTCACCAAAGAAAAGAAAAGAAGGTATGCTAGATTGTTTGTAATCTTACAATTACTCAAAAATAAAGGTAAGTTGAAGCTATTGCTTATCCTAGGAATCAAGTATGATGCTTTTTTAAGGCTTCTTGATGTACTTCTAACACCATCCAGATCAAAATGAAACACAATTACATACTGACGCGCCATCCGAAAGAGGGAGAGTAACCTGAGACATCTCACCAGTACTGAAGCCACTGAACATCTTCTCAAGCGCAGTTGACAGGTCTTTGTAGTTCTTGTATGTCTTGAGGTCAATCTTCCTGAGGTACGGCGCGCCATCCATGCTGACCTTGACGTACAGGAATCCCTGGCCCTGCTTGGCCTCAGCATCCTCCTTGCTGCCCTTCAGCTGGGTGGTAGCCATCGTGTTCTTGCGGTAGCTGCGGATTGGTGGCCATCCCACCACCTGAGCTCTGCACAACACACCTGACATCAATAATTTTTACAACCACGGAACGAAGAGGTAGATCAGAAGATGCTCTACCAGTGACAAAATAAAGAAACGGATTTTGGCGAACTTTGGGATGAAAGTTACAGAATTTGAGCAAGGGAATGCCAAATCAAAATGTTATGAACAAAATACAACAAAAACAAAGCAGGGAGAGCAGAGAAAAGATGAGAAGAGCTTGAGCAAGCAAGAAAAGTGAAAAAAAAAACCCAAGGAACCTGAAGAGAAATTGAAAGAGCGCATTTTGGAAAGTAGAGAATTTAAAAGAAAACTACAAAAGTTGGAATTAAAAAGAACATCGCAAAGCTGCAACTTTAGTTTCCCTCCTCTAGGCCCCAAGACAAACCGAAATTCCCACCCAAAGAAGAGTAAAAACAAATCGAAAATACCAAGCCAAGAGAGATCCCCTGACATACAATTCAGCCCCTTTTCAATTCCTCCTACCCTTTTGTTTCCCTAAAAAACACAGAATTTCCAAACATAATTTTCTGTTACAGAACCTGCAAATGTCATAAACTCCAAAAACCCAGCAAGATTTCCCAAAGAGCAGAAAACTTGCTCCCAAAGACCCAAACAAAGGGGCAACAACCACAATTTGCAAACCACTAGTGGCTGCAGTCCCAAGAACCATGGAGAAAAACGCCAGATGAACGCGCTGTCAAATCCCCAAGCTTTCCCTTTTTCGAATGAGGCGGCAAAACCCCAAGATCCACTTCCACACTCGACCTACTTGGCGGCCGGCTGCGGGGTCGCTGCCACCTTCTTGTCGTCATCCTCCTCTTCCGCCACCTTCTTTCCCTTCCCGGCAGCGGCACCGGGCGATGGAGGGGGCGCCTCGTCAGAAAACCCGCGTTTGGCGCCCTTAGCCGGGAGCAGGTCCAGGGTGGTCGCGGTGGCAGCCGCGGCACGGCGGTCCGGCGACCCGGACCCTGGCAGGCCGAGGCGGAGCTCGGTACCCTTCAGGTCGTCGTCGGCATCGGCAGCAGCGGTGGCGGCCGCCGGCGGCGAGAGGCCTATGTAGTCGAGCTCGAGTGGGGGCGACATGGGGAGCAGCAGGACATGAACCGGAGGGTGGGGGAGGTGAGGAGTGGCTGTTTGTGTGTGGGGGTAGCCGGTATGGGGAGTGAGAGTCTGGGAGTGGAAGGGGAAAGAGTCGGAGTCGGAGTGGGAGTGGGAGTCGGAGCGAAGATGGTTTGTTTGAGGAGAGAGGTCGGGTGAAGCTGCCCTCGGTCGAGCTGGCTTGTTTGCGACACTAGGGGCAAATGTTTGGTTCGCGGACGAGTTTAGCCTGGCTCGCATAGAAGGAGTCTGGTTCTGGGTAGCCAGACCCAATACATACAAGAACGTGGTGTTTGGTTGTCTGTATGCACGAGACAGGTTGAGCTGAGAAGTTGTTTGGTTGCTCGTATGAGAACGAGTTGCATGAGATAAAAATATATAAATAATCATCATCATGACATTTATTACGGACAACTATTATCGTATAACACTTAGTTTACCTTAATTCTCCTTAATATACTTCAAAATATATTAATATCATTTAATATATGCTAATAATATATTAATAACATCATTAGATGACTAATTACCTGCACCACGCGAGCCTGGCCCGGCAGAAACGGCCGATTTCTACGTTCCTCCAGAGCCAGGCTGCGGGAGGAATCTTGCACGAGCAGAGCATGGCCAGACAGATACGCGAACCAAACAAACGTCTGTTCTCGCATCTGTGGAGCCTGGCTGAGGGGTGGTGCAGCCAACCAAACACACCATAGGGGAACGTTTGGATGCTCGAGCAGGCTTATTCCCTGTTTAGATGTATGAAAAAAAATTAAGATGATCGAATATTACAGTACTAATTTAGTCTATTAAAAATTACCTAAATACTAGATTCCGAACAGGCACGCGTTAGCGCCAGAGAACGCACATCCGTTGTTGTCGTCCGATCTCACACACGGTTGGGTCACACGAACATCACGTCTGCAAGACTCAGACATCGATTCCCCACTTCCTCTCTCTCTCATTCTCTCTCCTCTTTTCTATCTTCTCTTGCAATTCCAATCCTCGATTCCTCCTGCAAAAATCACTGGCAAATCGAGCGGTCAACAACATATAGGCCTTCAATCCCTAACGAATCTAGCAGCATGCGGCGATGAGGGGTGAAATCCCTTCGAATCTGGATGGACGCCGGCGACGAGCACTAATAGAATCGAATCTGGATGGACGCCGGCGACGAGCACTAATGGACGGAGGTAACAGTAATAATTTCCCTCATTATTCGTGGAGAGGGATTCGTGAAGGTTCATTGAGTAGGGTGGCGGCCTCCGCCGTCGCCGAGGATCCAGATCCCCTAGCTTTCATGGGTTTGTAAGGTACGTAAGAATTCTTATCAATTTTTTCTTTCATAGATAATCTCCTGTTCTAACCCTAGTGAATCTTGCATGAGCGGGGCTCCAATTGCTGGTGAATCTTGTAGCAGCTGGGAAAATCATGGTCAATCTCAGCAGACAATGAACTGGTACTGACGAAGGTAGAGGCCATTAGCGTCGAGGTTCCAATGGTACCAGCGTAATTTCCCGGCTTCAATTAAGGATTCTCCCCCTTGTTCTCATGTCTTTTTCATCCTTCTGGGAACGTGTAGTACCACTTTCTCCAAATCATAATCTTTTTTAGGATGATTACGTAGGCGTCTCATGATGTTGTGTGTATCTGTGCAATTTTTAGAACTAGTTTTCCTATTAATGTAATTTTTTTATTTACTCAAGAATAAATGGAAAAAACCCTAAAGTTACTCGAAAAACATGAAAACTTGCATGGACACTTCATTTTGGTGTATAATATTGTAAAAAAATTTAAATCATTCTGAGAAAGTGGTGATGCACATCATCACAGAGTCATCCATCACTCCCACATACCCTTGTCACTGAGTGAGAGATGTTCATCCTTCTGGAAAAGTAGTACCCCTTTCTCCGAATCATTTGAATATTTTTGGGATGATCATGAAGGTATTCCATGATGTTGTGTGCATCTGTGCAATTTTTAGAACTAGTTTTCCTAATAATATATATATTGATTTACTCAAGAATAAATGAAAAAAAAACAAGGTAACTAGAAAAATCTGAAAACTTGCATGAACATTTCTTTTTGGTATATAATGTTGTAAAAAAAATTTAAATCATTCTGAGAAAGTGGTGGTAACATCCTCACCAAGTCATCCATTGCTCACACATAGCCTTGTCACTAAGTGAGAGATGTTCATCTTTCTGGGAAATGTGTAGTACCAAGTTCTTCAAATCATTTTAATCTTTTTTGGGATGATTATGTAGGCGTCCCATGATGTTGTGTGCATCTGTGCAATTTTTTAGAACTAGTTTTCCTATTAATGTAATTTTTTTATTTACTCAAGAATAAATGGAAAAAAACTCTAAAGTTACTAGAAAAATCCGAAAACTTGCATGGACACTTCATTTTGGTGTATAATGTTATAAAACAATTCAAACAATTCTGAGAAAGTGGTGATACACATCCTCACAGAGTCATCCATCGCTCACACTTACCCTTGTCACTAAGTGAGAGATGTTCATCCTTCTAGAGAATGTGTAGTACCACTTTTTCCAAATCATTTTAATCTTTTTTGAGACGATTATGTAGGCGTCTCATGATGTTGTGTGCATCTATACAATTTTTAGAACTAGTTTTCCTATTAATGTAATTTTTTTGATTTACTCAAGAATAAATGAAAAAAACCCTAAAGTTACTAGAAAAACCTAAAAACTTGTATGGACACTTCATTTTGGTGTATAATGTTGTAAAAAAATTCAAATCATTCTGAGAAAGTGGTGATACACATCCTCACAGAGTCATCCATCGCTCACACATATCCTTGTCACTAAGTGAGAGATGTTCATACTTCTCGAGAATATGTAGTACCACTTTCTCTGAATTATTTCAATCTTTTTTTGGATGGTCATGAAGGTGTCCCATGATGTTGTGTGCATCTATGCAATTTTTAGAACTAGTTTCCTATTAATGTATTTTTTTATTTACTCAAGAATAATTGGAAAAACCCTAAAGTTACTAGAAAAACATGAAAACTTGCATGGACACTTTATTTTGGTGTATAATGTTGTAAAAAAATTTAAATTATTTTGAGAAAGTGGTGATACACATCCTCACAGAGTCATCCATCGCTCACACATACCCTTGTCACTAAGTGAAAGATGTTCATCATTTTGGGGAATGTGTAGTACCACTTTCTCCGGATCATTTGAATCTTTTTTGAGATGATCATGAAGGTGTCTCGTGATGTTGTTTGCATCTGTGCAATTTTTAGAACTAGTTTTTCTATTAATGTAATTTTTTTCTTTACTCAAGAATAAATGAAAAAAACCCTAAGATAACTAGAAAAATCTGAAAACTTGCATAGACACTTTATTTTGGTGTATAATATTGTAAAAAAAAATCAAATCATTCTGGGAAAGTGGTGATACACATCCTCACAGATTCATCCATCTCCCACACATACCTTTGTCACTAAGTGAGAGATGTTCATCCTTCTGGGGAATATGTAGTACCACTTTCTCCAAATCATTTTAATCTTTTTTAGGATGATTATGTAGGCGTCCCATGATGTTTTGTGCATCTATGCAATTTTTAGAACTAGTTTTCTTATTAATGCAATTTTTTTATTTAATCAAGAATAAATGGTAAAAACCCTAAAGTTACTAGAAAACCCTGAAAACTTGCATGGACACTTCATTTTGGTGTACAGTGTTGTAAAAAAATACAAATCATTCTAAGAAAGTGGTTATACACATCCTCACAGAGTCATCCACCACTCACACATACCCTTGTCACTAAGTGAGAGATGTTCATCCTTCACGAGAATATGTAGTACCACTTTCTCCGAATCATTTGAGTCTTTTTTGGGATGGTCATGAAGGTGTCCCATGATGTTGTGTGCATCTGTGCAATTTTTAGAACTAGTTTTTCTAGTAATGTAATTTTTTATTTACTCAAGAATAAATGAAAAACCCCCTAAAGTTACCAGAAAAACGTGAAAACTTGCATGGACACTTTATTTTGGTGTATAATGTTGTAAAAAAAATTTAAATCATATTGAGAAAGTGGTGATACACATCCTCACAGAGTCATCCATCGCTCACACATACCCTTGTCACTAAGTGAGAGATGTTCATCCTTCTCGAGAATATGTAGTACCACTTTCTCTGAAACATTTCAATCTTTTTTTGATGGTCATGAAGGTGTCCCATAATGTTGTGTGCATCTATGCAATTTTTAGAACTAGTTTCCTATTAATGTATTTTTTTATTTACTCAAGAATAATTGGAAAAACCCTAAAGTTACTAGAAAAACATGAAAACTTGCATGGACACTTCATTTTGGTGTATAATGTTGTAAAAAAAATTACATCATTTTGAGAAAGTGGTGATACACATCCTCACAGAGTCATCCATCGCTCACACATACCCTTGTTACTAAGTGAGAGATGTTCATCATTCTGGGAAATGTGTAGTATCACTTTCTTCGAATTATTTGAATCTTTTTTGAGATGATCATGAAGGTGTCTCATGATGTTGTCTGCATCTGTGCAATTTTTAGAACTAGTTTTTCTATTAATGTAATTTTTTTCTTTATCAAGAATAAATGAAAAAAACCCTAAGGTAACTAGAAAAATCTGAAAACTTGCATAGACACTTCATTTTGGTGTATAATATTGTAAAAAAAATTCAAATCATTCTGGGAAAGTGGTGATACACATCCTCACAGAGTCATCCATCACCCAAACATACCCTTGTCACTTAGTGAGAGATGTTCATCCTTCCGGAGAATGTGTAGTACCACTTTCTCCAAATCATTTTAATCTTTTTTAGGATGATTATGTAGGCGTCCCATGATGTTTTGTGCATCTATGCAATTTTTAGAACTAGTTTTCCTATTAATGCAATTTTTTATTTACTCAAGAATAAATGGTAAAAACCCTAAAGTTACTAGAAAACCCTGAAAACTTGCATGGACACTTTATTTTGGTGTATAATGTTGTAAAAAAATTCAAATAATTCTGAGAAAGTGGTTATACACATCCTCACAGAGTCATCCACCGCTCACACATACCCTTGTCACTAAGTGAGAGATGTTCATCCTTCACGAGAATATGTAGTACCACTTTCTCCGAATCATTTGAATCTTTTTTGGGATGGTCATGAAGGTGTCCCATGATGTTGTGTGCATCTGTGCAATTTTTAGAACTAGTTTTTCTAGTAATGAAATTTTTTATTTACTCAAGAATAAATAGAAAAACCCCTAAAGTTACTAGAAAAACGTGAAAACTTGCATGGACACTTTATTTTGGTGTATAATGTTATAAAAAAATTTAAATCATATTGAGAAAGTGGTGATACACATCCTCACAGAGTCATCCATCGCTCACACATACCCTTGTCACTAAGTGAGAGATGTTCATCCTTCTAAGGAATGTGTAGTACCACTTTCTACGAATCATTTGAATCCTTTTTGGGATGATCATGAAGGTGTCCCATGATGTTGTGTACATCTGTGCAATTTTTAGAACTAGTTTTCCTATTAATGTATTTTTTTATTTACTCAAGAATAAAGAAAAAACCCTAAGGTAACTAGAAAAATCTGAAAACTTGCATGGACACTTCATTTTGGTGTATAATGTTGTAAAAAACTTCAAATCATTCTGAGAAAGTGGTGATGCACATCCTCACAGAGAGTCATCCATCGCTCACACATACCCTTGTCACAATGTAAGAGATGTTCATCCTTCTGGGGAATGTGTACTACCACTTTCTCCAAATCATTTTAATCTTTTTTGGGATGATTATGTAGGCGTCCCATGATGTTGTGTGCATCTATGCAATTTTTAGAACTAGTTTTTCTATTAATGTAATTTTTTTATTTACTCAAGAATAAATGGTAAAAACCCTAAGGTAACTAGAAAAACCTGAAAACTTGCATGGATACTTCATTTTGGTGTATAATGTTGTAAAAAAATTCAAATCATTCTGAGAAAGTGGTGATACACATCCTCACAGAGTCATCCATCACCCACACATACCTTTGTCGCTAAGTGAGAGATGTTCATCCTTCTCGAGAATATATAGTACCACTTTCTCCGAATCATTTGAATCTTTTATGGGATGGTCATGAAGGTGTCCCAAGATGTTGTGTGCATCTGTGCAATTTTTAGAACTAGTTTTCCTATTAATGTAATTTTTTGATTTACTCAAGAATAAATGAAAAAAAAACCTAAGGTAACTAGAAAAATCCGAAAACTTGCATGGACACTTCATTTTGGTGTATAATATTGTAAAAAAAATTCAAAACATTCTGAGAAAGTGGTGATGCACATCCTCACCGAGTCATCCATTGCTCACACATAGCCTTGTCACTAAGTGAGAGATGTTCATCTTTCTGGAAAATGTGTAGTACCACGTTCTTCAAATCATTTTAAATCTTTTTTGGGATGATTATGTAGGCATCCCATGATGTTGTGTGCATCTGTGCAATTTTTAGAACTAGTTTTCCTATTAATGTAATTTTTTTATTTACTCCAGAATAAATGGAAAAAAATTCTAAAGTTACTAGAAAAATCTGAAAACTTGGATGGACACTTCATTTTGGTGGATAATGTTATAAAATAATTCAAATCATTCTGAGAAAGTGGTGATACACATCCTCACAGAGTCATCCATCGCTCACACTTACCCTTGTTACAAAGTGAGAGATGTTCATCCTTTTGGAGAATGTGTAGTACCACTTTCTCCAAATTATTTTAATCTTTTTTGAGATGATTATGTAGGCGTCTCATGATGTTGTGTGCATCTATACAATTTTTAGAACTAGTTTTCCTATTAATGTAATTTTTTTATTTACTCAAGAATAAATGAAAAAACCCAAAAGTTACTAGAAAAACCTCAAAACTTGTATGGACACTTCATTTTGGTGTATAGTGTTGTAAAAAAATTCAAATCATTCTGAGAAAGTGGTGATACACATCCTCACAGAGTCATCCATCGCTCACACATACCCTTGTCACTAAGTGAGAGATGTTCATCCTTCTCGAGAAATTGTAGTACCACTTTCTCCGAATCATTTCAATCTTTTTTTGGATGGTCATGAAGGTGTCCCATGATGTTGTGTGCATCTATGCAATTTTTAGAACTAGTTTCCTACTAATGTATTTTTTATTCACTCAAGAATAATTGGAAAAACCCTAAAGTTCCTAGAAAAACATGAAAACTTGTTTGGACACTTCATTTTGGTGTATAATGTTGTAAAAAAAATTTAAATTATTTTGAGAAAGTGGTGATACACATCCTCATAGAGTCATCCATCGCTCACACATACCCTTGTCACTAAGTGAGAGATGTTCATCATTTTGGGGAATGTGTAGTACCACTTTCTCCGGATCATTTGAATCTTTTTTGAGATGATCATGAAGGTGTCTCATGATGTTGTTTGCATTTGTGCAATTTTTAGAACTAGTTTTTCTGTTAATGTAATTTTTTTTTCTTTACTCAAGAATAAATGAAAAAAACCCTAAGATAACTAGAAAAATCTGAAAACTTGCATAGACACTTTATTTTGGTGTATAATATTGTAAAAAAAAATCAAATCATTCTGGGAAAGTGGTGATACACATCCTCACAGAGTCATCCATCTCCCACACATACCTTTGTCACTAAGTGAGAGATGTTCATCCTTCTGGGGAATATGTAGTACCACTTTCTCCAAATCATTTTAATCTTTTTTAGGATGATTATGTAGGCGTCCCATGATGTTTTGTGCATCTATGCAATTTTTAGAACTAGTTTTCCTATTAATGTAATTTTTTTATTTAATCAAGAATAAATGGTAAAAACCCTAAAGTTACTAGAAAACCCTGAAAACTTGCATGGACACTTCATTTTGGTGTATAGTGTTGTAAAAAAATACAAATCATTCTAAGAAAGTGGTTATACACATCCTCACAGAGTCATCCACCGCTCACACATACCCTTGTCACTAAGTGAGAGATGTTCATCCTTCACGAGAATATGTAGTACCACTTTCTCCGAATCATTTGAGTCTTTTTTGGGATGGTCATGAAGGTGTCCCATGATGTTGTGTGCATCTGTGCAATTTTTAGAACTAGTTTTTCTAGTAATGTAATTTTTTATTTACTCAAGAATAAATGGAAAACCCCCTAAAGTTACTAGAAAAACGTGAAAACTTGCATGGACACTTTATTTTGGTGTATAATGTTATAAAAAAAATTTAAAGCATATTGAGAAAGTGGTGATACACATCCTCACAGAGTCATCCATCGCTCACACATACCCTTGTCACTAAGTGAGAGATGTTCATCCTTCTGAGGAACGTGTAGTACCACTTTCTTCGAATCATTTGAATCTTTTTTGAGATGATCATGAAGGTGTCTCATGATGTTGTCTGCATCTATGCAAATTTTAGAACTAGTTTTTCTATTAATGTAATTGTTTTCTTTACTCAAGAATAAATGAAAAAAACCCTAAGGTAACTAGAAAAATCTAAAAACTTGCATAGACACTTCATTTTGGTGTATAATATTATAAAAAAAATTCAAATCATTCTGGGAAAGTGGTGATACACATCCTCACAGAGTCATCCATCGCCCACACATACCCTTGTCACTAAGTGAGAGATGTTCATCCTTCCGGAGAATGTGTAGTACCACTTTCTCCAAATCATTTTAATCTTTTTTAGGATGATTATGTAGGCGTCCCATGATGTTTTGTGCATCTATGCAATTTTTAGAACTAGTTTTCCTATTAATGCAATTTTTTTATTTACTCAAGAATAAATGGTAAAAACCCTAAAGTTACTAGAAAACCCTGAAAACTTGCATGGACACTTCATTTTGGTGTATAATGTTGTAAAAAAATTCAAATCATTCTGAGAAAGTGGTTATACACATCCTCACAGAGTCATCCATCGCTCACACATACCCTTATCACTAAGTGAGAGATGTTCATCCTTCTCGAGAATATGTAGTGCCACTTTCTCTGAATCATTTCAATCTTTTTTTGGACGGTCATGAACGTGTCCCATGATGTTGTGTGCATCTATGCAATTTTTAGAACTAGTTTCCTTTTAATTTATTTTTAATTTACTCAAGAATAATTTGAAAAACCCTAAAGTTACTAGAAAAACATGAAAACTTGCATGGACACTTTATTTTGGTGTATAATGTTGTAAAAAAAATTAAATCATTTTGAGAAAGTGGTGATACACATCCTCACAGAGTCATCCATCGCTCACACATACCCTTGTTAATAAGTGAGAGATGTTCATCATTCTGGGGAATGTGTAGTACCACTTTCTCCGAATCGTTTGAATCTTTTTTGAGATGATCATGAAGGTGTCTCATGATGTTGTCTGCATCTGTGCAATTTTTAGAACTAGTTTTTCTATTAATGTAATTTTTTTCTTGAAAGGACCGAATCAGCCTAGAGGAGGGTGAATAGGTGATTTTTGACTATCTGAAACATCACAAACTATAAGATGTAGTTAGATAGCAACCGGAGAGGCCGGTTTGTTTGGGTAGGTACTACCGGGTGTGAAACACCGGTACTACCAACACAAACAAACGGCACAACCGGGATCCTAAAAGAAACTACAAATCCGATGAATGTAAGCTATGAAGATAAAACAAGTTTCTAGCCAACTTTCCTAAGAAAAATTTATGGTAAAACTACTCTCACCAAACCTTGGTTGCTCCCCTTGATGTAGATCGAGCCTTCCCAACCTAAGAACGAGATAGGGATAGGAAGAACACGAAGAACACAATAACAAGAGAAGTAGAGAAAATAGGGACAACAACAACAAGCACACGGGACACAAGATTTATCCCGAGGTTCGGCCAATCCACTAAGGAGTGCCTACTTCCTCGTTGTTGAGGTGACCACAAAGGTCGGAGTCTATTTCACCTCCTCGCCTCACTCAAGCAACCACAAAGGCTACGAGAGTATCTCTACTAGAAATCTCAGGGTAATACAAACGCTTTGGGGAGCCCTCACAAGTAAATCAATACGGGCTACCACGAAGAACACCTAACCGGCTAGAGCTCAAAGAGCTCAAGAGTAAAAGACGCAAAACAAGCCGGCAAGATGGAAACCAAGTGCTCAAGTCGAAGATTGATGCTTCCCACTCTCGAATCTCACTTCCCTAGCTCAAATCTCGCAAGGGAATGAATCTAAGAGCAAAGGGGGAGAGAGAGGGGTGAGTCAATGCTTGGAGAGTGTTTGTCTTGAGTTAGGTCAGCAATAAGTGTATAGAGTGAGTGAGTTTTTGTGAAAAGTGGAGAGGAGAGGCATTTATACTCCCTCAGTCCCGAGGCTGGTCGGTACCACCGACCACCCCTGGCCGGTACCACCGACCAGTTCACAACGGTCGAAAGAAACCAGATCTGACCAAACAAGCAACCACCGTCCTAACGTCGGTACCACCGCGGGCGGTAGTACCGAGGTTATGGCGGTACTACCGCCAGGCCAAATTGGCCGCGAACAGAGAGCATCTCACAAAGAGACTCGGTCCCTCGGAAACTACCGCCCAAAGGTCAGTACCTCCGAGGTCGGTGGTACCGAGGTTATGGCGGTACCACCGCCAGACCATTTTCAACTCAACACAGAGAGCTTCGCGAAACCAAGATACTACCGACCTCGGTCGGTACCACCGCTGGCGATACTACCGGGGTTATGGCGGTACTACCGCCAGGCCATTTTCAATTCTACACAGGGAGCTCTGCAAACTTGGTTACCACCGGCCTTGCATCGGTAGCACCGGGGGCGGTACTACCGAGGTAATGGCGGTACTACCGCCAGGCCAAAATCAACGCGGACAGAGAGCCTTGCAAACTTGGAAACTACCGGCCATGGGCCGGTAGCACCGCGGGCGGTACTACCGAGGTAATGACGGTACCACCGCTAGGTCAAAAACAACTCTATCCAGAGAGGGCTGCAAAACCAGGTTACTACCGACCTTGCGTCGGTACCACCGCGGGCGGTAGTATCGAGGTTATGGCGGTACTACCGCCAGGTCATTTTTGACCAACACAGAGAGGGTGTTAGAGCGCTGCGCAGAGAAGCCGTGGTCGGTACTACCGACCATCCATGGTCGGTACCACCGACCATATGAAATTACCCTCTACGTCTTCGTGATTGTGCGGTGTCTCTCAAGCGAACTAAGGTTAGTCGATTTGAGCACTTTTCTTCACATATAGCCAACTTACGTTGTGACCCTCTTCATAGTCCGGCTTACCTATAACTCAAGTTTAAAATTGAAATTTTAAACTACCACTTGAGCTAGGCATCTTTATGTCCAAAAATATCCTACGTGCTTTGTTCACGAGATTTCAACGTTTCAAATCTTTCAAAGGACTAACACCTGCATACATGCTTTTATAAACTGGTTAGTCCCTAATTTGATTGTCATTAATTAGCCAAAACCCACATTGGGGGCGAATGCACTTTCAAACTCCCCCTTTTTGGTAATTGATGACAACCAACTTAGGCTTACAATTAGGGATAGAAAGAATTGAAGCTTTTGAATTCCAAAATTTAGTTGAAGCTCCCCCTTAGTGTATGCTTTGGATATGAATTTCAAACCTTGATTAGAAAGCAAGGTTGCATACACAAGAACAAGAGCTCCCCCTAAATTTTGCAATCCGTGGGGTGCCTAAGTGTGTGACAACATCAAATATATCAATTTGTGATGCATAAACGGTATGACATGGTGATACACATAACAATGTAATAAGAAAAGCGAATGGCTATTGAAGAAAGAAAAGAACTCAAATCACATAGCCATATCGAAAACAACAATCACCATGACAGGAGCATCAATAACGAGGATGAACCAAACATGAATATAACAATAAGCATAAAAGTTTTACATCCTCAGCATATCACAAATAAAATGTAGCATACCACACTTAGTCTCAAAGATTACCCTTTCTCACAGCTATTACAACAAGATAAGCCTAACACTCCCCCTTTGGCATCAAGTACCAAAGCGGGTAGGCCAAGATAAGCAAAGAATCAATAATAGCTGCTGGAAGATCCATCATGATAAGAGCCCCCGAAGAGAGAGGAATAGGCACTCTCTCCAACGTCACCACCAGGGAAGGATGAGGGAGCCGAAGAATCAGGTGGTGGTGTAGAGTCGCGAGGACCACCAGTCCCAGCTGGATCGGCGTCGGGGCCAGCAAAGCCCATGTACGAGCCACCACCCCCTCCTTGATACGATGTGGACCCGCCAGCAAAGGACGTGCCCATACCATAGTCAGGGAAGAAGGAATGAGGCTGGTACGGAGGTGGTGGCGGAGGATAGAACTGATGGGGCGGATACAACATGGAGCTGTAAAAACCCGCCTCACCACCACCTGGAAACTGGGGCTGCTGCTGGGCCTGCTGCTGGGGGAGACCACCATCACCATCATCATCATCATCATCATCATGATCATCATCACCACCGTCATCACCACCGCTCCGGGCCTGAGCATCGTGCTCAGCAAACGGATCTGGATGGGGTCGGACCAGAGAGCGCGGAGGAAGACCGAGATGCTGACGCACCTCCTGCTGATGTCGCTCGTCATGATCGGCCTGATAGCACATCCACTCAAAGATCTTGCCAAGGGCGGAGCGAAGACTGCCACTCCTACGCCTCTCACGACGCGGAGGAGGAGCGGTAGCATGGGGAACATCTCTACCACCCGGCCGAGCCTCGCCAGGCGCTGCTGCATCTGCTGGGACCTCACCACCTTCATCAACTTTTTTTTTGTCCTTGGAAGGAGCCGAGGTGAACTTGCGAACACTGTACTCCTTCATGGTGCGATCATACTCGAAGGTGGCGCCAACCACATGCTCAATGATATGCATAAGATATGGAGCATATGGCAAGGCCTTGTGAGGATCATTGTAAACATCGGAGATTTTCTGCCAAAGAAAGTGAGAGATGCTAAACCGTCCATCTGGCAGAGCAAAGCGGACGAGGACCTTGGCAGCATCATCTCTCAAGTTATCTTGATCTCCAATTTTGGGATCCAGAGTCAGGCGCATGATGTTGTTGAGGACGTAGTAAGCGGGCTTCAGGCCAGGGACCTTGAAGGTCGCCACTGCACCATCCAAATAGACACCTGAGCTCTGCAACTGCTCTAAGTACATACCCCCTCCATACATCTCTGAAAGACGAGGGGCATCTCTGTCCACATGATCGAAGCCCAACAATCGAGCAAATGTGACGAAGGCACATCTGTAGTGGACCCCTTGGGTCATCCAATGCAGCACGCGAGCTTCCTTATCAATGAACAAAGTGGCCCAAAACTGACAGAGAATCTCCTGGTTGAAGCTGCGCTCGCCAGAGATCAGCCCCAAAACTCTCCACTCCTCTAACCTCTGCACCAGGGCCTGAATGTCCTCAGAATCTTTGTCGGTCCGAGAGGAGAGAACTAGTCTCTTATGAGCAAAAAGAGGAGGATGTCCCTTAGCACAGAAACCCTTCCAGCACACTGTCACGTAGAAATCTTGCTGGAACCTGGACCAGAACCTCCTATCCACAGAAGCATCTCTAACAAACAGATAGGGGTTCTCCTCACGCTGCCTCCTCATCAAGCTACCCCGCTTTCTATCGGAGTAATTCATGGGATTTCCAAGAAGAGCGGGAGGGACGGCGGACATGACAGCTTCGGCGTCAGGGTGCATGTCAAAAGCCCGGTTGATTAGCATCAACCCTGAAGTCCGAGGGGATGCCGGTCCAACTTGAGGATCGATGGAGCGACCCTCACGATCGAGACCAGCTGAAGGCACTCCTCCCACAATGACGCTATGCAGGCGTCCAGCCGGACCAGTGATAGGGGGTGGAGAAGGCTGAGGAGGCGGAGGAGGCGAAGGAGCAGCATGCCCACTGCCACGGACATGACCGCCCCCGCTCCCCCTAGCGCTATCCATGCTGCGACGGCCCGTGTGGCCCGCGGACGAGCGTCCACGGACCTGACGAGAGGAGTCATCCATACTCCCAGACCGAACACGGCGCCCGGGATTTCGACGCGGCGGCGCCCCTCGCACTGGACCACCTTGCTCCAAGGCGGCATACTCCTCATCATCATCACTAGGGGAACGAGCATTAGAGGGCCTCCGGCTCATCTAGACAAAGATAGCATAGACCAACATGAGACAAAGATGATGGAAAGATTACTTCAACGGATGTAGCAAATAAGACGATCGAAATCGGGAAGGAGAACGGCTCGCTGCGCGCGGGCGGTACTACCAACCCCTGGGGGCGGTACTACCGACCGCACAGCAGCGTGCGGTTTCCTTCAATCCAATCTACCAAATCGCTATGAACTTGCGAACCATACATCCTAGAAGCATCTTCATACTAGATAGAACAATCCTACCAAAGGAATCGACCTAGAACAAAGTACATTGAGAGATCGGGCATGAACACCCTAGTACCTTGCTACTCGTGAACAGGTCGAAATCCAATGAAGGAGGAAACTTCGGGCTTCAAGAACACCACTACGACGATCTCCAACCTTCAAAGCACCTTTCCACCGAAGGGATTTGGATTTGAGTGGAGGAGGAGGGAGATCGAGGAGGAGGAGGATGCGGCGGCTTGCACGGGCTCGAGCACGGGCTGGCGGCGGCGCTGGGAGGCAGGCAGGCGGCGGTCAAAAGAAGTTTGACTAGGGTTAGAAAAGATTCACCGCGCCCCTTTTTATACTCGGGTCAAACCCGGTCGGTGATACCGCCCATAGGGCTGGTACTACCGACGTCGGTACTACCGCCCTATGGCGGTACCACCGACAGTACAAAAACAGAGAGGACAGAGAGGGATTTCAAGAGAGCCTTGTGTGGTATACTACACATACTTCAAACATGTCCAGATTTCATATAACCAATACATAGCCATGGACATAAGTGAAGTATGCAAAATAGATTTTTGAAATCACACATAATATTTTGACAAACCATTTATCTAGGTCTCTAGGTGAAAACAAATATGTGCAAGACCTCAAGCCACGTTACGAGAATCAATGATATTTAGTTCACTCCTCAAAGCACAAAATCTTGACTCATCTAAAGGCTTTGTGAAGATATCGGCTAGTTGTTTTTCGGTGCTCACATGGCGTATTGCGATATCTCCTTTGGCTTCATGGTCTCTCAAGAAATGGTGTCGGATGTCTATGTGTTTTGTGCGAGAGTGGTTTACGGGATTGTTTGCTAGTTTGATAGCACTCTCATTGTCACACAAAAGTGGAATTTTGGTTTGCTCACATCCGAAGTCCTTTAGTGTTTGCTTCATCCAAAGTAGTTGAGCACAGCAAGCGCCGGCCGCCACATACTCGGCTTCGGCGGTGGATAGGGCAACACTATTTTGTTTCTTAGAACTCCATGACACCAAAGACCTCCCAATAAATTGGCAAGTCCCGGTAGTGCTCTTTCGGTCTACCTTGCAACCGGCATAGTCCGAATCGGAATAGCCAAGTAGATCGAAAGTGGAGCCCTTGGGATACCACAAGCCAAGATTCGGAGTGTGCACTAAGTATCGAAAAATTCTCTTAACGGCCATAATATGACATTCTTTCGGATTAGCTTGAAACCTTGCACACATGCACACACTAAGCATAATATCGGGCCTAGATGCACAAAGGTAAAGTAATGAACCGATCATAGAGCGATATACCTTTTGGTCCACTAACTTACCATCCACATTTAGATCAAGATGTCCATTGGTAGGCATAGGGGTCTTGATGGGTTTGGCCTTGTCCATCTCAAACTTCTTTAGCATGTCTCTTGTATACTTGGTTTGATTGATGAACGTGCCATCCTTGAGTTGCTTGATTTGGAATCCAAGAAAGTACTTCAACTCACCCATCATGGACATCTCGAACCTTTTGGTCATGATCCTACTAAATTCCTCACAAAAGACAACATTAGTACTACCAAATATTATGTCATCGACATATATTTGGCACACAAAGATATCATTATCAACTTTGCGAGTAAATAAAGTAGCATCGGCCCTTCCTATCTCAAAACCCTTTTTGAGTAGGAAGTCCTTAAGACAATCATACCAAGCTCTAGGGGCTTGTTTAAGCCCATAGAGCGCCTTGTCGAGCTTGTAGACGTGGTTGGGAAACTTTGGGTCCTCAAAACCCGGTGGTTGCTCCACATAGACCAATTCGGAGAGGGGGCCGTTGAGGAATGCACTTTTCACATCCATTTGGTATAGCTTGAAATCATGGTGAGTAGCAAAGGCAAGTAATATACGAATTGACTCGAGCCTAGCTACAGGTGCATAGGTTTCCCCAAAATCCAAACCTTCGATTTGAGTGAAACCTTGAGCCACCAACCGTGCTTTGTTCCTTGTCACCACGCCATGCTCGTCTTGCTTGTTGCGGAAGACCCATTTGGTTCCTATCATATTTTGCTTGGGCCTTTCCACCAAGGACCAGACTTCATTCCTGGTGAAGTTGTTCAACTCTTCTTGCATAGCCATCACCCAGTCCAGATCGTCAAGTGCTTCTTTCACCCTAAGAGGTTCCAAAGAGGAGACAAACAAGTAATGTTCACAAAAATTGGCTAAACGAGAGCGTGTCGTTACCCCACGCCGTATGCTCCCCAATATGTTGTCAACGGGATGATCCCGTTGAACTGTATGATGAACTCTTGGGTGTGGCAAAAGTGATCTTCGTTGGATGGGTCCATCTTCATCATATGCATTGATGTCCCCATCTTCTTGTCGGACTTCATGTTGAGCTTGTGTTTGATCATCAACTTGATGTATCACTTGAACATCACCCACACTTCCATCATTCGGAGTTGCGGAAGCTTCATCATGCGCATTTGGATGCACATGATGGATATGAGAATCTTGTGGAGTGTGTGATGGTTCATCTTCATCATCTTGTATTTCAACGGGCCTCACATCACCGGTTGCAAGCTTCTTGATAGCTTCGGATGGAGGCTCATCATTACCTACAAGCTCATCATTGACTTGCTCTTTTTGAGAGCCGTCGGATTCATCAAAAGTCACGTCTACCGTTAACTCAATAGTGCCGGTGGCATTATTGAATACACGGTAGCCATGTTTGTTAGTACCATAACCAAGTAGAAAGCCTTCGTGTACCTTAGGTGCAAACTTTGAACTTTTGGCCCTCTTGTTAAGTATGAAACACTTGCAGCCAAAAACTCGAAAGTAATGCACATTTGGTTTGTTACCGGTTAGGAGCTCATATGGCGTCTTCCCCCTTAGCTTGTGAAGGTAGAGGTGGTTGATTGCATGACACGCCGTGTTCATTGCCTCCGCCCAAAAACCATGGGAAGTCTTGTACTCATCCAACATAGATCTTGCGGCTTCAACAAGAGTTCTATTCTTCCTTTCCACAACCCCATTTTGCTGTGGGGTATATGGAACGGAGAACTCATGCTTGATCCCTTCTTCATCAAGATACTCTTCTATGTTGGTGTTTCTAAACTCAGTCTCGTTGTCGCTTCTCACTTTCTTGATCTTGATGTCGAACTCATTTTGTGCTCTTCTAGCAAACTTCTTGAAAATGCCTTGCGTTTCGCTTTTATCTGCTAAAAAGAACACCCAAGTGAAACGAGAATAGTCGTCAACAATAACGAAACCGTATTTGTTACCGCCGATGCTTTGGTAAGCAACGGGTCCGATGAGGTCCATATGCAATAGCTCCAATGGTCTTGTGGTCGACACAATGTTCTTGATTGGATGCTTTGCTCCAACTTGCTTTCCAGCTTGGCACGCACTGCAAATCCTATCTTTCTCAAAAGAAACATTGGTTAGTCCAAGGATGTGCCCTTCTCTTTGAAGTTGGG
Source organism: Coix lacryma-jobi var. lacryma-jobi (assembly GCA_009763385.1). Taxonomy (NCBI): domain Eukaryota; kingdom Viridiplantae; phylum Streptophyta; class Magnoliopsida; order Poales; family Poaceae; genus Coix; species Coix lacryma-jobi. Next base: position 44,678,165 of record CM019828.1, read on the forward strand.
CCAAGTTCCTCATCCCAACATGAGCTAGTCGGCGATGCCAAAGCCAACCCATGCTAGATTTTGCCATTAGACATGTTGTAGGTTCTACCTTACTAGTTGAGAAGTCAACTAAGTAAAGTTTTCCCTTCAACACGCCTTTAAATGCAATAGAGGAATCCCTTCTTCTAGAGACGGTCACACCCTTATCCGTAAAGAGACAATCGTAACCCATTTCACAAAGTTGAGAAACGGATAACAAGTTGTAACTCAACGAATGCACAAGTAATACATTAGATATGGAATTGTCAGTTGAGATAGCAATTTTACCCAAACCAAGCACTTCTCCTTTACCATTGTCTCCAAACACAATATTATTGCATGAGTCGTTGCTTGGTTGAAAGGAGGAGAACATATCTTTTGCCCCGGTCATATGATTGGTGCATCCACTATCCAACACCCAACTCGACCCACCGGAGGCATATTCCTACAAAACAAGTTTATGTTCTAGATTTAGGTACCCAAACGAGATTGGGTCCTTGGGGGTTAGTCACATAAGCTTTTGGCACCCAAACATTTCTCATAATTTCCCTCTTCTTGAGGGCACCAACATACTTGACTACTATCTTACCATCCTTCCCCCAACAACACAAGTAATCACATGTATAGCTTCTTGATATGGGCTTTTGTTGCTTGGGGGCCTCCACTTGCTTCTCCTTGTTGATCTTACCATTAGCAAGTGGAGCCTTTGGATTGGCAACCTTGTTGGCCTTGTTCATTAGGTCAAAGAGAGGAACCCCTTTGTTAAAGTTAACAAAAGGTACCCCATTGACCATCTTTCTACCGTTGGCCTTACCACCATACCTATTGTACCCAATTCCATCCTTGATGGATGGGTGTCTTGCGGTCTTGAGGATATCTTTTGGTTGTTGCACCTTACACTTGCAACCATTCCTCAAGATCATGTTCAACCTATGAATTTCTTTGTCTTTCTTCTCTAGCTCAACAAGGTTAGTTGCACAAGCATTTATATCATGTTTATAGCATCTTTTGCAACCATTACTAGTTGAGGCATTAGAGTTGTCGGAGTCCTTAGGAGTAGTTGAAGAGGTACTACTCCAAAGAGTGTTGTAGCTTAGTTCAAGAGTTTGATACTTATTTTGAGAGCTTGTGAGGCTCTCTTGAACCATGCTAACCTCATTCTTTAGGCTTGCAATTGAGTCATTGCTCATGGAACACTCCTTAGCCAACTTCTTGTTGGAGTCATTGGCTAAAGATAGTTCCACGGTCAATTTCTCAACCTTCAACTTCTCCTCGGCAAGAGAGGCTTCCAATGCACGGTTCTTTTCTCTCTCTTGAGAGATCAAGTCCCCTTGCATTGCAAGACTCTCATTCTGACTCTCTAATTTAGTGAGCAATTTTATGATTTTAGCTCCACCTTTCTTTCCAAACTTTCTAATTATGCTAAGCTCAAATTCATCCAATTCATCATCACTATATTCATTGCTAGAATAAGTAGGAGAGTTAGGTGATACCTTCTCATTCTTAGCCATGAAGCAAGAATGAGTGAAGTCATCCTCGTCGTCGGAGAGGTTCTCGAACAAGCATGACGAAGTTGTCAATGTAGCCATGTTGGAGAAGAGGCTTGGAGAAGAGGTCTTGTGTATGGCGATGTTGGCCGCTCCCTTCTCCTTATCCTTGCTCTTGCTCTTCTCTTCATCACTTGAGTCATCTTCCGAGAACCACTCCTCACCAAGATGAGCTTCACCACCTCTTCTTCTTCTATGCTTCTTGTCATCACTCTTGCTATACTTGTTCTTGTTCTTCTTTTGTGGACAATCGGCAATGAAATGATCATCCGCTCCACACTCATAGCAATTCCTCTTCTTTGACTTCTTGAAGTAACCACCTTTGCCCTTCTTGTGCATCTTCTTTCTCATGAATCTTCTAAAGTTCTGAAGGACCGAGAAGCTATCCGAAAGCGACCAGAGGGGGGGTGAATGGAAGCTTCAAAATTTCCTTTCGAAAACTAGATGCCACTGTCCCAAAATCAACCCCAAGAGCGAACCCTAGAGCTTGCTAATGTCCACGACCCTAGATATAGGGTGGATGCTTCCTAGAAGCACAGCGGGACACTAGACAACCCTAGAAAGCCAACGCAAAAGACGGAACTCGAATCCGATCAAGAACGAACGAACCGCGAACGAAAACACGCGAAACTGGATCGACCGGACTCTGGCCAGCGTCCGGTCAGTAGGGACCGGACGCGTCCGGTCAACAAAAATCGGCTCTGGAACCTTACTGTTCCCGACCGGACTCACGAGTACGGAGCGTCCGGTCGAGAGCAGTGCGTCCGGTCAGAAACGAACAAGCGCGATGAACAGTGGATCCTGCGCGTCCGGTCAGCTGGCACCGGATGCGTCCGGTCGCTGAAAAACCGATCTGGACCCTCTCTGTTCTTGACCGGACTCACGGAAGGGAGCGTCCGGTCGATTGAACAGAGCGTCCGGTCACACGCAAACAACCACAGTGGTGTTCAACCACCGGACGCACGACCTGAGCGTCCGGTCGGCCCGAGCAGCGTCCGGTCACCCCGACAGCCCTCTGTTCTTCCACCGATTCGACTCAAACTCACTCAAAACGAATCCTCTAGGGATCAAACTCGGTGAGTGGAGTCACAAAGAGTATAGTGAGCTATCTCTAAGAGATCATGGCTCGAACCTATCTCCAAATCGGTGAATCGAAGAATTTCGGGGGTGAAGAGAAAAGGTGACCCGAAACTAAAACTCGATTGATCTCCTAGACCGTGAGGTTAGAGGATGATTCCTTCGGTGGAAAGAAGTGCCTCACGATCTAGAACAACTTGGTTCAAATGGATTTGCAAAAGATGAACCGAGCAAAGAGATCAAATGACGGGAAAATCGTGGAGCAAAAGGATCCCGCGAAGAACACAAGCAAAACGGAAATCACAGCCACGAACTGGAAACAAAGACGCAAATCAAGCCATCGATTTGTGCTCCAAGGTGAGGATACGGCCTCACTTCCTCAAATCAACAGTACACAGAGTGGAGTCTCTCTGCGGATCTCAACTAGCTAAAGCAGGGATGGGAGAGCAGAAAACCCTAGCAAATGAAAGCACTAACTGAGATAGCTAAAACTGAGATAGGGAGGAGGGTGTCTCCCCTGGACTACTTATACTAGCCTAGACTAAGCCTATTTCCTACTCTACCCCTCTCTAAACTAATTACAGAGCGAACCAGCTAAACCCTAAGGCTATTCTGGTCCAACCCGCGGTGGTAGGTAGATCCGACGGCCACGCCCGCTCGAACCGAAGCGTTGCCTCGACGCAACCTCTGGATCGCCGCCACGTGCCGCCCTCGCTCTGCACCCCCGGTTTTGTGGCCCAAACCGAGAAACCAGCCTTTTCCATCAACCCCCGGTTTTGAGGCCCAAACCGGGAAACCAGCCCACCAGCCTGAGTTTTGTGGCCCAAACTCAGAAACCTGCACAACACTCAGCCAAAGAACATGCGCATCAAACCCGTTGACAATCACTCATCACTCAGAGACTCGGCATACACCCATGTATCCGCAATCTCCCCCTTGATGAGTGCATTGTCAACTACACACACAAATCATAAAATGAAAGAAGAAGGTAGGAGGAAGGAGAGGAAGAGAACTCAACCAAATGACCCAAAAGCATAGCAAAGCCGAGGAAGGTCAAGTGGAAGAAGCGAGAACTTGGTCCCCAAAGACATGGGCAACGGCTCGACGCGACCAAGCAAAGCAAAGCTAGCCCTCAAGAAGAGGTAGAACAAAAAAAAACCGCTACAAGAAAACAATTGAAAATCGGAGCTAAGAATGGCAAAATGCTAGTCCCTCAAGATAGAGGCACGAGGCTCAACACAACTAGCACGAAAACCACTCCGAACCAATTGAACACAAACGAAAAGTCTCCGAACCAATCAAAGTCCACCTCGACGGTAAATGAGGAAAATTTTGCTAGTCCCTCAAGACAAGAGGCAACGGCGCAACCAACAACTAGCAAACTCCCCCTCGACAAGTGCAAGCAACCCGGGACTCCCCCTTAGGTCCAATCAAGAGAAGAGCATAAAGATCTGAAATCTCCCCCTTAGCAAAAACTCTCCCCTTAATTGAACGCCAGGAGACATATGATTTGCAAAAACTCTCCCCCTTAGTTTGAAAATGCACTTATCAAGCACAAACTCTTCCCTTGAGCCAACAAAACTCCCCCTTCTAAAATGCATATGAAGTCAAATGCAAGTTAGCAGCTTCAGGCATATAATCAAAAGAGTGCAAAAAATGCTCTAATCGGTATAGCTCCAATGGCACACTAAGCATCCAATAGGCGAAGGCTCAACTGATCACACATACGAAATATGAAGCTATGAGCAAGTGAGCATTTTTTAGCCAAAAAGATAGTCACCATCAAAATAGCACTACACATGTATAGATAGGAATCCAGACAAGTGCTAAACATGTATACCAAGGTGAACTACCCTAGCAAGTTCAATCATCATGCATAGGAATGTAGCATATACTTGTGATTTCAGTTTTATATCGGGAGTTACAGCGGTAAAGAATTCACAAGTTCAATTATTTAGCATGTGATTGCGAGAGGTTGAAAGCTTGTCTTTTGCCTAACTTTTCAACCGAGCGAAGCCTATGCCGAAGCAATCAGAAGCTTAAGCTACGGTTTCGGTCATACACTACAACGTACAGCTCAAGTTTAACTCAACATGCAATGAAAACAGTCTCGATACCATGAGGTGTTGACAAGCAATCCCATCTCGATCTTTTCAATTCACTAAAACTTGGTTCAATTTTATACATGATATGAACAGACAAGCAAGTGAATGACTCATAACTAGAGACATAGCAACCTAGCATATATGAAAAGCACGAGTGGAACTCAACATATCCTACACATGCTAGTTGCATATCTCAATGGTGAACATTTTCAGATTGTAAGTTATTAAGTAAATTCACCATTCCAAAAAGCTCAGCTCATAACAACATGTACTAGTGATCAGGAAGAGCATAAGCTACAAGCATCCATATAAGCATCGGAGCATACTAAATAGAGCATAGTTATATTCTAGTGATTATAAACATGAAGCTCAAATGTAAATGCGTATGCTAAGATGCAAAGAAAAGAGCTCAAAATAAAGAGTCAGTCTATACAGGAAACCAAAAGGTTTCCCCCCGCAAAAAAAGTTTCCCCCCTCTAAAAGGGAACACACACCAAGCTCACCCCTCAACCGATTAAGGTTGATTTCGTCTAAAGGCTTGGTGAAAATATCAGCCAGTTGGTGATGAGTATCGACATGGCGAAAGGTCGATATCACCCTTCTCCTGGTGGTCTCGCAAGAAATGAAAGCGCACATCAATGTGTTTGGTTTTCGAGTGAAGCACGGGTTCTTAGCAACGCTAATAGCACTCGTGCTGTCACAAAGTAAGGCCACGCGAGAAAAGCTCAAACCTAAATCACGCAAAGTGGCCATCATCCAGAGTAACTGGGAACAGCAGCTAGCCGCAGCAACATACTCAGCCTCCGTGGTAGACTGGGCGACACTAGACTGCTTGCGAGAAGACCACGAAACAAGAGAGAACCAATAAATTGGCAAGTCCACAGAAGTGGACTTGCGCTCAATGCGACAACCAGCAAAAATCGGCATCGAAAACCGCAAAGCAAGCGAGAGGGTGGAGGAAGCAGAATACCAAATCCCAAACTCAGGAGTGAAACGAAGGTACCTGAAGATGCGCTTCACCGCCTGACGGTGAGAGTTCGGGCGGCGACGCCTGAAAGCGCGCGCACAGACACACCGCGAACTTGATGTCCGGGCGTGTCGCCGTCAGGTAGAGGAGCGACCCGATCATACTGCGGTACTCCTTCTGGTCCACTGCTTTCTCCGTCCACATCCGCATCCAGGGCAGTCGTCGTCGACATGGGTGTTGGAAGAGGCTTGCCTCACCCATATCGAACCGCTTCAGCAAGTCCTTCGTGTACTTGCCCTGGTGCACAAACGTCCCTCTCGGGATTGCTTTATTTGCAACCCGAAAAGAATGTCAGCTCGCCCATCATGCTCATCTCGAACTCCCTGCTCATAGTATCTGCAAACTTGGCAACCAAAGCGTGAGAAGAACCACCGAAAATGATATCATCCACGTAAATCTGGACCAAGAGCGTGTCCTTGCCTTGCCGGAGGAGAAAGAGCGTCTTATCTACACATCCCATTTTAAAACCCTTAGCAAGCAAAAAGGTTTTTAACCTACATACCAGGCTCTAGGGGCTTGTTTCAAACCATACTAAAAGCTTTATGAAGTTTAAGACATGGTGTTTGGAAGCTTGGGATTTTCAAAACCGGGGGGTTGCTCAACATAAATCTCCTCCTCTATGTAGCCGTTTAAGAAGGCACTCTTGACATCCATTTGAAAAAGTTTGAAACCTTTGGATGCAGCAAAGCCCAGAGTATCCTAATAGCCTCCCAAACGAGCTACAGGAGGCAAACGTCTCCTCATAATCTATCCCCTCCTTCTGACTATAACCCTTCGCTACAAGCCTGGCCTTGTTTCTCACAACATGGCCATCCGTCTCCTTGCTTGTTTTTAAATACCCATTTTGTCCCAATAGGCTTACAGTCAGGTGGAGGTGGAACTAGAACCCAAACCCAATTTTTCGCGTCAAAGTTCCTAACTCCTCATGCATGGCATTGCCCAATCCGGATCCGTCAAAGCGTGTTCCAACATCTCGGGGGCTCAAAATTATCAACAAAACAGTGAGCGAAGTGATAGATGATGCTGTGACCTGGAGCGAGTGACTCGCTCGCCGATGTCGCCGATCATTGTTGGGAACACACATTGCCCAACCTCCGCACTTGTGCAGGGGAGAGAGCGAAGGTGGCCAAGCGTCGGATGCAATAGCGAAGGTGAAACGGAAATGGAAAGTACTCTCGAATTCCCCCCCCAGGTCCCGCTTACACTGTTCATCCCCCTGGTATTTATAGGGAATGCCAAGGGCACGGCCAAATTACAAAAGGGTACAGCAAAGATTCTTCGCCTCCGCGCAGGGAGGAAGGGCAAAAATGTAAATACACAGCTGAAGCGGAAACCTTAGTCGGTCACACTCCAGCGCGCTGCCACCTGCCCTTGTTCACCTTCGGGGAGAGGTGCGGCGGCCCTGACCTTCGGCCTTGCGGCTGCGCTCGCCCCTTGGGCCTGCACACCTCCGTCATCTGCCGGACTTCCGGCTTCACTTGCCTCCCGGGAGAAGGACGAAGGTTTTAGCCTTCGGCCGAGCTCGCCGGACCTTCGGTCTCGCTTGCCTTTGTGCAGCGCACACTCGCTGCCTTCTGCTGTACCTTCCTGCTTGCCACTGCTGCCACCTTCGCTCCTAGCGAAGGTGGCGTCGTGAGTCAGCGAAGGTTTCCTGCGGTGCGACCGTCGCCTCAGACCTGCACAAAAGTACAACAAAGCGACGAGGGTTGTCCCCGCATCCGGGGGTCAGGGTGACGGTCTCCATAGGAGAGGGACCTCGCAAGCGCACCAGATCGTTGCGCGAGGGCTGATTTCGACCACCAGTTCGGGCGGCGCCTCTGCCGAGGGTCCTTTCCCCCAACAGTAGCCCCTCGTTGTCTTGGATCTAAAAACCGTGTTTAGGCCCAAGCAGCGCCTTTTAATGGGGACAGAAAGGGGCCCTCGGCAGCGACGCCCGCGGCTGCTTTGGGCTGGCCGTTGCGTTGTTGTTTTATACTGTTGAGGCCTGTTTCGTTTTTTGCGCCGCGTTCTTTGGTTGTCGTGCCGACTTCGTCGGGTGAGGGGCTTGTTTTCCCGCCTATAAAAAGCACGAGTAGGTGTGGAGTTTCGATTGTGCTCTCTGTTGCTATAGCCATCTTGCTGTTGCAATTTGCTTGTAGCGAAGGTTTGTTTGAGCTTGTCTGCGAGGGTTGAGGTAGGCGTTCGTTGTTCGGTAGTGTTTGCAGTTGAACAGATGGCTAGGTTGAAGCAAACTGCTCGCGCTGTTTCTCCCGCAGCCGCGGATGATGGGATTAGCTTTGAGTTTGGTTTGAGCCGGTTTGTGTGCAAGTGAGGTTGCATCTTACGTGCGGTGGGGCTGGATTGAGGAAGGCAGAGCGAGGGCCAGCAGTGGGGAGACCGTGCCGAAGCCGGATGCAGACGAGGTTGTGGTGTTTGAAGAGTTCTTTTCGGCTGGCCTTCGCTTCCCGCTGACTCCTTCGTGACTTCGGTCTTGCGAAGGTTCAACCTGCGGTTTCATCAGCTTACGCCTTCTTGCTTCACAAAGATGTCGGTCTACGTCTGGGCCTGCAGGTCTCAGGGGGTTTTCCCGCATGTCGAGGGTTTTGTTCGTACTCATCGCGTTCACATGCCTCGCTCGCAGATTACGGACAGCGAGGGCAAGACCAGCCTTGGGCAATTTGCGGTGTACACTTTTTGCCATCGCGCCGGCGCGGAGCTGCCGGTGCAAGCACAGAGGAACAAGTGGCAGCGGATGGCAGGAGTTCTGGTTCTATTACAAACTTAGTGACAGCTCCGAGCTTTGCGGCGAGCTTCCGGTGCTTGGATGTGGGTGCCGAGGCTAAGATGAGCATCGAGGCCCATGCTGCTGTTGATTGCCTGAGGGTTGTTGCGCGTTCCCAGTGCGCCCGTGATTTGGTGGGAGGAATATGCTGTGCCAAGATTTGGCCTCTTGGCCGGAGGCAAACTTGGTTCGTTGTGGAGGATGACCCGAGGTACGAAGGTAGGGGCTTGAAGAAGCCTAGTTTGGATCTAGAGAAGGTGTGGGAAAGAACTCTTAAAAAATTTCCGAGGCGCGAGGATGGGAACGAAGCTGTTTTTAAACGAGTTCAACAGTGGACGGACGAGCTCGTGGGGAAGCTTTCCCCACTGGAAGTGAAAACTATCCATAGCTTGGTGGGCGGCGAAGGTCGCGTGAACAGAATGTTTGATATTCTTGGTATTCGGTACGCCGACTGGCCTGCTCCTTCGAGCGACGACGCGCCGAAGAAAAGGAAGCGGAAAGGCTTCGGGAGAAGCGGAGATCGTGTCTCGGCCGAAGCGGGGCCGTGGTCGAGGCCGTGGAGGGGCTGGCGGACGAGCGAAGGTGCTTGCGACGAGGGTCGCTACTGGCTCTGTTGGTGCGGGCGCTTCTTTGGCCGCGGCTCGAGCGGCCGGGGTGCCAGTTCGGTCGGGGCACGCGTGCCTCGCGTTGGAGGGATCGGTGCTTTGGTCCAACTTTCGGGCGACGAGGATGAATCTGATGATGAGGTGGAGAGGACGCGAAGGAGGGGGGACGGGCGAGGGTTCGTCTGAAGATGGTAGCGAGGGTTCTTCTGGAGGGCATGACACGGATGAGGAGGTGTCGATTGGAGGCGGAGCCTCGCCGGTTGTTGGTGGGATGGCTACCGGGGGCGCAGATGAGCTTTCACGAGATATTGAGCCGGGTGGCCCTCGACGAGTGCGGTTCCCAGCTTCGGGGCTCACACCTCTGGGTGGAGGGGGCAGAGTTTGATGGGGAACTTGACTCTGCGCGGTCGCGGGGAAAAAGGCCGTTTGGCGAGGCTAGCCGGTCGAGCCTTCCAGAATACGCAGGGAGCTTGGGATTTCTGATCCGGCCACTGCACTGTTCACCAGTCCGGACCTTCGGGGTTGCCACCTGCAGTGTAGTGGCGGAGGCGTTTTCTGGGCCGGATCTTCGGCCGCATTTGTGTGCCGGAGGCGGAGGTCCTTCTTGCGGGTCAAGCGGTTGGCGACACCTTTGGATGATTTGACGTCCAAAATTGGCGGACTGATGCTCTTTGAACCGCTCAGCGAGCGGGAAAGGTTAGCCCACATGAGTTTATGAGGAATCATATGATTGAACTTGAAGAAAGGAGAACAGCAAGCTGGCGCGGACCTGTGAACAGAGAAATAGAAATTGGATGAGAATGCTGGAGGAAGCCGCGGGGGCTCGAAGGAGCGGGTTGAGCTGGCGAAGCGTAATGCTGATCTGATCGCCGCACTTGGGAAAGGAGAAAGACCAAGGCTTTAGCCGGAGGCGAGGGATCGGCTAGTTGATTTGAAGATCTGGCGGCGAGCATTGGAAGCGTCAAAGCGTAAAACCTTTGATTGTTGTCGGACCGAGGCGGGGTTCGGCGGAGAGCCGTTTGCCTGCGGTTGATGCAGAGGCCTTCGAGGGTGGCGGCACGAGGGGCTTGATGTGTTTAGCTCGCTAGTCCCAGATGCAGCGATTTGGTGCTACCCGGGGGGCCTGCAATGGCAGCACGCTTCGACTGGCGGATTGTGATCATCGTCGCAGTCAAAAGGCCGAGCCAGTCTTCCGACGGTTGAAAGGGAGTTCGCCAGATGGAAGGTTGATGACGCAGATGTCCGAACTGTGCGACTGCGTTTTGCTTCGCAAGTTGGATCTCCGAGAGGTGGCCGGGCTCTCGCCTTCGAAGAGAAGCCTTGCCGAGGCTACGCGCCAGGTTCGCACCTTTGTTTAAGTTTTGTGGCTGTGGCTTTTGTTTTAGAGGGGTTGCTTGTTGATTTTGGCGAAGGTTGTTCCTTTTATTTTCTTGTAGGCTCACGAGATGCGATGCCCCTCGCCGACCGAAGACTGAGCGAGGGTGACCCCCGAAGCCGCTCCTGAGCCAAGCTTTGGGGGTTACGCTCGCCGAGATCGAAGGCGGTTGACCGAGGAGCGGGCGCCGATCGTGGAAGGAGATGCGCGAAGGAGAACAACGGCGAGGAGCGTCAGCGGGACCTCGACTGCCGCCGCTGGCGGAGGTGGCGAATCATCGGGGGGAAGCTGCGGCAGGGGTGATGGCCTGGGTTTGTTGGGCGAGGAGCATTGTGAGATACTTATGGTTGTTTGTTAAAAAACATTGGCGAGCTGAACATCTCGTATTTTTGTTGTAACATGCAGGTTTCGGACGGACCGTGCTAGACGTGTTCCACGTTGACCCCGCTGATGTTGAACTACCAAGATGTTTTTATAAACTGGTGAATCATGGGCTCGCGCGAGATTTAAGGTATCCTTCGCTTTCCTTTGAACGTTTTTGGTGGTCGAAGGTGCGGAGATATGATTTAAAGAAAAGTAGTCGAGTCGATTTTGGCGCGAGGCAGACTATACCAGTGACCGCCCAAGCCGATCGTTATTTGTTTGGGTCTTCGTCGAGCTTCGCAAGGCTGTCGGTTGGATATTGACGAGAACCGGCTGGATATTTGTTTTCGAAAGGAGCTTGAAGGTTGTTCGGAATGCGGGCGCTTGTATCCCGAAGGAGGAACCTTCGAAGTTGAACGATAGGTACATGTATAGGCGAGGGTTTGCCCGGGGAGCTGCAATTTCCCTGCAGTCCTTTGTTTGTGGGGACCCTGGTTCCATGGAGGGTTTGAGGTGAGGCGAAGGTTTGGATGATTATTGAGTTAAAGAGGGAGCGTGGTCCCTTGTAAGGATTTTTATTTTGGATATGTTGTTGTTTGTAAACATTGTTTGTAACGGTATTGAGGAAGCGGATGGTTGTGTTGCCATATTTGCTGTTGCTATTTTGACTTTTGTTAAGTTGTTTTAACGGTGACGGCCCTGCTTGAACTTAGCGAGGCTCGCGCGTTTACTCCTGTAGGGCTGTTTTGAAAAAAACAGCCGACGCCCCCTTTTTTCTTTAGCGAGCTCGGCGTTTGCTCTCGTGAAGCTTGTTTGAAAAAACAGCGACCCCCCTTTTTCTTAGCGAGGCTCGCGCCGTTTTGCTCTGTGAGCTTGTTTTGAAAAAACAGCACGCCCCCTTTTTCTTTAGCGAGGCCGGCGTTTGCTCTCGTGAGCTGTTTTTTGAAAAACAGCGACGCCCCCTTTTTCTTAGCGAGCTCGCGCGTTTGCTCTCGTGAGCTTGTTTTGAAAAAACAGCGGAACCCCCCTTTTTCTTTAGCGAGGCTCGCGCGTTTTGCTCTCGTGAGCTTGTTTTGAAAAAAAACACACGCCCCCTTTTCTTTAGCGAGGCTCGCGCCGTTTCCTTTCGTGAGCTTGTTTTTGAAAAAACAGCGACGCCCCCTTTTTCTATTAGCGGGCTCGCGCGTTTGCTCTCGTGAGCTTGTTTTGAAAAACACAGCGACGCCCCCTTTTTCTTAGCGAGGCTCTCGCCGTTTGCTCTCTTGGCTTGTTTTGAAAAAACAGCGACGCCCCCTTTTTCTGTTTAGCGGGGCTCGCGCGTTTCTTTTTATCGCAGTTGATGTGGCCCCGCGCGAGGCCTGGCTTGGAGGGCTCGGCGGGGCGGAGAAAGTGGGGCCGCGCCGATTGCCTGGTTTGCATTGAGCGAGGAAAGCTGACGTTATTGAACTTCCGCAGCGCGCGTCCCCTATCATTCTCGGCGACCGCAGGTGAAGTATTGACTTTGCCGAACCCCTGTCCTCTTGTGCCAGCAGAGTCTGCTCGACTTCTTATCTCCTACCCCTTTATCATTAGGCGAGGTAGTCTTGCTTTTGCGAGCCCCCTGTCGGTCTGGCCAAGGCGTCCGACATTTTTCGGACCTCCCCTCCTCGTCTTAAGACGAGGTGAAATTTTTGCGCAGCCCCTGTCGTTTGGCCAGGGTGCTCGGACTTTTTTCGACCTCCCCTTGTCTAGGCGGACGTGGAAATTGCTTTTCGAGCCCCCCCCCCCCCCCCTCACACACATACACTGCTCGATAAATCGGCCAGCGCGTAGCCGACTTTCGCGATCCTACCACCTTGTCTTAGGCGGAGCGTGGAAACTTGGCATTCATATTGCGAGCCACCTAGATCAGCTGATCCATTGTGCCAGGACGGTGCTCGACTTTTTATCGACCTCCCCCTTGTCTTAGCGAGGTGAAATTGCTTTTGCGGAGCCCCTGTCGTTAATGTGCCAGGAGGCTCGACTTTTTTTCGACCTCCCCTTGTCGTAGGCGGAGTGGAAAATTGCTTTTGCGAGCCCCTGTCGTCTGTGCCAAGGGTGCTCGACTTTTCGACCTCCCCTTGTCTTAAGCGGCGGGGAAATTGCTGTTGTTGCGAGCCCCTGTGTTTGTGCCCAGGGTGCTCGACTTTTTTCGAACCCTCCCCTTGTCTTAACGCGGAGGTGACAATGCTTTGCGAGCCCCTGCGTTGTGCCAGGTGCTCCGACTTTTCGACCTCCCTGTCCTTAGGCGGAGGTGGAAATGCTTTTGCGAGCCCCTGTCGTTCCTTTAGTCGCCAGGGTGCATCGACTTTTTCGACCTCCCCTTTTTAGGCGGAGGGGTAAAGTTTGCTTTGGAAAAGAACAGGGAAACGTTTTGCAAAGCAATCTAGCGGGTTTCATCGAATGTAGCGCTCTTGAAAGAGGAATCCCTTTTTTCGGATGCTTGGAAGTGGAAACTGGAGACTTTGCTTGGGGTTTAGCCTGGTTTTGTGCTTTGGACCAACTCCTCGTTAAAAAAACCTTACGCCCCTCGTAAGGAAAAAAGAGTGCAGCTCCTGGTTTTTTTAAGACATGAGAGTAGGTAAACATAGAAAGTGACAAAATTCTACATAGCGCGAGGGGTCGCTAAGGCTCGCTATGTAGATTTCGAAGGTCGTCGATGTGTCCAGGTGGTGTGTAGGATATTAACCTCGCTGTCGGAGAGTGAAAGAAGGCCTGGCGATTGCATTCTCGATTACAGGACGGGCCTGTCCACTTAGGCGGAACTTTCCGGCCATGGCTGGCGTTTGTTGGTTTCGGATGAGACGAGTCACCCTTCTGCAGTTCTTGATTCTACCTTTTATCTTCCACTTCTTTGTCTCTTCCTGATATTTGCGCAGGTTGTGAAGCGCTGCATCTTGTTTTCTTCTAGCAATCCTCTGTCGCGTTAGTATGCTGGCTCATCACTTGCGCAGGGTTGTTCTGGTTGAGATAATCTTAGCTCCCTGGTAACACGCTTCCTCGCCGAACAAAATTTTGGTAAAGTAAGGTGGATTTGGTTGCTCTGCATTCGGAGTATGTGAGACCAGTGACTGCAGTTAGCTCGTTTGCACGCATTTGCCTTTGGGTCTGCCTTGCAATTTTTGATATGATTGGAAGATTGTCGTTGGCCCTTCGACTAGCCGTTGGACTGGGGTGCTCGGACTGGAGCGAAGCATAGGATCTGTTCCGATTTGGCACAGAATTCTTTGAAAACCCGCTGTCAAAACTGGTGCCGTTGTCGACGGTTAGAATGTTGGGGGACTCCGAAGCGACAAAACTATCTTCTGCCAAGAAAAACCTTTTTACTGCGAGGGATTTGGTATGGAGGACAGCGGTCTTGTCTCGGTCCATTTGGTGAAATATTCCACGGCTACCACCGCTAGCGAAGGTTTCCCCGGAGGGCCGTCGGATTAATGGGCCCACGAGGTCATTGCCCACCTTTGTAGCCAGGTTGGGCTATGAGGTGTGGAAGCCCCTGGGGTTTGGTGTTGCTTCAGTTGGACAACCTTCGCACTTCATTGACGGATGGTTTCAAGCGTCTCTCACCGGTTGGCCAGTAGAAACCTTGCCGGAAGAAAAGCCTTTACCTACTAGTGCCCTCGGCCATTTGTCGTGAACCACATATACCCTTCGTGGAGTGAGGTTTGAGGTGTCGGTTACCTTCGGACTGTGACACGCACTTTGAGCCAAGGTTGAGGTAGAAGCTTGAACAAGGTGTTATTCCATAACTTGTACCCTCGCACTCTTTGCTTTAGTCGTTCTCTTCTTCTTTGAGAGCTGGGCTCGTGCAGCCTTTGATGTAGCCATGATAGGTGCCTCCAATCCTCGCACGATTGTTCTGATAAGCTTGTGCTGATTCAGAAGCTTCGAAAGCTGACGAGTGGAAACCTCTAGAATGGCGTCCCGGAAGGGAGCTGTTAGCTGCGCTGTTGCGGCGGCTTTGGCTTAAAGCAATTTTGTTCATTTCTCAGTCCCTCGATATCGCTGTTTACTGTTAGTGCCGAGGAAAAAGGATTTCTAACCTTCGCACCACTGAAAGTACTGTTTTAAGTCTGGATTCTTTTGCTTTGTAGTGTCTTCAAATGTTTTGCCCCGCAATTGACTTGAAGTCTGTGTTGGGATGAACGCCCTTCGGACTGATATACGATCGCAACCTTGAAAGTGCCAGAATTCACAGCACTCATAATTCACGAGTTGTTTGTGCACTTGAAAGTCGCAGCCTTCGGCTTATCTCAGCTTCGACCCGGAGGCGAGATTAAGAGGCCGAGGGCAACCGGCTCCCGTTGCACCCCAGGCCCCGTCGACGTAGACGGTCCACAGCTGGTCCTGCTGCAGGCTCACCGTGCGAGGTCGGTGGTGTCCATTCTGCTATGAAATCAGCACACCTTCGATTGATCGCTGTTCTACCAACGAAGGTTATAGCATAAAACTGTTTAAGCTCCACTGCCCATCTTTGCTATTCTCCCCACTGCTTCGCTGTTTTTGAAAATGTTCTCGAGAGGGGAGACGAAGGTACTGGATCTCGTAAGCCTGGAAATAGTGTTTTTGAGCGTTTCTGGGATGCCATGACGACTGGTATGCTATTTTCTCAAGCGTCCGAATAATTTCTCTTGGTCCCTCAGGGTTTCTGAAACATAATAGATTGGGCTTGTCTGGTCTTGTCTGTGTGCGCGAAGCTCCTTTGATGAGAACCGCGCTGCAGCGTGAGGCGATGGCTGCGCACGTAAGAGTACAATAAATCTCCCTTGCTTGGGCTGGTTAATGCAGCAAGCTGGTCAGATCACTTTTTTAAGCGGCTCGGAAGGCCTTTTGTTGCTGGCCCCAGTGGAAAGAGCATTCTTCTGAGTGTTTCGAAAAAATGTAACCCTCCGCTGCGATCTTGAGATGAATCTGCTCTAAGTGCTGGCCAAACGACAGTCAACGCTGAGCTGCTTTTTGGTCGCCGGAGGTTCCATGTTCATGATTGGCATCAAATCTTCTCAGGGTTGGCCCGATTCCTCTGGCTGAACGATTTGCAACCTAGCAACTTGCCTGTCCTTACCCGAAAACACATTTTTCTGGGATTTAGTTTCAGTCCGGCCCGACCGGAGTTGCTGAATATCCTCGATAGGTCTGGAATTGTGGTTCTCTTTAGTCGCTTTGAACGACTAGGTCGCGGACATAGGCGGAGACTGCATGGCTCATCCTTGAAAATTCGGAGGTCATGGCCGAAGGCGAAGGTTGAGCCTTGCATTTTTCAAACCTTCTGCCATTCTTCGAAGCAAAAAGGCCCGAGGGTGATAAAGCTTGTTTTTTCTTCGTACTTCTTCGTTCATCCAGAGTTGGTGATAAGCCTGAGAAGCCAATCGAGGAGGGATAGTGCATTTGGCACCTGCCGCTCTGTCGACCCAGGGTGGCTTATGTTTGGCAGGGGAAGCATCCTTCGGACAGGCTTGTTCAAGCAAGGTGAAATCGACGCAACATCGCCATTTTTATCTTCTTTTGACTAGGACCAACATTTGAGACCAAGTTTGGGATTTGACTGGGCGGAATGACGCCTGCGGTCCAGAGAAGCCTTTTTACCTCAGCTTCGCTGCCTCCTTCTTTCTTCTGACATCTTGCGAAGCTTTGTTTGATGGGCGATAACCTTCTTGATTCAGGCTGCTCGATCATGATCTGTTGACTCCTTTTAGGTCTTCGGCGGACCAAGCGAAGGTGTCGGAATTTTCTCTTGAGGAAGGTGACGAGGTTGCCTTCTGATCGAGGGTTAGATTGGCTGAGATGAAATCACCTTTCTTCTCCAGTTACCTCGAAGAGTTGGAACTTGTTTGGTTTCGTCCTTGCGCGCCTTCACTCTGTCATTGCAGGGCCTCGGCCTTCGACCGCTGATACCGGGGGTTTGAGGTTTTGACAAATTATGTACATTGCGTTGCCCCGGAAGCGACTTCCCTCAGCTTTGTCCTTGCAATGTCCTGGGCCCGAATACCGCACGACACCCTTCGGCGCGGAAGTTTCATGCATAGTAGGCGGGATGATGACCGCATTGGAACGCGGGTTTGTGACCCCTCGGAGCCAAAAATGGCATTGTAGGTAGAACAGTCGACGACATCGAAGTTATGTGTTCCGTCCTGCAGTTGATTTGGTCGCCGGAAGGGTTACGGCAGTAGGAATTGTCCCGACGGCTCTTTACTTTGTTGACCACCGAAAAACCCCGTATTAGGGGTGCTCGGCCGGTTGCAGAGATTTCTGTCAAGCTTCATGCTTCGAACGGTTGAAGCGAACAAGATGTCAGCGGAGCTTTCCGAGTATCGACCAGTATTTTGGTGACGGCTCCACCCACGAGTGGTCGATCCCACGCATTGCATCTGTGTGAGGGTAATCTCTTAGCTTATGACTGAATCGAAGTTATGGATGTGAGACCACGGACCGAATTTAGTGTCCTTCGACGCCACTGGTGAAGCTCTGCATGTTCCTTCCTCTGCCCGTGTTTTTCCATGGTCTTCGTTTTGAGCCTTCGGTTGATGGCCTAGAATGACACCGAACGGTCGATGTTGGATGTGTTGATGGCTTGTTGGTTCGAGCCTTCCGGCTTGCACAGGTTTTGGTGCTGGTAACGCGGGATCGCGTGGTGGTGGCCAGTAGCGCTGGTGGCTGGTGGGTTGTTGGAATTTGGTTCTGCGGTAGTGGGTAGTGTGACTGTGCAAGTGGGTTGGAACTGTATGGCGGTGTGTTGGCCTGATATAATTGGTTTGGTGTTAGAGGGGGGGTGGTTGTAGGGGTGTTGTTGCGAACGGTAGGCCGTAAGTTATGGGTTATAGTGTATGTGGGTTTTGGTGGCGTGGAAGCTGTTTCCTTGTGTTTATGGTTCGGGGTCCGGACATGGCAGGTTTCCCGGTTCCTGGAATTCTTTTCCTTTGGGCGAAGCTATCGCATTGCTTTTTGTGGCCCTTCTCCCATTCGCATTAAGAAGTGCCAATACAGTTGCAGAGGATTCTCGCTGCTGGTAGCGCTGGTTCGCGGAAGTGGCAAAGCCTGCGGCTTGGCTGCTCGGTGTATGAGCGCCCGGTTTGCATGTTCGTTTAGCTTGTTGCTTTGTTGATCGCACCACGTTTGCTTGTCTTGGCTGAGTTGCTTTCTTCTCGGTGAGGCCTCGGCTGTGGGCCTCTGCGAGACCTGCGAGTCGTCGACGGTGCCTGAAATCCATATAGCTTCTTACAGTATCTTTCCCATTGTTTCATGCAAACTCCTCGAATCGAGCTTTGCCTTTTTGGCCAAATTTTGAGGGCATGGTGCCTGGGCGCAAAACCACTGCTGCAGCTAGGAATGACAGCCTCGTCAGATATCCAGGGTCCTCGCTCTGATTTGAAATGAAACCTTCGCCAGTAATCTTGGAGCGCTCGCGTCCTCTTGCTTGCAGTTGAAATAGGCCGATGGGGTTAACGGGGCTGGAGTGATGCCCTTAGTTTGTAACAAGCTCTGTCTCTGAGCAGCCCAGAATCCACAGTTCCGGGGGCGAAGGTTGCTTACCAAGTTTGATGCGATGTCTCGCAGAATGATGACAAGGATTTTGGCCATTGTTGACCGTTCACCGCCTGCTGCGGCAACCGCTGCTTCGTAGTCATGCATGAACTGGCCGAGGCGAGAAGTCCACATAAGCGAGAGAGGTTTTGTGGATGATAGCAAGGTGGCCAGGCTGGGTTTGGGTGTTTGGGAGATGGTGACTTTATCGTTATGGCATTGGTGTTGTTGATTGCCTTCGCTGAAGCGAAGGTTTTTGCTTCTCTCCATCTGCGGTAGAGTTGGCGGAGAGTTTGGGGTCTACAAGATATGTCTCTGGGTTACGTGTGGTGCGTGGGGTGGCGGGGTGACGAAGGTTGTCTTGGTTGGCTCCTCATTCCCCTCTCGCAACGGGGTACTCCTCTTGTTCCAAGCCCTCGGCTTCGGCCTCTGCCGCGCGAGGGACCCTCCTCCATGCGGCGAAAGCTGCTCCCTGGCTTCGTCTTGCCTTCTGATTGAGCGCAGGTCGGTGTTTGCCTCTCAAGCTGTTCAGCGCCTCTTCTTCTCTTGCCAGCTCAAGCTCGAGCCTTCAGGGCCGAGCCCACCTCTTCTTCTTCCCCTTCTCCTTCTCCCGAAGTGTGTGGGTGCGGCTGGGTCGCCACTCGGGCCTGGGGCCCAGGATGGGACGGTTCCGGGGGACATTTCTCCTCCCGAGGTTTGTGCATTTTCCTCAGGCAGGCGGGACCACCGCTGCCGGCTCTCTAGCCAGACGCGCTTGGTCCCTCGCAAGGCCCTCCTGTTTCCCGCATTTCAGACTTCGCCGATCCCCCACGCGTCGGCGCCAAACTTGGGAACACCCACTTGCCCAAACCTCCGCCACTTGTGCAGGGGAAAGCGAAAAGTGCCCAAGCGTCGGAATGCAGAGCGAAGTGAAACGGAAATGATAAGTCACTCGAACTCCCCCCCAGGTCCGCTTACACTGTTCATCCCTCCGGTATTTTATAGGAATGCCAAGGGACGGGCAAATTACAAAAAGGCTTACAGCAAAGATTCTTCGCCTACCGCGCAGGAGGAAGGGCAAAAATGTTAAATACACCAGCTGAAGCGGAAACCTTAGTCGCTCACACTCCAGCGCGCTAGCGCCACCTGCCCTTGTTCACCTCGGGGAAGGTGCCGGCGGGCCCTTGACCTTCGGCTGCGCTCGCCCTTGGGCCTGCACAACCTCCTCACTGCCGGGACTTCCGGCGCTTCCACTTGGCCTCCCGGGAGAGGACGAAGTTTTAGCCTATCGGCCCGTGCTCCGGACTTTCAGGTCTCGCTGCCCTTGGTGCAGCGCACACTCGCCTGCCTGCCTGTACCTCGCTGGCTTGCCTGGACCTTCGGCTCCTAGCGAAGGTGGCGTCGTGAGTCAAGCGCAAGGGTTTCCTGCGGTGCGACCGCGCCTCAGACCTTGCATCAAACCAGTACAACAAAGCGACG
Organism: Coix lacryma-jobi var. lacryma-jobi; assembly: GCA_009763385.1. Lineage (NCBI taxonomy): Eukaryota > Viridiplantae > Streptophyta > Magnoliopsida > Poales > Poaceae > Coix > Coix lacryma-jobi. The sequence continues at coordinate 44,698,037 of CM019828.1, forward strand.
AGGGTCCGCATCCGGGCGGTCAGCCGGTGCATGGTCATCCAATAGGAAGGGACCTCGCAACCTGCCACAGCAGATCGTGCGTGGGCGAGGGCTGATTTCGACCACCAGTGTTCGGGGCGGCGCCTCTGCCAGGGTCCTTTCCCCAACCCAATCATTCTGGCGTTCAGGGGGTCTAAGCGCTGGATATGTCGTGGCGCCTCCCGGGTAAGAAGTGACCTCCCCCTCAACGAGTAGCTCGGTTCCCACCCCGGGACAAAGGGTACCGCGCGACGGTGGAGGATTCCCACGGCCCCCAGGAAGCTGAAGCGACCGAAAAGCTACCCGAACGACCAAGGGGGGTGAATGGGAGCTTCAAAAATTCCTTTCGGAAAATAGATGCCACTGTCCCAAGATTCAACCCCAAAGATCGAAACCTAGAGCTTGCTAATTTCCACGACCTAGATGTGTAGGTGGATGCTCCTAGAAGCACAGCGGGACACTAGACAACCTGTAAAAGCCAACCCCAAAAGACGGAACTCAAATCCGATCAAAGACGAACGAACCGCGAACGAAGACGCGCGAAACTGCAGCGACCGGACTCTGGCCTGCGTCCGGTCAGCAGGGACCGGACGCGTCCGGTCGTCAGGAAAACAGCTCTGGGAGCTCTCTTTCTGCGAGCGCGACTCGACGGAGCATCAAGCGACCTGTCGTTCACTGAGCGTCCGGTCAGATGAGACAATGACACGGAACAGTGCAAGCGTAGCGTCCGGTCGAAATGCAACAGAGCGTCCGGTCGGAAGCGTCTCGGTCAAGTACGCAGAAAAGCTTGGCGCCGTGCTCAACGACCGGACTCTGAAAGCGTGCGTCCGTCAGCCGACGAGCGTCCGGTCACCCCGCGACTGCACTGAAACTCCGGCGATTCAACCCGATCTCCTCCGAATCAAGTGCTCTAGGCTTGGGATTCGATCTGAGGTAGTCACGGAGATGATAGTGAGTTATCTCTAAGAGATCATGGCTCGAACCTAACTCCAATCGGTGAATCGAAGGAATCGGGGGAAAGAAGAAAAAGAGACCCGAAACTAAAATTGATCGATCTCCTAGACCGAGTGTTAGAGATGATTCTTTCGGTGGAAAAGAAGTGCCTCACGATCTAGAGCAACTCAGTTCAAACGGAATCGTGAAAGATGACCGAGCACAAAGATCAAGCGACGGGAAAACTCAAGGCACCAAAGCAATCGCGAAAGAATTGATGAACATGAAATCAAAACGCGAATTGACACCAAGAGGAGGATCCAAGTGAGGAGTACGGCCTCACTCCTCGAATCAAACAGTACACAGAGTGGAGTCTCTCTGGAATCTCAACTAGCTAAAGCCGGGGTGTGGGAGAGTCGAAACCCTAGGAAATGAAAGCTCTAACTGAAATTGAGTAGGGAGGAGAGGTGTCTCCCCTAGACTACTTATTACAACCTAGCCTAAGTCTATTTTCCTACTCTACCCCCTCTACTCTAATTTACAGAGCGGACCAGCCCTAACCCTAAGGCTATTCTAGTCCACCCGCTGGTGGTAGGTAGATCCGACGGGCCACGCCCGCACGGTCTTCCGCGTCGCCTCCACCCAACTCTTAGATCGCCGCCACGTGCCGCCACACTGCACCGCTTGCACCCCCGGTTTGCGCCCAAACCGGAAACCAGCCTTTAATTCAACAAGCCGCCCCGGTTTTGAGGCCCAAACCGGGAAACCACCTCCAGCCCTCGCATGCCCAGTTTAGTGTTTGTCAACTGGAACCCTCACGCGCCCGAGTTTTGAGGCCCAAACCGAAAACCGCCCACCCCACGTTTTGAGGCTCAACGCGTGTTGGAACCAGCACCCAGGTTTTGAGGCCCAAACCTGGAAAACCGTCCACCGTTGGTTTTTCCCGGGCTCTACCAACAAACCGGCGTCGTAGAGGAGCATCGCCTGTGCACCCCTTCCACCGACATGATCCAACTTCTCCGCTGTCGCTGTCCAGGCTGCCAGCCACCCACTGATCCTCCGGCCTCCAGTCCATCAGTCCAAATCCACGTCGCCCTTCACCGTCCGATACATCGCATGGCAGCGTCCGCCACACGGCACGCCCATCCTTCATCGCGCCCGTCCGTCGGCACGCACGTCGCAACTTGACCTTCACCCGCCATCGACACTGTCTCCGTGCTCGACACCTGCCACAACACAAGCCAAAGAACATGCGCAATCTCCTTGACAATCACTCATCACACAGAGACTCGGCATACACCCATGTATCCGCAATCTCCCCCTTGATGATGCATTGTCAAACTCCACAACAAATCATGAATAAGAAGAAGGAGTAGGAAGGAGTGGGAAGAAGAAACCCAACCAAATGACCCAAAAGCCTATCAAAAGCCAAGAAGGTCAATGTGATGAAGCGAAAAACTTGTCCCCAAAGACATGGGCACGGCTGACGCAACCAAGCAAAGAAAAAGCTAGCCCTCAAGAAGAGGTAAACAGGTCAACACCGCTAGCAGATACAATTGAAGATCGGAGGACAACAGAAAGCAAAATGCTAGTCCCTCATAGAAGAGCACAGAGGCTCAACACAACTAGCAAGAAAATCACTCCGAACCAATTGAAATCAACCCAAACCAAATGGGAAAGCACACCAGACGATACCAATTGAAAGCCAAATGAAAACATGAAAGCTCATGAAAAGCTAGGAACGTTTTGCTAGTCCTCAAGACAGAGGCAACGGCTCAACACAACAGCAAACTCCCCCTCACAATGCAAGCAAACTAGACAAAACTAGTTGATCAAACAGGGCATATGATTTGCATAAATTTCTCCCCTAGTTGAAAATGCACTTACAAGGCAAAGGTATCGGAAAATGCAACTCCTCACCATAAACTCCTCTGAACACAAATCTCCTTCAAATGCATATGAAGTCAAAATGCAAGTTAGGAGCTTCAAGTATATAGTCAAAAGAGTGCAAAGATGCTCTAATCAGTATAGCTCCAACATCTCAATTAAGCACTCAAATAGCCAAGGCTCAAACTGATCACTTTAACGAAATATGAAGCTATGAGCATGTTAGCATTTTAAGCCAAAAGGATAGTCACCATCAAAATAGCACTAGACATGTATAAAGGAATCCAAACAAGTGCTAAGCATATATACAAGGTGGAACTACCCCTAGCAAAGTTCAATCATCTGCATAGATGAAGCATATCCGTGATTTCAAATTCATATCGGAGTTGCAGCGGTAAAAGAATTCAAAGTTCATTTTGCATTGATTGCGAGAGGTTGAAAGCTGTTCATTGCCTAACTTTTCAACCGTGCCAAGCCTATGCCGAAGCAATCAGAAGCTTAAAGCGACGTGTTGTTCGGTCATTACACTACATGGCTCAAGTTTAACTCAAAGTGCAATGAGAAACAGTTCTCAATACCATGAGGTGTTGACAAGCAATCCCATCTCGATCTTTTCAATTCAACAATACTTGGTCAGATTTTAAGCAAGTTATGAACAACCAAGCAAAGTGAATGACACTAATCTAAATCAACAACCTAGCATATATGAAAAGCAGGATGGACTCCAACACACCCTACACATGCTAGTTGCATATCTCAATGGTGAACATTTTCAGATTATATACATTAGGCATAATTCACCATTCCAAAAAATAGCTCGCTCATAAACATGTAACTGTATCAGAAGGACATAATCTACATAAGCAATCATCATAAGTATCGGCAATACAACAAGAGCATAATTACATTCCTAGTGAATATAGACATGAAGCTCAGAATGTAAATACGTATGCCCGACACAAAACTGAAAGAAAGAAGATACCAAGAGAGACTCAAGAAACTCAAAAGAAAAAGAGCCTCAAATAAAAGAGTCAGTCTGTACATCTCAAAATGCTTCCCCCATCTAAAAGGGAAACACACACCAAGCTCACCCTCTAATCATTAAAGGTTGATTCGTCTAAGGCTTGGTGAAAATATCAGCCAATTGGTGATGAGTATCGACATGGCGAAGGTCATATCACCCTTCTCCTGTGGTCTCGCAAGAAATGAAAGCGCACAATCAATGTGTTTGGTTTTCGAGTGAAGCACAGGTGCTTTAGCAACGCTAATTCACTCGTGCTCTCGTACAGAAAAGGAACCGAGTAAAGCTCAAACCAATATCACGCAAAGTGGCCATCATCCAGATAACTGGAACAAGCAGCTAGCCGCAGCAACATATCAGCCTCCGTAGTAGACTGGGCGACACTAGACTGCTTGCGAGAGACCACGACAACAAGAAACCAAATAACTGGCAAGTCCCAGAAGAGTGACTTGCGCTCAATGCGACAACCGAGCAAATCGCATCAGAAAACCCCAAAGCGAGAGGTGGAGGAAAGCAGAATACCAAATCCCGAACTCGGCGTGAAACGAAGGTTACCTGAAATGCGCTCACCGCCTGACGGTGAGAGTGCGTGGCGAAGCTGAAAGCGCGCGCACAAGCACACGCGAACTGAATGTCCGCCGTGTGTCGCCGTCAGGTAGAGCAGCATCCAATCATGCTGCGGTACTCCTTCTGGTCCACTGCTTCTCCTCCGTGTCGGCATCCAGGGCAGTCGTCATCGACATGGCGTCGGAAGAGGCTTGCCTCACCCATGTCGAACCGCTTCAGCAAGTCCCTGTGTACTTGCCTGTGCACAAACGTCCCTTCGGGATTGCTTAATTTGCAACCCGAGAAAGAAGTCAGCTCGCCCATCATGCTCATCTCGAACTCCGCTCGCATAGTATCTGCAAACTGTCAACCAAAACGTGAGAAGAAACCACGAAAATGTATATCATCCACGTAAATTTGGACCAAGAGAGTATCTTTGCCTTGCTTGAGGAGAAAGAGCGTTTTATCAACACATCCATTTTAAAACCCTTAGCTAGCAAAAAGGTTTTTAATCTCTCATACCAGGCTCTAGGGCTTGTTTCAAACCATACAGAGCTTTGTGGAGTTTAAAGACATGGTTTGGAACTTGGGATTTTCAAAACCGGGGGGTTGCTGGACATAGACCTCCTCCTCAATGTAAGCCGTTTAAGAAGGCACTCTGACATCCATTTGAAAAAGTTTGAAACCCATGGATGCAGCATAAGCCAAGAGTATCCTAATAGCCTCCAAACGAGCTACAGGAGCGAAGGTCTCCTCATAATCTATCCCCTCCTTCTGACTATAAACCCTTCGCTACAAGCCGGGCCTTGTTTCTCACAATGTGGCCCTCCTCTCCTTGCTTGTTTTTTAAAAACCCATTTTGTCCCAATAGGTTTACAGTCAGGAGGTGGTGGCACTAGAACCCAAACCCGATTTCGCTCAAAGTTCTCTAGCTCCTCATGCATGGCATTGACCCAGTCCGGATCCGTCAATGCGTGTCCAACATCTCGGGGTTCAAAAGACGCAACAAAAGCAGAATGAGCAAAGTGCGAGATGTGCTGTGACCTGGAGCGAGTAACTCGCTCGTCGATGTCGCCGATCATCTGTTCAGGGGGGTGCTGGCGCTGGATATGTCGTGGCGCCCTCCCGGGAAGAAGTGACCTCCCCCTCAACAGCAGCTGGTTCCACCCCGGGTACAAAAGGTACCGCGCGAGGTGGGGGATCCCACGGCCCCCAGGAAGAAGAAGTGTCGGGGCCGTGAATCGTCGTCGAGGCCGCCCTTTGCGGCACGGCAGGTGGAGGGGGTGCTGGATTATCTATACCTTCAGCACCCTCGTCCTCATCATCAAAAAGAGGCTCTCCAACCTCATGATCACCTGCACGCTCAAAACGAGAAGAGGGACAAACAAGAGTCTCGTCGAAGGAGACATCTGATGTCTCCATGACTCGGTTAGTGTCAAGGTTAAGTACACGATAAGCTCGAGTGTGAGTGCCATAACCCAAAAACACACCGTCAGAAAGAACGAGACTCAAAACTTGTCCAGGTTGCCTTTCTTCAATATAAAACAGTGGCAACCAAAGACTCTAAAATAACTCACCTGGGCTGGCGACCAAAACGCAACTCATAAGAGGTCTTCTTCAAAACGCTCTCAGAAAAATGCGATTCGAAATGTAGCATGCAGTGTTCATAGCTTCGGCCCAAAACGCCTAGGAGTCCTATGCTCATCAAGCATCGTCCTGGCCATCTCAACAAGGGTCCGATTCTTCCTCTCTACAACACCATTTTGAGGTGGTGTATAGGGGGAAGAAACCTGATGCTCCAAACCAAGGTGGTTACAAAACTTCTTCAAAATCCGAATTTTTAAACTCGGAACCATTATCACTCCGAATAGCTCGCATCGAGTTCAAAGGGAACTCGTTCTGAAGACGCAAAATCAGATTGCGAGCAAATGAGAAAGTCTCGGTCTTCTCAGCTAAAAAGAAGACCCACGAATATCTCGAAAAGTCGTCAACAACAACCAAAACATACCACTTGCCACCAACCGAGCTCACCCGAGCCGGACCAACAAGGTCCATGTGTAAAAGCTCTCCGGGGTGCGAGGTCATGACCTTAGTCACCGGATGGTGGGGAGCAGCAACCATCTTCCCATGTCTGCAAGAATGGCAAACTAGATCCTTCTCCATCGAAAGCTTGGGCAATCCTCGGATTAGGCCAAGTGAGCTAAGTCTTGCAAGCAAGTCGAAGCTTAAGTGACCGAGCCTCCTATGCCACTTCCAAAGATCGGAAGAAGAAGGACTAGCCAAAAGACAGCGAGAAGAACCAAACGATTCCGAGAAATTCGCACAAAAGACTTTCCCAAAGGGCGAAATCAGACATACAAGATCGCCCTGAGGATCTAAGATGCGACTAAGGTTCGGTTTAAAACGAATCTCATAGTCATCATCAAAAAGTTGCAAAACAGAAAGAAGGTTAAAATGCAGGTTAGAAACAAGAGCAACATCGCGCAACACAAAGTGCTCATTAACCCGCACCGATCCGCGAGACAACACCTTACCTTTACTATTGTCGCCGAAGGTTATGTACTCCTTTCCGGCGACTGGGCTAAGGCTGGAGAACCACTTGGTGTTTCCGGTCATGTGCCTCGAACAACCGGAATCCACCAACCAAACGTCCTCCAACCGTCTTACCTACATCAAAAGAAAGACATAGGGTGAGCATACGGTCCAACACTGGGGTTAGTGAAATAAGGGGAAAACCAGTGTTGGGCCGGCTGCTCAAAAGAAGGGTTAGTGAAAAAAACCATTCCTAGCATGTCTACGAGGGAAGCGATCACCACGCTGAGGAAAACGTGGTCCGCTGGGGAAGAAGCGCTCACCGCGGTACTCAAACTGCGGTGGGGGAAAGCGCTCAACAAAGCCTCCGCCACGGGGTCCGTTACCTGCAAAAGCAGGACCCCGTCGGGCACGCTCTCTACGAGGTTTACGCCTAGGAGCCTGGGGCTCAACTGCTCTAGCGTCTCTCCTCGGAGCTCTCTCCTGCCTAGGCCTAACAAACTGAGGTGCCGGACCTCTAGGCCTAGTCTCCCTCCTCGGGGCTCTCATCTCCTGCCTAGGCCTGGGATCCTGTCGTCCGGACCTAGCAGCTCTCCTCTGGGCCTTCGGTACATGTCCACCATGAGCTGGATGGTACATGTCCGGGTTCTCCGTCTCCCGAGCCCTGCGCGCCTCTCTCTTGCGCCTAAAGCAGAACTCGCTCAAGTGGCCATCTCTCCCACAAAAATCACACTGGTACCTCACCGCACGCACAGGGGGTTGTTGGTGACCAGGGCTGTGGGTGTGGCTCACCTTGCCTTTGCCCTTCGGTGGCAGCTCCTCACGGATGGGTGGCATAGCATCAAGCTTGTTTCTGAGGTGGTTTGGCTTGGGTGCCCAAACTGGGTTCTTGGGAGGAGCTCTCGGGGGTTCCTCAACCACACCATCTTTGGTGATAGGCTTGGCTGGCTTTTTGAGTGGAAGCTTGGCAAGTTTGGGAGTAGTGGTGGAGTTGGGCTTCTCACATGGGTTCAGACCACTAGACTCTCCAATCTTCCCAAAAGCTGAGAGATCAACACTCTGAGCAAAACCTACACCAGGGGCACCAACAGCTCGCTTGAATTGGGAGATCATCATCCCGAGCTGCGGCTCACTACTGGAGACCCATGACAAGATGGACCGAAGGTATGTGTTTTCTTCCTCGGTTTGCATCTTGCCATGCTTCACATTGGCAATCTCCATCTCCAGGCCCTCACACAAAGCACACCTCATGACACAAGTGCTATCTGAGCTGGCCTTCTCTAAAGACTCAAGCTTGGCATTCTTCTCTGCCAACTCAGATTGCAAGACAGGACAAGTCTTGCACGCACCCAACAGCTGCGGCCTAGCTCGGAGCTCATCCACCTCATCTACCAGCGCAGCATGCTTACTCCTCAGAGTGAGAAGATCCGTCATGTGCGCGGCGCAACTCTCGCACTCCAACTCCTCCGACACAACCACGGTGGACCGAGCGACCTCAAGCTCCTTCACCGTGTCCTCCCACTTCTGCCTAAACTCCTTGCGCTCTCTAGCGGCACGCCTAAGCAACTTATCTTGGCTAAGGAGGGCAGCAGTCAACTTCTCAACCTCGGAGGAAAGCTCGTCGTAGGTGAGAGATACCTGGGAGGTGTCGTCGTCGTCGTCGTTCCGAGGGGTACGCTCCGGCTCGCCGTCGACCTCATCGCCCAGCGCCATGGTGCAGAAGCCGTCGTCGTCGGCGAAGAAGCAGAGGCCGTTCAGCTTGTCCTCGATCCTCTTCTTCTTCTCGGACTCGTCATCACTCGAGCTGGCGGAGTCGTCATCCGAGCCGTCGACGTCGCTGAGCGTGGCGAAGAATGCACGCTGCTCAGCTTGCTGCTTCTCCAAGTACTTCTTCTTGATGTACTCTTTGTCGAAGCCGCCCCGCTTCTTGTGCCTTGGGGGAACGTGCTTCTCCTTGTACTTGGAGTCGCGCCTGTGGCCGTGATCGCCCTTCCCCAGATGCTTGTTCTTCTTCTTGGGGCAGTCGGCGATGAAGTGGTCGGGGTCGCCGCATTCGTAGCATCCGGCGCGTCCTCCTCCACGACGGCGGTTCACGCGGTTGTTGTGGAACCGCGAAAACCGGTTGGCAAGCAAAGCCAACTCGTCGTCTCCCAAAGACTCCAGCTGGTCCTCTGTCACAGAAAAGAGAGAAGAAAGCGCAAAGCCAGCTGAGGGGTTAGAGGAAGAGCCGGAAACCAAAGCCATGGACGGGCGAGAAGGATTTTCAAAAGAAGCCCTCGCCATAGCATCAATCTCACTGGACTTGAGCTTACTGAAGAGCTCGTCGCAGGTGAGGGTCTCATAGTTCGGCGATTCGATGATTGCCTGAACCTTGGAGTCCCACACCGAACGGTCAAGAGTGTGCAAAAGCTTCAAAGCACGCTCATGATCGTCAAATGGCAACTGCTCTCTGTTAGCCCTCATCCTGTTGACAATCACCTGAAAGCGAGCGAATAAACTTTCTATGCTCTCGCCAGGCTGATGTCGAAAGTTCTCATACTCTCTCTTGAACGACTCGTAGAGTCGGGTTTTGACTTGAGAGGTGCCCTCATGAAAACGCATGAGGGTGTCCCAGATCTCCCGAGCCGTAGAGAGGTGAGAAACGCGATCAAACTCACCCACGCTCAAACAGGAGAACAAAGCGTTACGCGCCCGGCTATTGGCTTCGTGCTCATCGATCTGAAACTGAGAGACACGAGCAGCCAGGACAACGTAGTTGGCGTTGTTGCAAATCTCCCAAACAGAAGAGCCCATGCTCTGGAGATAGGCCGACATGCGTATCTTCCAATACGCATAGTTCGTCCCATCGAAAAACGGCGGTTTGCCCACGCCGCGATCCATGTCGCCTTCGGTGGATCTGGAACCGGCTAAGGTGGAAGATCCTTAACCTGCTCCGATACCAATTGAAGGACCGAGAAGCTACCCGAAAGCGACCAGAGGGGGGGTGAATGGGAGCTTCAAAAATTTCCTTTCGGAAACTAGATGCCACTGTCCCAAGATCAACCCCAAAAGCGAAACCTAGAGCTTGCTAATGTCCACGACCCTAGATGTAGGGTGGATGCTTCCTAGAAGCACAGCGGGACACTAGACAACCCTAGAAAGCCAACCCAAAAGACGGAACTCAAATCCGATCAAGAACGAACGAACCGCGAACGAAGACGCGCGAAACTGCAGCGACCGGACTCTGGCCTGCGTCCGGTCAGCAGGGACCGGACGCGTCCGGTCGTCAGAAAACAGCTCTGGGAGCTCTCTGTTCGCGACCGGACGCACGGAGCTCAAGCGTCCGGTCGTTCACTGAGCGTCCGGTCAGATGAGACAATGACACGGGAACAGTGCAAGCGTAGCGTCCGGTCGAAATGCAAACAGAGCGTCCGGTCGAGAGCGTCCGGTCAGTACGCAGAAAAGCTTGGCGCCGTGCTCAACGACCGGACTCTGAAAGCGTGCGTCCGGTCAGCCCGACAGAGCGTCCGGTCACCCCGCGACTGCACTGAAACTCCGGCGATTCAACCCGATCTCCTCCGAATCAAGTGCTCTAGGCTTGGGATTCGATCTGAGGAGTCACAAGGAGGTTAGTGAGCTATCTCTAAGAGATCATGGCTCGAACCTAACTCCAAATCGGTGAATCGAAGGAATTCGGGGGAAAGAAGAAAAAGAGACCCGAAACTAAAACTTGATCGATCTCCTAGACCGTGAGGTTAGAGATGATTTCTTTCGGTGGAAAGAAGTGCCTCACGATCTAGAGCAACTCAGTTCAAACGGAATCGTGAAAGATGAACCGAGCACAAAGATCAAGCGACGGGAAAACTCAAGGCACAAAGCAATCCGCGAAGAACATGATGAACATGAAATCAAAACGCGAATTGACACCAAGAGATGGGATCCAAGGTGAGGATACGGCCTCACTTCCTCGAATCAACAGTACACAGAGTGGAGTCTCTCTGCGGATCTCAACTAGCTAAAGCAGGGGTGTGGGAGAGTGGAAACCCTAGGAAATGAAAGCTCTAACTGAGATTAAGATAGGGAGGAGGGTGTCTCCCCTAGACTACTTATACTAACCTAGCCTAAGTCTATTTCCTACTCTACCCCTCTCTACTCTAATTTACAGAGCGGACCAGCCTAACCCTAAGGCTATTCTAGTCCACCCGCTGGTGGTAGGTAGATCCGACGGCCACGCCCGCACGGTCTTCCGCGTCGCCTCCACGCAACCTTCAGATCGCCGCCACGTGCCGCCACCACTCTGCACCCCCGGTTTTGCGGCCCAAACCGGGAAACCAGCCTTTTCCATCAGCCCCCGGTTTTGAGGCCCAAACCGGGAAACCAGCCTCCAGCCCGAGTTTTGTGGCCCAAACTCGGAAACCCTCAGCGCCCGAGTTTTGAGGCCCAAACTCGGAAACCGGCCCACTCCCAGGTTTTGAGGCTCAACCTGGAAACCCAGCACCCAGGTTTTGAGGCCCAAACCTGGAAACCGTCCACCGTTGGTTTTTCCCGGGCTCTACCAACAAACCGGCGTCGTAGAAGGGATGCACCGCCTGTGCACCCCTTCCACCGACATGATCGCACTTCTCCGCTTGTCGCTGTCACAGGCTGCCAGCCACCACAGCTGATCCTCCGGCCTCCAGTCCATCAGTCCAAGTCCACGTCCGCCCTTCACCGTCCGATACATCGGCATGGCACGTCCGCCGCACGGCACGCCCATCCTTCATCGCGCCCGGTCCGTCGGCACGACACGTCGCAACTTGACCTTCACCCGCCATCGACCACTGTCTCCGTGCTCGACACCTGCACAACACAAGCCAAAGAACATGCGCATCATCTCCGTTGACAATCACTCATCACACAGAGACTCGGCATACACCCATGTATCCGCAGGAAGAAGAGGTGTCGGGGCCGTGAGTCGTCGTAGAAGCCGCTCTTTGCGGCATGGCAGGTGGAGGGGGTGCTGGATCATCCATACCTTCAGCACCCTCGTCCTCGTCATCAAAAAGAGGCTCACCAACCTCATGATCACCTGCACGCTCAAAACGAGAAGAAGGACAAACCATGGTCTCGTCGAAGGTGACATCGGATGTCTCCATGACTCGGTTAGTGTCAAGGTTAAGTACACGATAAGCTCGAGTGTGAGTGCCATAACCCAAAAACACACCGTCAGAAGAACGAGATTCAAATTTGTCCAAGTTGCCCTTTTTGAGTATAAAACAATGGCAACCAAAGACTCGAAAATAACTCACCTTGGGCAGTTTGCCAAAACGCAACTCATAAGAAGTCTTTTTCAAGAAAGCTCTCAGAAAAATGTGATTGGAAATATAGCATGCAGTGTTCATAGCTTCGGCCCAATAGCGCCTAGGAGTCCTATGCTCATCAAGCATCGTCCTGGCCATCTCAACAAGGGTCCGATTCTTCCTCTCTACAACACCATTTTGGGGCGGTGTGTAGGGGGAAGAAAACTGATGCTCCAAGCCAAGGCGGTTACAAAACTTCTCAAAATCTGAATTTTTGAATTCGGAACCATTATCACTTCTAATAGCTCGCATCGAGTTCAAAGGGAACTCGTTCTGAAGACGCAAAATCAGATTGCGAGCGAAGGAGAAAGTCTCAGTCTTCTCAGTCAAAAAGAAGACCCACGAATATCTCGAAAAGTCGTCAACAACAACCAAAACATACCACTTGCCACCAACCGAGCTCACCCGAGCCGGACCAACAAGGTCCATGTGTAAAAGCTCTCCGGGGTGCGAGGTCATGACCTTAGTCACTGGATGGTGTGGAGCGGCAACCATCTTCCCATGTCTGCAAGAATGGCAAACTAGATCCTTCTCCATCGAAAGCTTGGGCAATCCTCGGATTAGGCCAAGTGAGCTAAGTCTTGCAAGCAAGTCAAAGCTTAAATGACTGAGCCTCCTATGCCACTTCCAAAGATCGGAGGAAGAAGGACTAGCCAAAAGACAGCGAGAAGAACCAAACGACTCCGAGAAATTCGCGCGAAAGACTTTCCCAAAGGGCGAAATCAGACATACAAGATCGCCCTGAGGATCTAAGATGCGACTAAGGTTCGGTTTAAAACGAATCTCATAGTCATCATCAAAAAGTTGCGAAACAGAAAGAAGGTTAAAATGCAGGTTAGAAACAAGAGCAACATCGCGCAACACAAAGTGCTCATTAACCCGCACCGTCCCACGAGACAATACCTTACCTTTACTATTGTCGCCGAAGGTTATGTACTCCTTTCCGGCGACCGGGCTAAGGCTGGAGAACCATTTGGCGTTTCCGGTCATGTGCCTCGAGCAACCAGAATCCACCAACCAAATGTCCTCCAACCGTCTCACCTACATCAGTAAAAAGACATAGGGTGAGCATACGGTCCAACACTGGGGTTAGTGAAGTAAGGAGAATACCAGTGTTGGGCCGGCTGCTCAAAAGAATGGTCAGTGTAAAAACTATTCCTAGCCTGTCTACGGGGGTAGCGATCACCACATACAGGAAAACGTGGTCCGCTGGGGAAGAAACGCTCACCGCGGTACTCAAACTGCGGTGGGGGAAAGCGCTCAACTAAGCCTCCGCCACGGGGTCCATTACCTGCAAAAGCAGGACCCCGTCGGGCACGCTCTCTACGAGATCTACGCCTAGGAGCCTGGGGCTCAACTGCTCTAGCGTCTCTCCTCGGAGCTCTCTCCTGTCTAGGCCTACCAAACTGAGGTGCTGGACCTCTAGGCCTAGTCTCCCTCCTAGGGGCTCTCATCTCCTGCCTAGGCCGGGGACCTTGACGTCCGGTCCTAGCAGCTCTCCCCTGAGCCTTCGGCACATGTCCACCATGAGCTGGATGGTACATGTCCGGGTTCTCCATCTCCCGAGCACGGCGCGCCTCTCGCTTGCGCCGGAAACAGAACTCGATCAAGTGACCATCCCTCCCACAGAAATCACACTGGTACCTCACCGCACGCAAAGGGGGTTGTTGGTGACCAGGGCTGTGGGTGTGGCTCACTTTGCCTTTGCCCTTCTGTGGCAACTCCTCACGAATGGGTGGCATAGCGTCAAGCTTGTTTCTGAGGTGGTTTGGCTTGGGTGCCCAAACTGGGTTCTTGGGAGGAGCTCTCGGGGGTTCCTCAACCACACCATCTTTGGTGATAGGCTTGGCTGGCTCTTTGAGTGGAAGCTTGGCAAGTTTGGGAGTAGTGGTGGAATTGGGCTTCTCACATGGGTTCAGACCACTAGACTCTCCAATCTTCCCAAAAGCTGAGAGATCAACACTCTGAGCAAAACCTACACCAGGGGCACCAACAGCTCACTTGAATTGGGAGATCATCATCCCGAGCTGCGGCTCACTACTGGAGACCCATGACAAGATGGACCGAAGGTATGTGTTTTCTTCCTCGGTTTGCATCTTGCCATGCTTCACATTGGCTATCTCCATCTCCAGGCCCTCACACAAAGCACACCTCGAGATACAAGTGCTATCTGAGCTGGCCTTCTCTAAAGACTCAAGCTTGGCATTTTTCTCTGCCAACTCAGATTGCAAGACAGGACAAGTCTTGCACGCACCCAACAGCTGCGGCCTAGCACGGAGCTCATCCACCTCTCCGACCAACGCAGCATACTTACCTCTCAGAGTGAGAAGGTCAGTCATGTGCGCGGTGCACGACTCGCACTCTATCTCCTCCGACACAACCACGGTGGACTGAGCGAACTCAAGCTCCTTCACCGTGTCCTCCCACTTCTGCCTGAACTCCTTGCGCTCTCTAGCGGCACGCCTAAGCAACTTATCTTGGCTAAGGAGGGCAGCAGTCAACTTCTCAACCTCGGAGGAAAGCTCGTCGTAGGTGAGAGATACCTGGGAGGTGTCGTCGTCGTCGTTCCGAGGGGTACGCTCCGGCTCGCCGTCGACCTCATCTCCGAGCGCCATGGTGCACAGGCCTCCGTCGCCGGCGAAGAAGCACAAGCCGTTGAACTTGTCTTCCAGCTTCTTCTTCACGGACTCGTCATCGCTGGAGCCAGCGGAGTCGTCATCCGAGCCGTCGACGTCGCTGAGCGTGGCGAAGAACGCACGCTGCTCAGCTTGCTGCTTCTCCAAGTACTTCTTCTTGATGTACTCTTTGTCGAAGCCGCCCCGTTTCTTGTGCCTTGGGGGGACGTGCTTCTCCTTGTACTTGGAGTCGTGCTTGCGCCCATGTTCGCCCTTGCCCGAGTGCTTGTTCTTCTTCTTGGGGCAGTCGGCGATGAAGTGGTCTGGGTCGCCGCACTCGTAGCATCCCGTGCGTCCTCCTCCTCGACGACGGTTCATGCGGTTGTTGTGGAACCGCGAGAACCGGTTGGCAAGCAAAGCCAACTCGTCGTCTCCCAAAGACTCCAGCTGGTCCTCTGTCACAGAAAAGAGAGAAGAAAGCGCAAAGCCAGCTGAGGGGTTAGAGGAAGAGCCGGAAACCAAAGCCATGGACGGGCGAGAAGGATTTTCAAAAGAAGCCCTCGCCATAGCATCAATCTCACTGGACTTGAGCTTACTGAAGAGCTCGTCGCAGGTGAGGGTCTCATAGTTCGGCGATTCGATGATTGCCTGAACCTTGGAGTCCCACACCGAACGGTCAAGAGTGTGCAAAAGCTTCAAAGCACGCTCATGATCGTCAAATGGCAACTGCTCTCGGTTAGCCCTCATCCTGTTGACAATCACCTGAAAGCGAGCGAATAAACTTTCTATGCTCTCGCCAGGTTGATGTCTAAAGTTCTCATACTCTCGCTTGAACGACTCGTAGAGTCGGGTTTTGACTTGAGAGGTGCCCTCATGAAAACGCATGAGAGTGTCCCAGATCTCCCGAGCCGTAGCGAGGTGAGAAACGCGATCAAACTCACCCATGCTCAAACAAGAGAAAAGAGCATTACGGGCTCGGCTATTGGCATCGTGCTCATCAATCTGCTGTTGAGTCACACGAGCAGCCAAGACCACGTAATCAGGAGAGTTGCAAATATCCCAGATCGAAGCGCCCAAGCTCTGCAGATAGGCCGACATACGTATCTTCCAATACGCATAGTTCGTCCCATCGAAAAACGGCGGTTTGCCCACGCCGCGATCCATGTCGCCTTCGGTGGATCTGGAACCGGCTAAGGTGGAAGATCCTTAACCTGCTCCGATACCAATTGAAGGACCGAGAAGCTATCCGAAAGCGACCAGAGGGGGGGGGGGGGTGAATGGGAGCTTCAAAATTTCCTTTCGGAAACTAGATGCCACTGTCCCAAAATCAACCCCAAGAGCGAACCCTAGAGCTTGCTAATGTCCACGACCCTAGATATAGGGTGGATGCTTCCTAGAAGCACAGCGGGACACTAGACAACCCTAGAAAGCCAACGCAAAAGACGGAACTCGAATCCGATCAAGAACGAACGAACCGCGAACGAAAACGCGCGAAACTGGATCGACCGGACTCTGGCCAGCGTCCGGTCAGCAGGGACCGGACGCGTCCGGTCAACAAAAATCGGCTCTGGAACCTTACTGTTCCCGACCGGACTCACGAGTACGGAGCGTCCGGTCGAGAGCAGTGCGTCCGGTCAGAAACGAACAAGCGCGATGAACAGTGGATCCTGCGCGTCCGGTCAGCTGGCACCGGATGCGTCCGGTCGCTGAAAAACCGATCTGGACCCTCTCTGTTCTTGACCGGACTCACGGAAGGGAGCGTCCGGTCGATTGAACAGAGCGTCCGGTCACACGCAAACAACCACAGTGGTGTTCAACCACCGGACGCACGACCTGAGCGTCCGGTCGGCCCGAGCAGCGTCCGGTCACCCCGACAGCCCTCTGTTCTTCCACCGATTCGACTCAAACTCACTCAAAACGAATCCTCTAGGGATCAAACTCGGTGAGTGGAGTCACAAAGAGTATAGTGAGCTATCTCTAAGAGATCATGGCTCGAACCTATCTCCAAATCGGTGAATCGAAGAATTTCGGGGGTGAAGAGAAAAGGTGACCCGAAACTAAAACTCGATTGATCTCCTAGACCGTGAGGTTAGAGGATGATTCCTTCGGTGGAAAGAAGTGCCTCACGATCTAGAACAACTTGGTTCAAATGGATTTGCAAAAGATGAACCGAGCAAAGAGATCAAATGACGGGAAAATCGTGGAGCAAAAGGATCCCGCGAAGAACACAAGCAAAACGGAAATCACAGCCACGAACTGGAAACAAAGACGCAAATCAAGCCATCGATTTGTGCTCCAAGGTGAGGATACGACCTCACTTCCTCAAATCAACAGTACACAGAGTGGAGTCTCTCTGCGGATCTCAACTAGCTAAAGCAGGGATGGGAGAGCAGAAAACCCTAGCAAATGAAAGCACTAACTGAGATAGCTAAAACTGAGATAGGGAGGAGGGTGTCTCCCCTGGACTACTTATACTAGCCTAGACTAAGCCTATTTCCTACTCTACCCCTCTCTAAACTAATTACAGAGCGAACCAGCTAAACCCTAAGGCTATTCTGGTCCAACCCGCGGTGGTAGGTAGATCCGACGGCCACGCCCGCTCGAACCGAAGCGTTGCCTCGACGCAACCTCTGGATTGCCGCCACGTGCCGCCCTCGCTCTGCACCCCCGGTTTTGTGGCCCAAACCGGGAAACCAGCCTTTTCCATCAACCCCCGGTTTTGAGGCCCAAACCGGGAAACCAGCCCACCAGCCTGAGTTTTGTGGCCCAAACTCAAACCAGCGCACCAGCCTGAGTTTTGTGGCCCAAACTCAGAAACCCGCAGCGCCCGAGTTTTGAGGCCCAAACTCGGAAACCGGCCCACGCCCAGGTTTTGAGGCTCAACCTGGAAACCGTCGCGCCCAGGTTTTGTGGCTCAACCTGGAAACCCAGCACCCAGGTTTTGAGGCCCAAACCTGGAAACCGTCCAACCGTTGGTTTTTCCCTGGCTTAACCAACAAACCGGAGCTGTAGAGGGGATGCACCGCCCGTGCACCCCGTCCACCGACACGTGTCCCCAGGTCCTCGACCCGAGCAACACCGTGCCCCGCAAGTCTCCGCTCGTCGCTGTCCCAGGCTGCCAGCCACCACAGCTGATCCTCAGGCACTCCGGTCCCTCAGTCCAAGCCTTACGTCCGCCCTTCACTGCTCGATACATCGGCATGGCACGTCCGCCGCACGGCACGCCCATCCTTCATCGCACCCAGTCCGTCGGCACGACACGTCTCAACTTGACCTTCACCTTGCCCTCGATCACTGTCTCCGTGCTCGACACCTGCACAACACAAGCCAAAGAACATACGCATCGAACCCGTTGACAATCACTCATCACTCAGAGACTCGGCATACACCCATGTATCCGCAAGTTCTTCACAATAAGGGCCAACTCATCATCGGAGTCTTCACTTCCTTCGCTTGAAGAGTCATCTCGAGCCTTGCTTCCTTCTTCTTGATTAGCCTTGAGTGCTACCATCTTCTTGTGACTTGCCTCTTGATCTTCTATATCTTCATCATCCAAGACTTCATGATGCTTTATCTTGGCAAGCATCTCATGAGGTCCCATGCTCTCATAGTTAGGTCTCTCCATGATGATTGATGCAAGGTTCTTGTTCCTCTTTCTATATGCTCTTAATAGCTTTCTTCCAGCTGAGTAGTCATCCCACTTTGTGTCACCGAGAGCTCTAATCTGATTGACCAATGTCATGAATCTATCAAACATTTGTTGAGTGGTCTCATTTTTCTTGATTGCAAAGTTCTCAATCTTTCCATGAAGAAGCTCTATGTTGCACTTCCTCACACTCGCATCACCCTCATATGATATCCTAAGGGTATCCCAAATCTTCTTGGCATTCTCCATTCCATGTACCTTGTTGCTTTCTTCAGGCTTTAGGCATGATAGAATCAATGATGCGGCTTGAACATTTTGTTGAAACTCAAACACATCATTGTCGTTGAACTCTTGACCTTCAACGTGACTTGGTCCATTGTCAACAATCTCCCAAACTCTTGCGGCAAGAAGGTGTAGCTTCATCTTGTGTGCCCAATCATTGTAGTTGATTCCATCAAAGGCAGGTGGCTTGCCTAGATTGACGTTAGGCAGTTGAATGACTTTGCCCATTTGGCTATAGTCATATGCCACTCTTGTGAACTCGGTGTCTCTCTTGCCTTTCTCTCCATCCTCCTTCTTCTTGTCATCCTTGGGCGGCTGATTTCCACTGCTTCCGGCTGCTTCGGCTTTGCTTTCCAAAGCTCGCCTCAAACTCTCCATCTCATCTTTCATCCTCTTCATCTCATCTTCATGCTTCTTTGCTTGATCTTGAATTACCTGAGCAGTAACCTACTTGACAATCTCATTAAGCTGTTCTTGACTTATGGTAGACATGATTCTCCCTTACGCGGTGAAGCGCTAACACAAGGGTTTGGCTCCGATACCAATTGAAAGGACCGAATCAGCCTAGAGGGGGGTGAATAGGTGATTTTTGACTATCTGAAACTTCACAAACTATAAGATGTAGTTAGATAGCAACCGGAGAGGCCGGTTTGTTTGGGTAGGTACTACCGAGTGTGAAACACCGGTACTACCAACACAAATAAACGGCACAACCGGGATCCTAAAAGAAACTACAAATCCGATGAATGTAAGCTATGAAGATAAAACAAGTTTCTAGCCAACTTTCCTAAGAAAAATTTATGGTAAAACTACTCTCACCAAACCTTGGTTGCTCCCCTTGATGTAGATCGAGCCTTCCCAACCTAAGAACGAGATAGGGATAGGAAGAACACGAAGAACACAATAACAAGAGAAGTAGAGAAAATAGGGACAACAACAACAAGCACACAGGACACAAGATTTATCCCGAGGTTCGGCCAATCCACTAAGGAGTGCCTACTTCCTTGTTGTTGAGGTGACCACAAAGGTCGGAGTCTATTTCACCTCCTCGCCTCACTCAAGCAACCACAAAGGCTACGAGAGTATCTCTACTAGAAATCTCAGGGTAATACAAACGCTTTGGGGAGCCCTCACAAGTAAATCAATACGGGCTACCACGAAGAACACCTAACCGGCTAGAGCTCAAAGAGCTCAAGAGTAAAAGACGCAAAACAAGCCGGCAAGATGGAAACCAAGTGCTCAAGTCGAAGATTGATGCTTCCCACTCTCGAATCTCACTTCCCTAGCTCAAATCTCGCAAGGGAATGAATCTAGGAGCAAAGGGGGAGAGAGAGGGGTGAGTCAATGCTTGGAGAGTGTTTGTCTTGAGTTAGGTCAGCAATAAGTGTATAGAGTGAGTGAGTTTTTGTGAAAAGTGGAGAGTGGAGAGGAGAGGCATTTATACTCCCTCAGTCCTGAGGCTGGTCGGTACCACCGACCACCCCTGGCCGGTACCACCGACCAGTTCACAACGGTCGAAAGAAACCAGATCTGACCAAACAAGCAACCACCGTCCTAACGTTGGTACCACCGCGGGCGGTAGTACCGAGGTTATGGCGGTACTACCGCCAGGCCAAATTGGCCGCGAACAGAGAGCATCTCACAAAGAGACTCAGTCCCTCGGAAACTATCGCCCAAAGGTCGGTACCTCTGAGGTCGGTGGTACCGAGGTTATGGCGGTACCACCGCCAGGCCATTTTCAACTCAACACAGAGAGCTTCGCGAAACCAAGATACTACCGACCTCGGTCGGTACCACCGCTGGCGGTACTACCGGGGTTATGGCGGTACTACCGCCAGGCCATTTTCAATTCTACACAGGGAGCTCTGCAAACTTGGTTACCACCGGCCTTGCGTCGGTAGCACCGGGGGCGGTACTACCGAGGTAATGGCGGTACTACCGCCAGGCCAAAATCAGCGCGGACAGAGAGCCTTGCAAACTTGGAAACTACCGGCCATGGGTCGGTAGCACCGCGGGCGGTACTACCGAGGTAATGGCGGTACCACCGCTAGGTCAAAAACAACTCTATCCAGAGAGGGTTGCAAAACCAGGTTACTACCGACCTTGCGTCGGTACCACCGCGGGCGGTAGTACCGAGGTTATGGCGGTACTACCGTCAGGTCATTTTTGACCAACACAGAGAGGGTGTTAGAGCACTGCGCAGAGAAGCCGTGGTCGGTACTACCGACCATCCATGGTCGGTACCACCGACCATATGAAATTAGCCTCTACGTGTTCGTGATTGTGCGGTGTCTCTCAAGCGAACTAAGGTTAGTCGATTTGAGCACTTTTCTTCACATATAGCCAACTTACTTTGTGACCCTCTTCATAGTCCGGCTTACCTATAACTCAAGTTTAAAATTGAAATTTTAAACTACCACTTGAGCTAGGCATCTTTATGTCCAAAAATATCCTACGTGCTTTGTTCACGAGATTTCAACGTTTCAAATCTTTCAAAGGACTAACACCTGCATACATGCTTTTATAAACTGGTTAGTCCCTAATTTGATTGTCATTAATTAGCCAAAACCCACATTGGGGGCGAATGCACTTTCATTTCTTTACTCAGGATTAAATGAAAAAACCCTATGGTAACTAGAAAAAATCTGAAACTTGCATAGACACTTCATTTTGGTGTATAATATTATAAAAAAATTCAAATCATTCTGGGAAAGTGGTGATACACATCCTCACAGAGTCATCCATCGCCCACACATACCCTTGTCACTAAGTGAGAGATGTTCATCCTTCCGGAGAATGTGTAGTACCACTTTCTCCAAATCATTTTAATCTTTTTTAGGATGATTATGTAGGCGTCCCATGATGTTTTGTGCATCTATGCAATTTTTAGAACTAGTTTTCCTATTAATGCAATTTTTTTATTTACTCAAGAATAAATGGTAAAAACCCTAAAGTTACTAGAAAACCCTGAAAACTTGCATGGACACTTCATTTTGGTGTATAATGTTGTAAAAAAATTCAAATCATTCTGAGAAAGTGGTTATACACATCCTCACAGGGTCATTCACCGCTCACACATACCCTTGTCACTGAGTGAGAGATGTTCATCCTTCACGAGAATATTTAGTACCATTTTCTCCGAATCATTTGAATCTTTTTTGGGATGGTCATGAAGGTGTCCCATGATGTTGTGTGTATCTGTGCAATTTTTAGAACTAGTTTTTCTAGTAATGTAATTTTTTATTTACTCGAGAATAAATGGAAAACCCCCTAAAGTTACTAGAAAAATGTGAAAACTTGCATGGACACTTTATTTTGGTGTATAATATTGTAAAAAAAATTTAAATCATATTGAGAAAGTGGTGATACACATCCTCATAGAGTCATCCATCGCTCACACATACCCTTGTCATTAAGTGAGAGATGTTCATCCTTCTAAGGAATGTGTAGTACCACTTTCTACGAATCATTTGAATCCTTTTTGGGATGATCATGAAGGTGTCCCATGATGTTGTGTACATCTGTGCAATTTTTAGAACTAGTTTTCCTATTAATGTATTTTTTATTTACTCAAGAATAAAGAAAAGAAACCCTAAGGTAACTAGAAAAATCTGAAAACTTGCATGGACACTTCATTTTGGTGTATAATGTTGTAAATTTTTTTTAAATCATTCTGAGAAAGTGGTGATGCACATCCTCACAGAGAGTCATCCATCGCCCACACATACCCTTGTCACTAAGTGAGAGATGTTCATCCTTGTGGGGAATGTGTACTACCACTTTCTCCAAATTATTTTAATCTTTTTTGGGATGATTATGTAGGCGTCCCATGATGTTGTGTGCATCTATGCAATTTTTAGAACTAGTTTTTCTATTAATGTAATTTTTTTATTTACTCAAGAATAAATGGTAAAAACCCTAAGGTAACTAGAAAAACCTGAAAACTTGCATGGACATTTCATTTTGGTGTATAATGTTGTAAAAAAATTCAAATCATTCTGAGAAAGTGGTGATACACATCCTCACAGAGTCATCCATCGCTCACACATACCTTTGTCGCTAAGTGAGAGATGTTCATCCTTCTCGAGAATATGTAGTACCACTTTCTCCGAATCATTTGAATCGTTTTTGGGATGGCCATGAAGGTGTCCCATGATGTTGTGTGCATCTGTGCAATTTTTAGAATTAGTTTTCCTATTAATGTAATTTTTTGATGTACTCAAGAATAAATGAAAAAAAACCTAAGGTAACTAGAAAAATCCAAAAACTTGCATGGACACTTCATTTTGGTGTATAATATTGTAAAAAAAATTCTAAACATTCTGAGAAACTGGTGATGCACATCCTCACCGAGTCATCCATTGCTCACACATAGCCATGTCACTAAGTGAGAGAAGTTCATCTTTCTGGGAAATGTGTAGTACCACGTTCTTCAAATCATTTTAATATTTTTTGGGATGATTATGTAGGTGTCCCATGATGTTGTGTGCATCTATGCAATTTTTAGAACTAGTTTTCCTATTAATGTAATTTTTTTATTTACTCAAGAATAAATGGAAAAAAATTCTAAAGTTACTAGAAAAATCTGAAAACTTGCATGGACACTTCATTTTGGTGGATAATGTTATAAAATAATTCAAATCATTCTGAAAAAGTGGTGATACACATCCTCACAGAGTCATCCATCGCTCACACTTACCCTTGTCACTAAGTGAGAGATGTTCATCCTTTTGGAGAATGTGTAGTACCACTTTCTCCAAATTATTTTAATCTTTTTGGAGATGATTATGTAGGCGTCTCATGATGTTGTGTGCATCTATACAATTTTTAGAACTAGTTTTCCTATTAATGTAATTTTTTTTATTTACTCAAGAATAAATGAAAAAACCCTAAAGTTACTAGAAAAACCTGAAAACTTGTATGGACACTTCATTTTGGTGTATAGTGTTGTAAAAAAATTCAAATCATTCTGAGAAAGTGGTGATACACATCCTCACAGAGTCATCCATCGCTCACACATACCCTAGTCACTAAGTGAGAGATGTTCATCCTTCTCGAGAATATGTAGTACCACTTTCTCAGAATTATTTCAATCTTTTTTTGGATGGTCATGAAGGTGTCCCATGATGTTGTGTGCATCTATACAATTTTTAGAACTAGTTTCCTATTAATGTATTTTTTATTTACTCAAGAATAATTGGGAAAACCCTAAAGTTACTAGAAAAACATGAAAACTTGCTTGGACACTTTATTTTGGTGTATAATGTTGTAAAAAAAATTTAAATCATTTTGAGAAAGTGGTGATACACATCCTCACAGAGTCATCCATCGCTCACACATACCCTTTTCACTAAGTGAGAGATGTTCATCATTCTGGGGAATGTGTAGTACCACTTTCTCCGAATCATTTGAATCTTTTTTGAGATGATCATGATGGTGTCTCATGATGTTGTCTGCATCTGTGCAATTTTTAGAACTAGTTTTTCTATTAATGTAATTTTTTTCTTTACTCAAGAATAAATGAAAAAAACCCTAAGGTAACTAGAAAAATCTGAAAACTTGCATAGACACTTCATTTTGGTGTATAATATTGTCAAAAAAAATTCAAATCATTCCGGGAATGTGGTGATACACATCCTCACAGAGTCATCCATCTCCCACACATACCTTTGTCACTAAGTGAGAGATGTTCATCCTTCCGGGGAATGTGTAGTACCACTTTCTGCAAATCATTTTAATCTTTTTTAGGATGATTATTTAGGCGTCCCATGATGTTTTGTGCATCTATGTAATTTTTAGAACTAGTTTTCCTATTAATGTAATTTTTTTATTTAATCAAGAATAAATGGTAAAAACCCTAAAGTTAGTAGAAAACCCTGAAAACTTGCATGGACACTTCATTTTGGTGTATAGTGTTGTAAAACAATTCAAATCATTCTGAGAAAGTGGTTATACACATCCTCACAGAGTCATCCACCGCTCACACATACCCTTGTCACTAAGTGAGAGATGTTCATCCTTCACGAGAATATGTAGTACCACTTTCTCCGAATCATTTGAGTCTTTTTTGGGATGGTCATGAAGGTGTCCCATGATGTTGTGTGCATCTGTGCAATTTTTAGAACTAGTTTTTCTAGTAATGTAATTTTTTATTTACTCAAGAATAAATGGAAAACCCCCTAAAGTTACTAGAAAAACGTGAAAACTTGCTTGGACACTTTATTTTGGTGTATAATGTTATAAAAAAAATTTAAATCTTATTGAGAAAGTGGTGATACACATGCTCACAGAGTCATCCATCGCTCACACATACCCTTGTCACTAAGTGAGAGATGTTCATCCTTGTGAGGAATGTGTAGTACCACTTTCTCCGAATCATTTGAATCTTTTTTGAGATGATCATGAAGGTGTCTCATGCTGTTTTCCGCATTTGTGCAATTTTTAGAACTAGTTTTTCTATTAATGTAATTTTTTTATTTCCTCAAGAATAAATGAAAATACCCTAAGGTAACTAGAAAAATCTGAAAACTTGCATAGACACTTCATTTTGGTGTATAATATTGTAAAACAATTCAAATTATTCTGAGAAAGTGGTGATACACATCCTTACAGAGTCATCCATCGCTCACACATACCCTTGTCACTAAGTGAGAGATGTTTATCTTCCTAGGAATGTGTAGTACCACTTTCTCCAAATCATTTTAATCTTTTTGGTATGATTATGTAGGTGTCCCATAATGTTGTGTGCATCTGTGTAATTTTTAGAACTAGTTTTCCTATTAATGTAATTTTTTTTATTTACTCAAGAATAAATGGAAAAAACTCAAGGTAACTAGAAAAATCTGAAAACTTGCACAGACTCGTCATTTTGGTGTATAATGTTGTAAAGTTTTTTTTAAATCATTCTGAAAAAGTGGTGATGCACATACTGACAGAGTCATCCGTCGCTCACACATACCCTTGTCACTAAGTGAGAGATGTTCATCCTTCTGGGGAATGTGTAGTACCACTTTCTCCAAATGATTTTAATCTTTTTTTAGATGATCATGAAGGTGTCCCATGATGTTATGTGCATCTGTGCAATTTTTAGAACTAGTTTTCCTATTAATGTATTTTTTATTTACTCAAGAATAAATGAAAAAAAGAACTAGAAAAATCTGAAAACTTGCATGGACACTTTATTTTGGTGTATAATGTTGTAAAAACAAATTCAAATCATTCTGAGAAAGTTATGATGCACATCCCCACAAAGTCATCCATCGCTCACACATACCCTTGTCACTAAGTGAGAGATGCTCATTCTTCTGGGGAATATGTAGTACCATTTTCTCCAAATCATTTTAATCTTTTTTGGGATGATTATGTAGGTGTCCCATGATGTGTGTATGTGTGCAATTTTTAGAACTAGTTTTTCTATTAATATAATTTTTTGATTTACGCAAGAATAAATGGAAAAACCCTAAGGTAACCAGAAAAATCTGAAAGCTTGCAGTGACACTACAATTTGGAAATATTGTAAAAAAAATATCAAATCATTCTGAGAAAGTGGTGATACACATCCTCACAGAGTCATCCATCGCTCACACATACCCTTGTCACTAAGTGAGATATGTTCATCCTTCTAGGGAACGTGTAGTACCACTTGCTCCGAATCATTTGAATCTTTTTTGGGATGATCATGAAGGTGTCCCATGATGTTGTGTGCATCTGTGCAATTTTTAGAACTAGTTTTCCTATTAATGTATTTTTTATTTACTGAAGAATAAATGAAAAAAAACCTAAGGTAACTAGAAATATCTGAAAACTTGTATGGATAGTTCATTTTGGTGTATAATGTTGTAAAAAAAATTTAAATCATTCTGAGAAAGTGGTGATGCACATCCTCACAGAGTCATCCATCGCTCACACATACCCTTGTCACTAAGCAAGAGATGTTCGTCCTTCTAGGGAATGTGTAGTACCACTTTCTCCAAATAATTTTTATCTTTTTTGGGATAATTACGTAGGTGTCCCATGAGAATTTTTTTTATTAATAACCTAATTAAATAAAAAATTTCATAAATAACACTGTCTATTTTTTTTTTGCAAAACTAACCCTTTTGCCGCGCCGTCCCCAATGGCGCGGCAAAAGCGTTAGCCGCGCCATGCATGGCGGCGCGGCAAAAGTGCCACCGTGGCACCGCCCGGCCACGCAGTCTCGGGCGGGCCCCGCCTGTCAGTTTGCCGCGCCAGGCGGGCTGGCGTGGCTAGTGCGTTTGCCGCGCCAGGCGGCCTGGCGCGTTCATCGTCTTTGCCGCGCCAGGCGGGGTGGCGCGGCAAAGCCGATCTAGATCTGGCCGCCGCGCCGAGCAGCAGGCTCCTCCTCATTCCTCTCTTCTCCCAAACCAATTCAATCCAATCCATTTCATTTCATTTCATTTCATTCCTCCTCTCTTCATCTCCCTCCCCCAATCAAACTTGTCTACAAGAGGTATTTTGATCTATATTATTGTTCTTTATCCATATTTGCAATGTAGGATTGAACCATATTTTGTAAGTTAGGGTTTGTAGACAATATTTATTTTGATACTGTCGTGACGTTAGTTGTTAATTAATGATGGATTTGTTCATGTATTAGACTTTTTATATCTGTTTTGCTTAATATTTTGTTCATTTTGTGTACAATTTTTTGTGTAATATTTGTTACGTCATTATGTAGATTTATAATTAATCATGAATGTATGTGCAGCGTTGACATATTTTTTATTGTTAGGATGCCGCGGCGTGGCAAAGCTAGTAAGGCAAGGTAAGATCGGTACATTGTTGATTTATTTGTCTATTTTAATGAAGTAATTTTGTGTTATGTTCATTTGTTATTGCGTTGATGATTGTAGGCAGCCTCTCACGGGCAATGCCTATGCCCGTTTGCCATTGCCTAGCGGTGTTCCGGTGCCCATGTGCTACTGCGGCGATGATTGTAAGGTCGCAATATTTGATGAGGAGCACACATACGGTCAGAGGTATTGGATGTGTGAGAATTATGCCTTTGACCCTACACCTAAACAGATCCGTATTGGACTGATGGTGAGAAGCTGATGGCTTGTTCTATACATGAATGAAAAATCATTTATATTTTATTACCTAATTGATTTAGTCGTATTTTGCAGGAGCCTCCACCACTATGTGACTTCGAGCAGTGGATCGACACTGAGATGAAGCCGGAGGACAAGGAGCACGTAGAGAGGATGAAAAAGTGGGCTGCGGAGGACAAGGAGCGTTTGGAGAATAGACGCAAAGAAGAGGCAGCACAAAAGCAGCATGAGGAAGAGGCAAGAATGAGGGATGCAGCTAAGCGTAGGGGGGGAGAGGGAGAAGAGGCTTGAGCGTGTGCGCCGTGCCAAGGCTGCCATGGAGCAGGATCCGGATGCTGTGAGGAAGGGAAAATGGCCTCGTTGCACTCAGTAGTGTGGTAGGTTCAGTAGTCATTATTGAGTAATGAACATTGTTGTCATTTGGTGGACTTGTTAGTGTATTGTACTCTTGGTTTGTACTTCCGTGTACCGTTTATTTCGGATCCTCGATTATGTAGTCTTGAACTGCACTTTGTTCGGCTTTATTATACGTTGTTGTATTGTTTGCGGTAGTTCATGTGTCATTGATTTTTTGTGGGATAAAGTACGAGAAATAGAATAGAGCAAACCATTACACAAACAACAAACTAGTACATGACATGTGAGGACCTTTTACCGTAACTTGGTTAAAAGGTCCTAGACTAATCCTAACATGCCTTAGGTAATTGATTGGCACAACACAACACGCACATAGTGATCTAAGTAGTCTAGAAGCCGTCCCACATAGCAAACTGAGTAGACCCTTCTCCGTAATAGCCTCCCATTGCGGGTGGTGGTGGTGGTGGCGGTGGTGGGGGCGGCGGTGGAGGCCCCTTGTTCTTGTGATGCGGGCAGTTGCAATATGGATCAAGGCATATTGCTTCATCTGAACCGCCTGCATCGCTGTCGTCATCATCATAGTCCTTGAGCATGCTTTTAACTTCTCTTTCAAGATCGTCGATACGACGCTGCAGATAATAGATGTATTCCTGATGCGACCATATTGGAGGAGGATCCACCCATCTGGTGAAGCCGCAGTTTTCTTCGGAAATAGAAGACTGTCATTCACAAAATGACTAAGTATTAGCAAACATGAGAGGCATAGCAACAACAATTAAATAAAGTTACCCATGCTCGTGGGCATTTGAAGAAATATCGGCCTGCCTCCAGGTCGTCGTGGAGCATCTGCACCAAACAGTCCTCACCATGGCGGCATTTTGGCCAGTCCTCTAAACGGTTATCATATCCCCTAAGAGGACGGTCCCGGCTGAAATCCTTTTTGCTCTCAACGGGAAAGTCATATAGTGCCTCTAAGAAGAAATCAGGACCAAGAGATCCCTCCCACACAATGGGAGGTCCCTTCCTCCCACCCTTTCCTCTCCCGCCTTTGGACGAACCTCCAGACATCTCTACTACGAACCTCGCAAGCTCTGCTAAAGTTGTTGAATATGCAAGGCGCTGATGGGTTTATATAGGCGGAGCCCTGGTTTTGAACTTGTGAATTATCTCAGCTGCATTGTGAGTGTGTAGTTAATGCAACTGAAAAGGCTATTCGCTGAAAAATCTAATCACTGGAAAGCCTATATACTGAAAAGCCTATACACTGAAAAGCCTATACACTGAAAAGTCTATGGGAATCAAAACTGCAGAGCACTTATGAGGACAGGACACGACACTGAAAAGGCTGTGCAACAAGATGCCAGCTTTTGCCGCGCCAACCCTGGGGGCGCGGCTGACGCTTTTGCCGCGCCAGGCGGGATGGCGCGGCTAATGCATTTGCCGCGCCACCCCGCCTGGCGCGGCAAAAGCGTCAGCCGCGCCCCCAGGGTTGGCGCGGCAAAAGCTGGCATGAAGTTCAGGCAAAGCCCCAAGGTTTCCCGCCGACTGGTCGAGTTCCTGATCGATCTTTGTCCTAATGTGTTGTCTCTGTTTGATCGAATGTGTTTTTCCGTTTTTCCTGTCTTTTTCCGCAAACGGAATAACAAGGAACCAAACATTGACACAATTTGAATAAACGGAAACATAATAGCGGTCATAAAAACCAGGCTTAGTGGCTCAGGCTCCACGAAGTACATAATAGGGTTCTCAAACAAGTTATCTAACATATACATCACCTATCCATATAGTCTAACACTAAGCCTAGCTAGGTGTGTACGGCTGACGAGGCCGCCTCCGACGCCTCGGCTGCGACAGATCCATGTTCGGCGTGAACGTGACGTCCGTGCGGTCTCGTGCGCGTGGCTGCCGGCGTGGTGACCCCTGCGTCTGACTAGGTCCCTGCAACATTCAAAATAAATGTTAGCAAACAACTTAAATATATCTGACGAACTTAAATGTATAGCGGTCAACTTATGTACCTGCACGTCCTCCTGAGTAGGTAGTGGAGCTCCACCTAGCTGTGAGTACCCTAGCTCCTGTGCTGCGCCCTGCTCTGGCCAAGGCTGCCAGCCAGGGCCGGTGTAGTAGCCACTAGGGTAGTCGTAAGCACCAGGTACCTGCCACGCCGTGTCGTCCAGGCCACCTCTGGAGGAGGACCCTCCAGCGTAGTGCGAGCTATGGCCGAGGGCCATGTAGCCTGCACTAGCCGTGTAGGGTGGTGTCGTGCGCTCGACGTACTGCTCCTCGTCCTCCTCCTCCTCCCCCTCCTCCTCGGGCTGCTCCTCTGCAGTGGGGCCCTTTCCGCGTGGATCCGCAGAAGTGCCTCCCGTCCGAGCGTCGGACGACGCTGCTGCTGCTGGGACAGTGTCTGACACCAAAGGGCTCGAAGGCTGAGGAAGGTGCGGTGGGGCCCACGCTGTGTCCATGCACCCAAGCTTCTGAGCAAGCTTCCTGCAGCCCTTCCTGATTTTCTGCAAATAAGAAAATAATAATAATAAATATTAGTACAGTTTATGACTTCTTAAAATTTACACGTGCAGTTCGAATGTGTTATGATACCTGCAGAAAAGCCTGTACCGGGGCGTGGTCCCCAGTAGAGCTGGTGTGGTGTATAAGCTGCGCTGCCTCGTCGGAGTACCGAGACAGCTGCGACGCCTGCCGACACAAGACCAGGGGGTAAGTGCACCAAGTACAGAAACACAAACAATAGTTGAAGGACATGATATATTACCACGTAGCTGTGTAGAGGGGCTCTGTCAGGCTGAGTCGATGCCCTAGTGGTAGCATCGTACGGGTCCTCGTCGTCGTCCGACTCGTCCTCAGCGGTGGCCTCGTAGTACGGTGGCTTAATGTGCAACCGGGTGCTCCGGTGCAGCCACTGTAGGTACTGGTCGAAGACGCCCTGGTCGTACGGCTCGCCGTCGTCAACGTCCTGCTGGTACCTGTTTGTCCAACTTAGGACATGATCGGCGTGCTCCGCGCGCCAATCAACGGGATTCTTCCGTCTGCTTTGGCGCTTCACCCTGCATTGCAAAGGAAACCCATCTGTTAGAGCATAAGATAGAATTTACTAGAGTAACTGAACAACACTGTGGAGGATACTTACTTGTGCAACCTCTGATCCGTGCTAATCAGAGGTGGAGGAAACTCCTGTCGTAGGCCGAACTGACGCATCACCCTGATGGGCAAGTGCATCTCGACCACGTAGAAGCAGATAAGAGGGACGGTGCAACGCCAATCTAAACGGTCCAGCTCCGTGGCGGGGTCGAACACGTTGTCGTACAGGTCCCAGGGGTCCCAACTGACCTGTTTGTAATGAACAGACATAGTTAGTCATGTTCCTTTTTCAATATAAAAAATTGAACTCATTCCGGAATTACCTGGTGCTGTGTCAGGACGTCCAGCAAGTCCGTGTACAGGTGGTAGCGGCGCTGGGGGTTGCCTCTAACTGCCTCTGCCGTGGACCAGACAAACAGAGCAGTGGGTCGGGTGTCCGGGTGCCTCCACACCTGCATTCCAATTTGAATCAGTTAAATGACTGTAAATTTGTAAAAGCACACGCACGCAAGAGGTATGTACTTACCGCCTCCTCTCGTACGCTGGGACGACCCACAGGCAGCCGCTGCCAGGCCCAAACCTGGAGCAGGGGCAGACACCCTCCCAAGCTAGAGGAGGCCTGCCTCCGCCGGCACCCCTCGCACAGCTGTCTGTACAGCCATGCTAGAACAGCGCTCCCCCAGCTGTAGCCGGCGATGTTCTCCCACGGCTGTGCGAGGATGGGGACGAACATCCAGCTGATGGTGTTCCCCGATGAGTCGGGAAACAGGAAGGCCCCAATAAAGTGCCACAGCCACACTCTGGCATACCTCTCGACTACCTGTGGGTCAGCGTTGAGGGGGCAATACGAAAAGTGCTGGGTGATCCACGACGAAGGCACCCCAGTAGTCTTCCTGTTTGTTTACAAAAAGTAAAAGTTAGGAAATGATAGTAGCACATCGTATGCAACTAAATTAGAAAAAAAATTAGCTTACTTGTTCCTCTTAGCGTCTGCGTCGTCGGGGGGCGTACGACCACAGAACTGGTGGACGGTGTCCATCCACGTGTCGGTGTCAAGAATCCCCGTCACGGGGAGGCCGCCCAGGCGTAGACCAAAAATCTTGGCCACGTCCTGTAACGTCACGGTCATCTCCCCACAGGCTAGGTGGAAGGTGTGCATCTCGGGACGCCACCTGTCCGCCAGCGCGGTGAGGAGCGCGGGGTCGAGCTGCAACACCACGTCGTTGGCAACGCGGGCTAGCACCAAGAAGCCCGCGCGCCGTAGGAAGGGTGCGTAGCGCTCGTCCCACCGGTGCCATAGGTGGGTGCGCGGCCTCAGCAAGGACAACCTCTCCGGAGGGGCGTAGTCGGTGAGCCTGTGCGCCCGGTGCTCGCCGTCGTAGAACGGCTCAAGGAGAGGGTACGCCGGAGGGTTCGCCATCCTGTTTAAACAAAACATGGTAACAGGTTAGTACAGCGTCAAAAATAATAAAGCATTAAAACAAATGAAAGACATATGTACAATAATAGCAAAAGCATTCAAATAATTAATATAAGTGAAGATAAAAATAATAAAGCATTAAAACAAATGAAGACATATGTACACCTGTTGTGTTTGTCTACGATGGAAGGCTGCATTATGCCCTGGCATGTGGCAAACAGAGCATAGGTTCGTGCTCGGTGTCTGGTCAAAGTCCCCCCCGCCATACCTATCCATATTGTCCATGTCACCCTTTAGTCTCTTCTTCCTCCTCCTACCCTTACCTAACTTCAGCAGCTCAGGATCAGGCATGAAGTCTCTACCCAAGTATGGAGGCCATTGAGTGGGATCAAGGTAAGGCTCGAAGCTACTCTGCCATATTGCGACGGTGTTGCTCCGGCGATAGTACTCGGACATATATGGTACGGCCTTGTAGTTATATCCGCGCGCTCTACAGGATGCAATCATGTGAGAGCAAGGGGCATGCATTATCTGCGGCACGTTACAACTGCATTCCACTCTTTCAAGATCGATCCGATAGTTGCGACCACCGTAGCGTTCCCCGCCCATGGTAGTTCCACCCTTTGCTCGAACATTATAGATTTGTCTGGTTGGTCCATAAGCCTCACAAGTTAGCTGCGTTGCCCAGATCTCATTTTCCTGAATGTGCTCCTTTCCCGCCTTTCCAAATTCACCATCCGTTTGTAGGTTGTCTTGAGCAATGGACCACCTTTTCACAAAATACTCGTTGGTCTTGTGAAACGAGTACTCAACGATTCTAGAAACGGGCAAGGCTCTAACACCGGTGAATACCTTGTTGAAAGACTCCGATGAGTTGGTGGTCATTATGCCGAACCGGAAACCGCCCTCATCGTAAGCAAGCGCCCACTTCTCCTTGTGTTCCATCTGTCTCTCGATCCAGGCCCTGGCAGCACTGTTTAACATTTTGTCCAACTCTTCCATTGTTTCTTTGAATTTGTGCTCAGTTTTAACACAACATAGCTCTTTCACCTTGGCACAAACCTCCTTTTTTCTCTGCCGACGCCAGAAATTGGCGGCAAAGTGACGCATGCACCATCTGTGCACTAGAGGAGGACAACCCTCTATCTCCTCCTCTGCGGCACGAAGCAACCCAACATGACGGTCCGAAATCAAACATATTGTCCGAGAAGGCCCTAACACTTGTATCTGTAGCAGGGCCATGAACCAAGACCAAGACTCAACGTTCTCCCCCTCAGCCAAGGCGAAAGCAATTGGAACTATCTGGTCCTCGGGATCAACAGCCGCCGCCATCATCAACACACCCTTGTACGCTCCAGTCAAGAAAGTACCGTCCACAAGTATGACTGGACGACAGTACTAATACGCATGCTCTGTTTGTGCAAAAGACCAAAATACACGCTGAAGCACATGTGTAACCATGCCGGTGTTGCGGTCTATATACTGCCCATTGGTGTGTGGAAACCATTTAAGGCCAGGGTTATAGTATGCCATTGCACACAAAATCCGAGGAATCCTGTTGTAAGCTTCATCCCAACCACCCCAACGAATTGCAAGGGCGATCTGCTTCGCACGCCACGCCTTTCCATAAGTCACCTTATAGCCTGTGAATCCAAATATGGAGATAAGCAATTGTGAAACAGATACGTCGGCGTCATCATCAACAAATGCCAAAATACGCCGTGCAAGGTATCTTGCCGTTAATTGAGGATGTTTTTCTTGTCCCTTATTTGTAAAACAGGTATGCGGTTGTACTACTTTACTGATCCTCCACTTGTCATCAGTTCTCTTGCGAGCATTCAGCCTCCACGGACAACCAAGACTCAAACACTTGACGTGGTACCTCAAACTAATATCTGAATGGCTGACCGTGTACGGTCGATGATGATGCATAGCATAGTTCTCAAGGAAAAGCTTCAACTCAGTCATAGTGTTGAAAATCATACCCTTCTGAAGAATCCAATCTGTATGGTTATGCAGTGTTTGCTTGCACAGATTCAATCCAGTATCACAAACTGCCTGGTCCACCATACTGACATCCCTATAACTTGGAACGCCTCTAAACTGCATGTTAACCGACCTCAATTGCTGCAGCTCTGTCTCAGTCAAAGGATCGGGCGCAACATAATACCTCGCTTCGCTCAAACGCCGTCACGCATCAAAATGTATATGATCCTCTGGTATATCAGTGACTAGTCTCCCTGGAGGATGCATATTCTGAGGAACCGGTTGTGGCATAGCACGAACCGGTTGTGGAATACCACGAACCGGGTCAGGCATAGC
Source organism: Coix lacryma-jobi var. lacryma-jobi (assembly GCA_009763385.1). Lineage (NCBI taxonomy): Eukaryota > Viridiplantae > Streptophyta > Magnoliopsida > Poales > Poaceae > Coix > Coix lacryma-jobi. The sequence continues at coordinate 44,733,101 of CM019828.1, forward strand.
ACAAATATAACTGTCCTCTTCTTCGTCATAATCTGAATCATCATCAGAATCTTAGTTTTCATCAAACAATTGTGCCTCCTGGTCCTCCTACTCCTGCCGCTCTAGGTCGGCCACATCAAAATCATTGTTTATTTGACCGACGTCAGCGTGGACATTTTCAGATGGATACACCGTCTCCTGCGTGGGGTGACCATCAACGTCCATAGTCATCGGAGCTGCATCGTCATCATCCCCTACCTCCTGTGCTTCACCTTCGTTGCCATCATTGGACGCCTCTGCCTGCTTCCTCCTACCATCCTCTACCACGATCTCAGCCATGGTCGAATTGGATGCCATAACGATCGTCTGGTATTTTGCCCAGTCAGCCTGGTTGCGCAAGGGCATCAACGCATAGTTCGCCCTAATCTTGCCACTGTCAAATCTCCCTTTCAACGAGAAATCACCATCGAACTTCTCCTTCAGACGCAACATAAGCTCCGTAAAAGAAGGACGCTCATCAAATACTTCGAGTTCTTGTTCCATGTTATCATCAAACAACCCATCTCGTTTACTAACTGTGCCTCCATAAAACAATCTCAATACAGTGTCCATCTACAAAGTCAATAGTGGAACTAAGGTCAAGTGATTGTCTTCTCAAAAGTAAAGAATGGGGTAACTACTTACTAAGTTGCCTTCACTACCATGTCTTCAGTAACATTTCATCATACCCTAACTAAATAACCTAATACCCTAACTAACATATCTTCACTAACACCCTAATACCCTAACTAAACTAAAATCCTAACTAAGTAACAAACTAAACTAATACCTAAACTAACTTACCTAATTCACTAACTAACTAACTAACCTATTAACACTAATTAACATAACCTAAAGCACTAAACTAACTAACCTAGGCCACTAACTAACCCTAAGTCACTAAACTACCAAATCTAAGTCACTAACTAACATTTTGATAATTAAATAACTAACTATTGCAAAAAATATAACAAAAACTAAAATGAACTAACAAAGAAAACTAATCTTAACTTCGGGTGCTTGAGCACGGGAGAGGGAGAGGGGGGTGGCCCCCGGCCACTGCCTGGCCGCTGGGCTGGAGCGGCGGCGGGCTGGAGCAGCGGTGGGCGCGGGCGCAAGCGGAGGCGGGCTGGAGCGGCGGCGGGCGCAAGCGGAGGCGGGCTGGAGCGGCGGCGAGCGCGGGCGCAGGCGGCGGAGGCGGTGCGGGCAGCAGAGGGAAGGAGGCTGCTGCCGGCCGCGCGGCCAGATCTACATGGGCTTTGCCGCGCCACCCCGCCTGGCGCGGCAAAGACGATGAACGCGCGAGGCCGCCTGGCGCGGCAAACGCACTAGCCGCGCCAGCCCGCCTGGCGCGGCAAACTGACAAGCGAGGCCCGCCCGGGCCTGCGTGGCCGGGCGGTGCCACGGTGGCACTTTTGCCGTGCCTCCATGCATGGCGCGGCTAACGCTTTTGCCGCGCCATGCGGGATGGCGCGGCAAAAGGGTTAGTTTTGAAAAAAAAATTAGACAGTGTTAATTTTAAAATTTCTTATTTAATTGGGTTATTAATAAAAAAAAATTCTCCCATGATGTTGTGTGCATCTTTGGAATTTTTAGAACTAGTTTTTCTATTAATGTAATTTTTTTTATTTACTCAAGAATAAATAGAAAAAAACCCTAAGGTAACTAGAAAAATCTAAAAACTTGCATGGACACTTCATTTTGGTGTATAATATTGTAAAAAATTCAAATAATTCTGAGAAGGTAGTGATGCACATCCTCACAGAGTTATCCATCGCTCACACGTACCCTTGTCACTAAGTGAGAGATGTTCATCCTTCTGGGAAATGTGTAGTACCACTTTCTCCGAATCATTTGAATCATTTTTTGGGATGACCATACACCATAACATGTCAGTGCTAAAACCAAAAAAATTGTACCAAAAAAATATTCAAATATACATAGGAAAACAAAATTAGTGAAGATCACAAAATTTTAGAAAAAACAAAAAATTGCTTCCCGAAGGCTTCAAACCCGGGACCAATGCACCAAAATCAACATACCTTACCACTGTGCTATTGAAATCATTTCGATAGCCCTTCGATGTGCTTTAATTTAATGACGACATACCCCAGCTTGTGGCAAAAAGAAGTGCTCCAAAACAGGCGTCGTCCCGAAAATTGATCCCGCCACTAATCACCCATTTATCCCCTTAATTCCTCTCATCCCCCCATTTCTCCTACCCTAGCCACCGCCGCCTGGACTCAACCACCGTCGACGAGCTGCTTCCTCGACCACGACGACCAGGTAACTCATCGCCCAGCCGGAACACAACCGCCTTCGATGAGTTGTGCCCTCCCCCTTTCCACCTAAATTCCACCCCACCAAACTGCCACCGCCGGGGGGACCACAGCCGACAACGAGCTGCATCGTCGCCTAGTACTTCGTTCGCCGCATCCCTCTCTATCTCGTCCCAAAACCATTCTAGCCCCATCCACATTTCACTCGCAACGACCTAACCCTAACCATCGCAGGATTTGGGTCATCACCGAGGACTTTGCACTGGATCTGCTTCGTCGTCGACAAGGGTTCACCGCAGCAGCTCTGCTTCCCCTTTGACGACCTCGATGGTGGCAACTAGGGGGCAACGCAACAAGCAACCTACACAAGAAGGAGGTAATACACCTATATGTATGTGTTTTTTTAAGTTGGTACTGCCCTTCAGCTTTGCATACGCCGTGCAATTTAATAATGTATATACAGATGTGGAAAATGAATGCCCCCAATCTCACTTCAATGTAGTAATTCATGAACTACTATTATAAAACATATCACCTCTAGTTTTTGTTCACTCTAATCTATAACCTATCACCTCTTTTCTATTTGCTCTACAGTAGGCAATACTTGCTCTTACCTCTTATCTCTCTGGCAATTAGTATTACCTCCTAGTTCTTAGTAATCTCCTTTATATGAACTAATAGACACATTGTGCTATCTTACAAGTAATACAACCTCCAATAACCGATTATGACAGGAACCAGGATAGACATGTGGCAGACAATTTAAAGAGGATGCAAGAATTGGGACTGCACAATCTATCTGCCAGTTTTAATAATTCTTTACCACAATTGCATCAACAAAGGGGGAAAAATAGCAAACAAGAAAACCAATAGTTCAGATTCAAAATCATCAGAGTATCTCCTTGGCGATGATGATCAAGGAGATAGTGATGATGATAACACTGAATCTGAAGAGCATCCAGAACCCCTAGCAATTAAGGTGCTTCTTTAACCTTCCAAGTAGTGGATGGGGAATATTTGAATTGCATTTGAATGTTTTCAATCTGATCTTTAATATATGATCTTGCTTTTAGATTCATCTTGATTTTTCATACCTCTAATTAATATACAACCTTGCTTAATATTGCACATGACTGACTTTTTTTTATCCTACAAGTGGTAGAAGGAAAACCCTCGCTTCTAAGAAGAAAGATCCTAACATGCCTCCAGGAAGTAGGAGCAAGAGAGTGAGGGCATCTGAAGAATCACATGTGCATCATTCTGGAGCCCAAACAAGATCATCAAAAAGGCTTAATAGTGCAGATACAAATGAGGACAATGTAGAGGATCCTACATATGCTTATGATGGCATATCAGACAACTATACTACACTTGGACTTACTGATCATGAGAGACTACCTCCAGAGGAAGATAGTGGACGAAGCTGCTGGTCTTGACACTACAGGTGCTGATGAAGGCAATGTAGATGGAGGTGAAGAAACTAAAGGCAAGTTATAGTTTTTTTGTCAGTAAAATATGACATCTCTTTTGCTAATTTACATGAAACTAAAATATTTCATTAAATGCGGCTTCTATTTTGTAGCTACTGCAGAGCGAGCTCCAAGGAGACCTAGGCAACCAACTAAGGGAAAATAGCTGGACAAGATGACTAAAGCTATGAGAAGAAGATTGCCCATAGTTATTGCTGAAGGCAATAAAAGGCCTCATGAACCTGTTCAAGCTGCCAAGTTTGCATCAGAGGCTGGCATCATCATTCGGGAAAACATGCCTGTCCTACCTCATTGGAAAGATTACAAGAAAGACGAGAAATACTACAACAGTTTGTAAATCAGCTAAATGTAAGTGCATTACTATTTTTATGGTTAACTTGTATACATGCTTAACCTGAATTGACTAACTAACTATGGAATTGTCATTTACCTAGGGATGCTTGGCCATTAACTCTAAGAACAGGCCAACACAAGAAGCTTGCACCGATATGATGCGCTCTACGGTAAAACAAATGTGTTATCGGCTGAAGCGGAAATACTTCAATGGTGTTCCTGCAAATGAGATTAGGACAACTTCTCCTGTTTTTTACATGACTGATGAACAGTGGAGGGCACTAGTTGCAAAGTGGTTTGATCCAAATACAATGGTATGGGTATCTTACCATATATGCTTCTTTCATAATCAGTTAGCAAAGGCTCTTCTCATTTTGAACCTATAATCTCATCTGACATGTTAATTCTCTTGTAGGAAACGTTTGAAAAGAACAAGCAGAACCGTTGTAAAGTCAAGTATCATCATGCTATGGGTTCTCGCTCCTATGTGGCACACTTACATGAATATGTAAGTTCAAAGTACCATGTACTAGTCTCCATACACATTTGCACTCAGCAAATTCTCTTGCATGTAATCTGAGTCAACTTTTGTTGTGATTGTTTATCCACGAAACAGAAGAAGAAGAGAAACAGAGAAGAACCCAACACAGATCTGAGTGAAGAACTAGATGCGGTGGAGGCCTTCCAGACCTGCCATATTTGCGGATACATAGGTGTATGCCGAGTTTCTGAGTGATGAGTGATTGTCAATTGGGATAATGCGCATGTTCTTTGGCTTGTGTTGTACAGGTGTCGAGCATGGATACAGTGATCAGAGGCAAGGTGAAGGTCAAGTAGAGACGTGCCGTGCCGAGGGACCGAGAGTGGCGAAGGGCGGACGTGAGGCTTGGGCTAAGGGACCGGTGGCCTGAGGATCAGCTGTGGTGGCTGACAGCCTGGGACAGCGACGAGCGGAGACTTGCGGGCATGGTGTTGCTCGGGTCGAGGACCTGGGGACACGTGTCGGTGGACGGGGTGCACGGGCGGTGCATCCCCTCTACAGCTTCGGTTTGGTGGTAGAGCCAGAGAAAAACCATCGGGTGGACGGTTTCCAGGTTTGGGCCACAAAACCTGGGCGTGCTGCGGGTTTCCGAGTTTGGGCCACAAAAGTCGGGCTAAGGACGGTTTCCAGATTTGGGCCTCAAAACCTGGGCGCTGGCGGATTTCCTGGTTTCGGCCTCAAAACCAGGGGATGGACTTGGAGGCTGGTTTCCCGGTTTGGGCCTCAAAACCGGGGGTGGACGTGAAGGCCTGGTTTCCCGGTTTTGGCCACAAAACCAGGGGCGGAGTCCGTGAAGAGGACGCGGAGCGGTGGTGGCACGTGGCGGCAATCGGTGAGGCTGCGTCGAGGCAACGCTACCAGTTGTGCGGGCGTAGCCGTCGGATCCACCTACCATCGAGTTGGTCCAGAATAACCTTAGGGTTTAGCTGGTTCGCTCTGTAAGTAGTTAGGGGTAGAGTGGGACTTAGAAATAGTTAGAATTAGCATAAGTAGGGGGAGACACCCACCTCCCCACCCATCTCAGTCATTTGCTCTTTGCTTCTAGGGTTTCCTGCTCTCCCAATCCCCTGCTGTAGCTAGCTGAGATCCGCAGAGAACCATACCTCTGTGTACTGGAGATTTTGAGGAAGTGAGGCCGTAACCTCACTGTTGTAGCGTGTGGTAGCCACACGGTTGCAGATCGATGACTTGATTCGCGTTTTGTTCGTGTTCTTCGCGTTCTTCATTTCTCCGCGATTTTCCTGTCACTTGATCTCCCTCTCTACTGCGTCTTTGCGAAATCCGTTTGAACCAACTTGTTCTTTATAGTGAGGAGATCATTTCCACTGAAGGAATTCATCTAACTCCTCACGAACAAGTAGATCGGGTTGATTTCGTTTTTGTGGCGCTTTTTCGTTCATACTCCTCCCCTTTCGATTTCCCGGTGATTCAATTGATTTGAGCGGATGATTTCTTGGGGATAGTCTCCTAACTACCTCGTGATCATTCTCTCCAAGTTTCGGAACGTGGGATTTTGATTCGGGTCAGATTTGGGAAGTTTTGGGAGAAGGGCGTTTGAAATCGCCCTCCCTGAGTGACCGCGGACAGTCCGCCACTCAGGGCGCGGACAGTCCGCGCATCGGGGACTTGGCCAGAGCAGTGGCCACGAGTCTCTGCGTTTTGGGTCTCGGTTGACCGGCGGACAGTCCGCCGGTGTAAACCGCGGCCTGTCCGGGACTGTCCAGGGAGTTTGCAGCAACTGTGCTATTTCGGGTATTTGGCCGGCGGACAGTCCGCCAACCCCTCGCAGACAGTCCGCAGTAGGGGCGGACAGTCCGGGACCCCAGGGCCGGACAGTCCGGGATTTGGCTGAAGCCTCCGGTTTTGTGCGTTTGCTCTCTCGGCTTCCTCGCTTGGTTTCCGGACTTCTCGTTTGGCCCTAGAGTTGACCAAGGAACCTCTCTAGGTATCTTTGCTACTTGTTAGCATCAGTATTTGGGGATTTCTCGACGTAGCCTTCCATCTACGTTCGGGACTCAGTTTTTGAGGGTCGAACTTGATCCGGTGCTTTTGCCGTTTGGTTTGCTATCGCTCTGTGGTGCCTCGCTGTGATCCTAGGGATCATCCACCCTCTTCCAAGGGTCGTGGGCATCACGGTTTCGATCGAAGCTTTCAGGAGTTGATTTTGGGGACAATAGGCCAAAGTTTTGAGAGAAATTTTTGAGCTCCCATTCACCCCCCCTCTGGTCGCCTTGCTATTGCATTCTCGGTCCTTCATTTGGTATCGGAGCAGGTTAAGGATTTTCCACCTTAGCCGGTTCCAGATCCACAGAAGGCGACATGGATCGCGGCGTAGGCAAACCGCTATTTTTCGATGGGACGAACTATGCGTATTGGAAGATACGCATGTCGGCCTATCTACAGAGTCTGGGTGCTTCCATTTGGGATATTTGCAACTCTGCCGATTACGTTGTCTTGGCTGCTCGTGTGACTCAGCATCAGATCGATGAGCATGATGCCAATAGCCGAGCACGTAATGCTCTTTTCTCATGTTTGAGCATGAGTGAGTTTGATCGCGTTTCTCACCTCGCTACGGCTCGGGAGATTTGGGCTACCCTCATGCGCTTTCATGAGGGAACCTCTCAAGTCAAAACCCATCTCTACGAGTCGTTCAAGCGAGAGTATGAGAACTTTCGACATATGCCTGGCGAGAGAATAGAAAGTTTATTCGCTCGCTTTCAGGTGATTGTCAACAGGATGAGGGCTAACAAGGAGCTGTTGCCTTTCAACAATCAAGAGAGGGCTTTGAAGCTTTTGCATACTCTTGATCGGTCGGTGTGGGATTCCAAAGTTCAGGCGATCATCGAATCGCCTAACTATGAGACCCTCACGTGCGACGAGCTCTTCAGTAAGCTCAAATCCAGTGAGATCGATGCCATGGCGAGGGCTTCTTATGAATATCCTTCTGGCCCGTCGATGGCCTTGCTTTCTGGCTCTTCTGCTAACCCCTCTGGAGGCTTTGCTTTGCATTCTCTTCTTTCTGTCACAGAGGAGCAGTTAGAGTCTTTGGGAGACGATGAGTTGGCTTTGCTTGCCAACCGGTTCTCGCGGTTCCACAACAACCGCATGAACCGTCGCCGCGGAGGAGGACGCTCGGGCTGTTTCGAGTGCGGCGACCCTGACCACTTCATCACCAACTATCCCAAGAAGGACAAACATTCTGGGAAGAGCGATCATGGGCACAAGTACGACTCCGGCAAGCGCAAGGAGAAGTACGTCCCCGCGAAGCACAAGTGGAAGAACGACTTCAACAAGGAGTACATCAAGACCAAGTACTTGGAGAAGGCCCAGGCTGAGCAGCGTGCTTTCTTCGCCACACTCAGCGACGTCGACGACTCGGACGACGACTCCGCTTCTTCAAGCGACGACGAGTCCGAGAAGAAGAAGAGGATCGAGGACAAGCTCAACGACCTCTGCTTCTTCGCCGATGACGAGGGCTTCTGCACCATGGCCCTCGGCAAGGAGGTCGACGGTGAGCTAGAGGACACTCCTCGGAACGACGACGGCGACGACACCTCCCAGGTATCTCTGACCCCCGATGAGCTTTCCGCTGAGGTCAAGAAACTTACTGCCGCGCTTCTTAGTCAAGACAAGCTGCTTAGGCGTGCTGCTAGAGAGCGCGAGGAGTTTAGGCAGAAGTGGGAGGATACGGTGAAGGAACTTGAATCTGTCAAGTCCACCGTAGTTGTTACCGATGAGGAGTGCGAGATGTGCACCACGCACATGACTGACCTTCTCCCTTTGAGAGGTAAGTATGCTGCGTTGGTTGGAGAGGTGGATGAGCTCCGGGCTAGACCCATGTTGTTCGGTGCGTGCAAGACTTGTCCTGTCTTGCAATCCGAGTTGGCAGAGAAGAATGCCAAGATTGTGTCTCTTGAGAAGGCCAGCTCGGGTAGCACTTGTGTGTCCAGGTGTGTTTTGTGTGAGGGCCTGGAGATGGAGATAGCCAACGTAAAGCATGACAAGATGCAAACCGAGGAAAAAAACACATACCTTCGGACCATCTTGTCATGGGTGTCTTGTGGTGAGCCGCAGCTTGGGATGATGATCTCCCAATTCAAGCGTGCTGCAGGAGGTCCAGGGGTAGGCTTTGCTCAGGGTGTTGATGTTTCATCTTTTGGCAAGATTGGAGAGTCGAGTGGTATTAACCCATGTGAGAAGCCCAACTCCACCACTACTCCCAGGCTTACAAAGATTCCACCCAAAGAGCCTCTCAAGCCCAACACCAAGGATGGTGTGTTCGTTGAACCTCTGAGAGCTCCACCCAAGAAGCAGACATGGCATCCCAAGCCCAACCACCTGAAAAACAAGTTGGACACCATGCCACCCATCCAGGAGGAGCTTATGCCACAGAAGGGCAAAGTGATCCACACCCACAACCGTGAGTACCAACAACCCCCTATGAGAGCGGTGAGGTACCATTGTGAGTACTGTGGGAGAGATGGACACTTGGGTGAGTTCTGCTTTCGACGCAAGAGAGAGGAGCGCCGTGCCAGGGAGATGAACCATGCAGACATGTACCATCCTTTCCATGATGTACATGTGCCGAATGTTCAGAGGAGAGCTGCTAGGCCTAAAGGTGCAGTGCCTCAAGGTCCTAGGCGTCAGGGAGGTGGTGCCCGGCGGGAGCCTGCAGTTATAGGCTATGGACCCCGTGGCGGTGGCTTTGTAGTTGAGCGTTTTCCCCCACCGCGTTTTGAGTATCGCGGTGAGCGCTCCTTCCCCAGCGGACCACATTTTCCTCAGCGTGGTGATCGCTCTTCTCGTAGACGTGCTAGGAATGGTTTTTCTGCTAACCGTTCTTTTGAGCAGTCGGCCCAACTCTGGTTTTCCCCTTACTTCACTAACCCCAGAGTTGGATCGTATGCTCACCCTATGTCTTTCTATTGATGTAGGCAAAACGATTGGAGAACGTTTGGTTGGTGGATTCTGGTTGCTCGAGGCACATGACCGGAAACACCAAGTGGTTCTCCAGTCTTAGTCCAGTCGCCGGAAAGGAGTTTATCACCTTCGGCGACAATAGCAAAGGTAAGGTCTTGTCTCGTGGGTCGGTGCGAGTTAATGGGCACTTTGTGTTGCGCGATGTTGCTCTTGTTTCTAACTTGCATTTTAACCTTCTTTCTGTTTTGCAACTCTTTGATGATGACTATGAGATTCGTTTTAAGCCGAATCTCAGTCGTATTTTGGATCCTCAGGGCAATCTTGTGTGTTTGATTTTGCCCTTTGGAAAAGTCTTTCGTGCGAATTTCTCAGAGTCTTTTGGCACTTCTCGTTGTCTTGTCGCTAGACCTTCCTCCTCTGATCTTTGGAAGTGGCATAGGAGACTTGGTCATTTGAGCTTCGACTTGCTTGGAAGGCTTAGTTCACTTGGCCTAATCCGAGGATTGCCCAAGTTGCATATGGAGAAGGATCTTGTTTGCCATTCTTGTAGACATGGGAAGATGGTTGCCGCTCCCCACCATCCAGTGACTCAGGTCATGACCAAGTGCCCTGGAGAGCTTTTGCACATGGACCTTGTTGGTTCGGCTTGGGTGAGCTCGGTTGGGGGGAAGTGGTATGTGCTTGTTGTTGTTGATGATTTTTCGAGATATTCGTGGGTCTTCTTTTTAGCTGAGAAGACCGAGACTTTCTCCTTTGCTCGCAATCTGATTTTACGTCTTCAGAATGAGTTCCCTTTGAACTCAATGCGAGCAATTCGGAGTGATAGTGGTTCCGATTTCAAGAATTCGAATTTTGAGAAGTTTTGTAACTCTTTGGGTTTAGAGCATCAGTTTTCTTCCCCCTACACACCGCCACAGAATGGTGTTGTAGAGAGGAAGAATCGGACCTTTGTAGAGATGGCCAGGACGATGCTCGATGAGCATAGGACTCCTAGGCGATATTGGGCTGAAGCTATGAGCACTGCATGCTACATTTCCAATCGCATTTTTCTCCAAGCTTTCTTGAAAAAGACATCTTATGAGTTGCGTTTTGGAAAACTGCCCAAGGTGAGTTATTTTCGAGTTTTTGGTTGCCATTGTTTTATACTCAAAAAGGGCAACTTGGACAAGTTTGAATCTCGTTCTTCTGACGGTGTATTTTTGGGTTATGGCACTCATACTCGCGCATATCGTGTACTTAACCTTGATACTAACCGAGTCATGGAGACATCCGATATCACCTTCGACGAGACCATGGTTTGTCCTTCTTCTCGTTTTGAGCGTGCAGGTGATCATGAGGTTGGTGAGCCTCTTTTTGATGACGAGGATGAGGGTGCTGAAGGTATAGATGATCCAGCACCCCCTCCACCTGCTTTGCCGCAAGGAGCGGCTTCTACTACGACTCACGGCCCCGACACCTCTTCCTCATGGGGGCCGTGGGATCTGCCACCTCGAGCGGTACCTTTTGTACCCGAGGGGGCACCAGCTGCTGTTGAGGGGGAGGCTACATCAGCTTGGGAGGCGCCACGACACATCCAGCGCCAACACCCCCCTTAGCAGATGATCGGCAGCATCGGCGAACGTGTCACTCGGTCAAGGTCACAACAAATCTCTCACTTTGCTCATTCTGCATTTGTTGCTGATTTTGAACCCCGAGATGTTGGACATGCTTTATCTGATCCGAATTGGGTCAATGCCATGCATGAGGAGTTGGAAAATTTTGAAAGAAATCGGGTTTGGGTTTTGGTTCCTCTTCCTCCTGATTGTCATCCTATTGGGACAAAATGGGTTTTCAAAAACAAACAAGGAGAGGATGACCATGTTGTGAGAAACAAGGCCAGACTAGTTGCCCAGGGGTATAGTCAGAAGGAGGGGATAGACTATGAGGAGACTTTTGCTCCTATAGCTCGTTTGGAGGCAATTAGGATACTCTTGGCTTTTGCTGCATCCAAAGGTTTCAAACTTTTTCAAATGGATGTCAAGAGTGCCTTCTTAAACGGCTACATAGAAGAGGAAGTGTATGTGAGACAACCCCCCGGTTTCAAAAATCCCAAGTTTCTAAACCATGTTTTTAAACTTCACAAAGCTTTATATGGTTTGAAACAAGCCCCTAGAGCCTGGTATGATAGGTTGAAAACCTTTTTGCTTGCTAAGGGTTTTAAAATGGGATGTGTAGATAAAACGCTTTTTGTCCTCAAGCAAGGCAATGACTCACTCTTGGTCCAGATTTACGTGGATGATATCATTTTTGGTGGTTCTTCTCACGCTTTGGTTGCCAAGTTTGCAGACACTATGAGCAGGGAATTTAAGATGAGCATGATGGGCGAGTTGACGTTTTTCCTCGGGTTGCAAATCAAGCAATCCCGAGAGGGGACGTTCGTGCACCAGGGCAAGTACACCAAGGACATCCTGAAGAAGTTCGACATGGGTGAGGCCAAGCCTCTTCCAACACCCATGGCGACCATGACAGCCCTGGATGCGGATGTGGATGGAGAAGCAGTGGACCAGAAGGAGTACCGGAGTATGATCGGGTCGCTGCTCTACCTGACGGTGACACGCCTAGACATTCAGTTCGCGGTGTGTCTTTGTGCGCGATTTCAGTCATCGCCGCGCACTTCTCACCGTCAGGCGGTCAAGCGCATAATGAGGTACTTATCCTTCACTCCAGAATTTGAGATTTGGTATTCTGCTTCCTCCACCCTCTCCCTTTGCGGTTATTCCGATGCCGATTTTGCTGGTTGCCGTATTGATCGCAAGTCCACTTCTGGGACTTGCCAGTTTATTGGTTCTTCTCTTGTATCGTGGTCTTCTTGCAAGCAGTCTAGTGTCGCCCAGTCTACCATGGAGGCTGAGTATGTTGCTGTGGCTAGCTGTTGTTCCCAGTTACTCTGTATGATGGCCACTTTGCGTGATTTTGGTCTGAGCTTTTCTTGTGTTCCCTTGCTTTGTGACAGCACGAGTGCTATTAGCGTTGCTAAGAATCCCGTGCTGCACTCGAAGACCAAACACATTGATGTGCGCTTTCATTTTCTGCGAGACCACTATGAGAAGGGTGATATCGACCTTCGCCATGTCGATACTCATCATCAGTTGGCTGATATTTTCACCAAGCCTTTGGACCAATCAACTTTTGCTCGGTTGAGAGGTGAGCTTGGTGTTTGTTTCCCCTTTTAGATGGGGGAAACATTTTGGTTCTTGTATCATTAACTTACTTTTCGTTTCTCTTTTCCTTCAATTGGCATCGTTTGCTTTGTTTTTCTTTTGCATTTCAGCATACGCTTTTAAATTCTGAGCTTCATGTATATAATCTTTAAAATGTAATTATGCTCTGATTAGTATGCTCTGATGCTATATGTTGATGCTAGTAGCTTATGCTCTTTCTGATCACTAATACATGTTGTGAGCTTTTTTTTGAATGGTGAATGTGCTTAATAAACATAAAACTTGAAAAAGTTCACCATTGAGATATGCACCTAGCATGTGTAGGATGTGTTGAATTCATTCGTGCTTTTCATATATGCTAGGTTGCTATGTCTCTAGTTCTGAGTCTGTCACTTGCTTGGTCTGTTCATATTCTGTCAATAAAATCTGAACCAAGTTTTAAGTGAATTGAAAAGATCGAGATGGGATTGCTTGTCAACACATCACAGTTTCGAGACTGTTTCTCATTGCACTTTGAGTTAAACTTGAGCTGTGTAGTGTATGACCGAAACTGTTGCTTTAAGCTTCTGATTGCTTCTGCATAGGCTTCGCACAGTTGAAAAGTTAGGCAAGACAAGCTTTCAACCTCTCGCACTCACATGCTGAAATTTAAACTTGTGTAATTTAACCGCTACAACTCCGATAAAATCTAGATACACAAGTCTATGTTTCATTCTATAGCATGATGATTGAACTTTGCTAGGGGTAGTTCACCTTGTATACATGTTTAGCACTTGTTTGACTTCCTGTCTATACTTGTCTAGTGCTATTTTGATGGTGACTCCTTTTTGGCTAAAATTGCTCACTTTGCTCATATGTTCATATTTCATAATTGGTGATCAGTTTGAGCCTTTGCTAGCATGTGTGCTTCAGTTGCGTCATTGGACTTATACTGTGTAGAGCATCTTTGCATTCTCTTGACTATATTCCTGAAGCTGCTAACTTGCATTGTGACTCATATGCATTTTGGAAGGGGGAGAACTTCTCTTGTTGGCACTTTTGATGGTGCATTTTCCGAGGGGGAGAAAATTGCTTTCGGTTCCTTTTGCTTGATGGTGCATTTTCAACTAAGGGGGAGAATTTGCAAATCATATGCTTCCTTGAGTCCAACTAAGGGGGAGTGTTTTAGTTGTGTGCACTATTCGAGGGGGAGTTTGTCCGTAAGGTTTTGGTTTTGAGCTTTCTCTGCTAGTTGTGTTGAGCCTCTGTGCCTCTGTCTTGAGGGACTAGCATTTGCTTCGATTTTCCAATTGGTGTCGAGTTTTCCTGCTAGCGGTGTTGAGCCTGTTCTACCTCTTCTTAAGGGCTAGCTTTGTTTTGCTTGATGTTCAGTTGATTTTCCAATTGGTGTCGAGTTTTCCTGCTAGCGGTGTTAAGCCTGTTCTACCTCTTCTTGAGGGCTAGCTTTGCTTTGCTTGGTTGTGTTGAGCCGTTGCCCATGTCTTTGGGGACCAAGTTGTCTTGCTCTTTCCACTTGACCTTCTTCGGCTTTGCTATGCTTTTGGGTCATTTGCTCGAGTTCTCTCTTCCCTCTTCCTTCCTTCTTCTATTCATTATGATTTGTGTTGGTAGTTGACAATGCACTCATCAAGGGGGAGATTGCGGATACATGGGTGTATGCCGAGTCTCTAAGTGATGAGTGATTGTCAACTGGGATAATGCGCATGTTCTTTGGCTTGTGTTGTGCAGGTGTCGAGCACGGATACAATGATCAGAGGCAAGGTGAAGGTCAAGTAGAGACGTGCCGTGCCGAGGGATCGAGAGTGGCGAAGGGCGGACGTGAGGCTTGGACTGAGGGACCGGTGGCCCGAGGATCAACTATGGTGGCTGACAGCCTGGGACAGCGACGAGCGGAGACTTGCGGGCATGGTGTTGCTCGGGTCGAGGACCTGGGGACACGTGTCGGTGGGCGGGGTGCACGGGCAGTGCATACCCTCTACAGCTTCGGTTTGGTGGTAGAGCCAGAGAAAAACCATCGGGTGGACGGTTTCCAGGTTTGGGCCACAAAACCTGGGCGTGCTGCGGGTTTCCGTGTTTGGGCCACAAAACTCGGGCTGAGGACGGTTTCCAGGTTTGGGCCTCAAAACCTGGGCGTTGGCAGGTTTCCTGGTTTCGGCCTCAAAACCAGGGGATGGACTTGGAGGCTAGTTTCCCGGTTTGGGCCTCAAAACCGGGGGTGGACGTGAAGGCCTGGTTTCCCGGTTTCGGCCACAAAACCGGGGGCGGAGTCCATGAAGAGGACGCGGAGCGGTGGCGACACGTGGCGGCAATCGGTGAGGTTGCGTCGAGGCAACGCTACCAGTTGTGCGGGCGTGGCTGTCGGATCCACCTACCATCGAGTTGGTCCAGAATAACCTTAGGGTTTAGCTGGTTCGCTCTGTAAGTAGTTAGGGGTAGAGTGGGAGTTAGGAATAGTTAGAATTAGGATAAGTAGGGGGAGACACCCACCTCCCCACCCATCTCAGTCATTTGCTCTTTGCTTCTAGGGTTTCCTGCTCTCCCAATCCCCTGCTGTAGCTAGCTGAGATCCGCAGAGAACCATACCTCTATGTACTGGAGATTTTGAGGAAGTGAGGCCGTGACCTCACTGTTGTAGCGTGTGGTAGCCACACGGTTGCAGATCGATGACTTGATTCGCGTTTTGTTCGTGTTCTTCGCGTTCTTCGTTTCTCCGCGATTTTCCCGTCACTCGATCTCCCTCTCTACTGCGTCTTTGCGAAATCCGTTTGAACCAACTTGTTCTTTATAGTGAGGAGATCATTTCCACCGAAGGAATTCATCTAACTCCTCACTAACAAGTAGATCGGGTTGATTTTGTTTTCATGGCGCTTTTTCGTTCATACTCCTCCCCTTTCGATTTCCCGGTGATTGAATTGATTTGAGCGGATGATTTCTTGGGGATAGTCTCCTAACTACCTCGTGATCATTCTCTCCAAGTTTGGGAACGTGGGATTTTGATTCGGGTCGGATTTGGGAAGTTTTGGGAGAAGGGCGTTTGAAATCGCCCTCCCTGAGTGACCACAGACAGTCCGCCACTCAGGGCGCGGACAGTCCGCGCGTCAGGGACTTGGCCACAGCAGTGGCCGCGAGTCTCTGCGTTTTGGGTCTCGGTTGACCGGCGGACAGTCCGCCGGTGTATACCGCGGACAGTCCGGGACTGTCCAGGGAGTTTGCAGCAACTGTGCTGTTTCGGGTATTTGGCCGGCGGACAGTCCGCCAACCCCTCGCGGACAGTCCGCAGTAGGGGCGGACAGTCCGGGACCCCAGTGCCGGACAGTCCGGGATTTGGCTGAAGCCTCCGGTTTTGTGCGTTTGCTCTCCCGGCTTCCTCGCTTGGTTTCCGGACTTCTCGTTTGGCCCTAGAGTTGACCAAGGAACCTCTCTAGGTATCTTTGCTACTTGTTAGCATCAGTATTTGGGGATTTCTCGACGTAGCCTTCCATCTACGTTCGAGACTCAGTTTTTGAGGGTCGAACTTGATCCGGTGCTTTTGCCATTTGGTTTGCTATCGCTCTGTGGTGCCTCGCTGTGATCCTAGGGATCATCCACCCTCTTCCAAGGGTCGTGGGCATCACGGTTTCGATCGAAGCTTTCAGGAGTTGATTTTGGGGACAATAGGCCAAAGTTTCGAGAGAAATTTTTGAGCTCCCATTCACCCCCCCTCTGGTCGCCTTGCTATTGCATTCTCGGTCCTTCAATATTGTTGGCACTTCTTAGCATCACACTAATGCTAGGCTGTCACCACTAGTGGCAACACATCGATGTGGTTGGTTGGTATAAATGAGCACACAGAAAAAGATCTGCAAGCGCACAGATACCGTTATAGCTTTCACCCAGAGGTTTTAATATCGTATCCACAAGGAAACATGTGAGATCAACTACGCTCTAACTTAACCAGATAAGATAAATGAGTAGTAGTAGAAACTAAAGTAGCAACAAGATAAAGTAAAAACAAGATTAAAGTGTAGGGGAATAGTAATCTTGTATAAGGTCGATAGCAGGAGTATAGAGAGGATAACTTGGGATTCTTCTAGTTCTGATGTAGGCAAGAGACTATGTTTTATATGATTCAACTAGGGACATTACGAATAGAAGGGCTGCATCCAGAGTACACCCCAACTAGGTAACTATGGTCCTGCTCGGCCTATAAACAGGGAGGTGGACTACAAAGGATTCAACAGGTCTATAAGAGTCACACTCGCGAGCTACCACCTAAATACTCCTGGCCTATAGGGTACATCTACGAGTAACTTGAGCCTAAGCACCACGCTTACACTACTAATTATATTATAACCTACAGCAGTAAACTTAAGCACTCAAAAGAGACTCGTGACAAGAAGAATAATATAAACTAGAATCTTAGTTGAATCAGAAGTTGATCACCCGAAGCATCTCCTTGATCCCGCCGAAGTACAACCGGAGGAAGAAGCACCGACAGGCCAGCATCTCCTCCAAACTCCTCCCTCGCCACATCTCTCTACTATCTAGAAGACTAGATCTAAACTAATTCTAGAGAGAGGTTGTCCATTCGAGGGACTCCTCTCATCTAGAAACCCTAGCTTTTGCTCTGAAGGTGGATAATGAATAGAGATAATGATGGATGCTCCAGTGAGGGGGGGGGGGTCTGGGGCTCCTTATATAGCCCGGTGGGATGAACCACAACCTCGGATCAAACCGACCTTGAACAAGGGTTGAGATGCGTCGAGGAGGTCGACTAGGGCACGCTCCACAAAGATGGGCTGAGATGGTTTCTAGCCCAGGCCGGCCGGCCCCACCTGGCAGCCGCCAGGCTCCGCCTTTGTCGAGGTGTCTTCTGGAACCTTCCTTGTTGCCCTAATGCACCTTTCCATCCATTTGCATGATTTGTCGTGTTGGAGTAGGATTCAATCTCTTTCCATCTTCTATAAAACTCCCTGAAAAACAATAATTCACCAAAGCTGTTGGATCTGTCAGTTCAGTCCCTATATTATGTTGCTTGGTGATCACTCCAGGTTGTTCTAGAAGCTTCCATGTCGTATCCAACAAGGACTCTCTCATCGGGACTCCAAATGTAGCAAACCATATGACTGTTTCGATCGTCTCGATGAGCTCTTTGCAATGGTGTGCTCTGTTTCATCACTTGAGATACTTTTATATGGTAAAATATTGATAACCCTACAAAACAAGTGAGAACAACACACCTCGTGGAACTTGTTAGAATCAAACCCTACAACTATGCTTTATGGTTTATTTAATATCATTCTATGCATTAGTTGATGGTATAATATTGACTGTAAGGACCGTCAACACATACCAGCTCCAAACGTGGCCGCAGTCAAGCTGCAAGAGAGGCATTTGTAAGTTCCTTTGTTTGCTATGGTCATCTTGTGTCACATGTCTTCCTCAAATTATTGCAATAAGCAACTCTCATCTTGTTGTTCGTTAGTAGCATTAACATGTACCTGTTTTTTGTCCATAGTATTTCAGCTTGATATGGAAGCTTTGAGGGCTGAACCTGTTGCTGAAGATGGGACACCACCATCAAGTATGGAGCTTGTGTCCAAGGTGCTCTCCTAGACCAGTTGACACCATTTCCTGAAGAGTGTTGGCATGAAAACACCGACATTCTCCAAGTCAGATGAAAGCGAGCTTCGAGAATAACTTGCAGCTGAAGCGGCGGTTGCTGTTCAAGGTGAACTCGATGAGCTCAAGAAGAAAATTGAAGAAGCTGAGGAACAACTGGTGAGGACACAAAAAGAACTGGAGGAGTACAAGATGTTGACCGAGAAGAACAACAAGGAGATGGAGGAGACCAATGCACTCCTCAAGAAGCTCTTTTCCTTGCATGGTAACGCTTCTTCGTTGACATGAGGGCTCGTGGTCAGTGCTGCTGTGTTTGGGCTGTTGATTTTGGGAACTCAAAAACTTAAGTTGCTCGTGGTTGGCAACTTTTTATTATATGTTGTAATGTTCTGTGAACTGATGTGTATGCTAAGTGGTGTTACTGTGAACTGAGTTGTATGCTCGTTTGAATGTTGTTTTATTAAGTATGGAATTATGTGGTCTTTATAGTATCATTTCCAAATTGCAATTAAATTACTATCTACATTTCTTTGACAAAAATGATGGCGTCTTCAGTGACGATTACAAATTGCAATCTGTGACCAAAACAGTGTCATCTTCAGTGAAGATTTCAAATCGCCATCTGTGACCAAAATCTTTCATCTTCACTGACGATTTCAAACTGCAATCAGTGATGAAATAAGAACCAATCAAACCAAGCCACGTGGCAAAATATGATTGGTCCACGTGGCAATAAAGGTAGCAGCCGGGCTAGCGATGACGTCACCGCCAAGTCACGTGACCCGTCAGCGATGACGTCATCAACAATGTCAGCATCCTACATGGCAAGCGTCGTTGGGCCTTCCAAACTGTCCGTTATGACAAAAACAGAGTTCAATCTGTGACCAAAACGGGCAGTCACAGGTTACAAATGCCGTTAACGATGTCGTTACGGCGCGACGTTAGACGACGGATTATGACGAAAACCTGGACCCATCATTGACCAAAACCGATCATCACAGAAAGGAATCACATCCGTGACCACAACCTTTTCATCACATAATGGAAGCACATCTATGACAAAAATTATCATTTTGTCATAATAGAACAAATGTGACACGACCCTAATGACGATATGATTTTCGTCACAAAATCATCACAGATTAAACTCGGTGATGATTTTGTCATCTATAGTGACAAAAGGAGTATGTCACTGATGATCACATCTCTAGTAGTGACCCCACCGCTTACCCGCGGTCGCGCCCCACCGCCTCCGTGCGCCAGCCATGGCAGATCCGGCAACGGTAGCGGTGGATCCGGCTGCTGCGGTGGTGGATCCACCGGCACCCCACCGCTTCCCTGCGACCACGCCCCACCGCCCCACCGCCTCTGTGAGCCGGCCATGGCGGATCCAGCAATGGATCCGACGGCTGTGGTGGTGGACCCACCAGCACCCCATCGCTTCTCTGCGACCGTGCCCCACTCGCCCCACCTCCTTTGAGCGCTAGCCATGGCGGATCCGGCGAAAGATAGAATATGACTAGGCAAGTGCTCTGCCTCTCGATTTCTGCGTGATTCTCCTTCCTTCCTTCCTTCATGCTGGGTGCTGCCATCACGCACGCACCAAACCACTCACAGAGCCAGAGCCCAAAGGAGCAAGCCCCCAACAACGACTTCCTTTGGCGATCGGTGGATAGGGAGAGCGAACCACAGGGGCACGCCGCAGTTCCCCGGGAGGACCGTCATGCTTGAGCACCAGCCCGGAGCGACCTGCGTACCCGCTTTCTCAAGTCCACCCTCCTACTCTGTTATTTTAAATGATAAGAATGGCCTGAATGCCTGATTACTAGGGTACACAAACCAAATGAATTAGTGAATTCATGGTTGATGTTACTCCTTCACAGTTCATACAATCATGTGATTGATTTTGCAAGCTAATCTATCTGTTTTACATCTTTTAGTAGGGAGTTGCTTATAGAATAAAAGAGGAAGATAAGGAGATAGCCATGGAGCTATGTTTACTGCAACAGAGACATATATGTTTTTCTACTTCTGTTCACAAGTACTGATTGCACATAGTTGTCCTATGATGATACTCAATTGTTTGATGTTTGATGATTGGGATATTGCTGGTGTTACTTACTTTCCATTATGAAGATGTAGAGATTAGTCGATGGACCAAAACTTGTTTTTTCTTACTTTCTGATTAGATTTAGATACTATGATGATGATCAAGTCACGAGTGGGCTTATGAAATTTTGGTATCTATGAACTTTTATGTGTTTATCATGATGCTGCACAAACTGATATTGTGTTCCTTACAACTTTATATTGCTTCTATTGGTATTTATCTTCAGATTTGAATTGGAGTATCTTGAAGTCAGGGAGAAGCAATATGATGAGAAGGTTTACCTTGACTTGTATACTGTAAGATATGTGGGCTGATTTTTTCCCCTTTAGATACTGTTCCACATGTAACTACTACAGAGCAATATTAACTTGTAGTAGTTTTCAGGGTTCATCGCCCAAAGTACCAGCTGTCGAAAATATGATGGTGCAAGTGGTCCTGTAATTTTAAATAAACATTTCAGCATACCAAAATTTCACTGAAAGAACTGAATGAGTATATGGATAACAGATACTTCGCCACCACAAATAAGGAGATCAATCAAAACTATCTTGGCCCTGCACCTCTGGGTGGCCAGGTGTGACATCCCATTAATTTTTGCATTACTCTGAAACTATTGTTAGCTTATGGTATAACCTGTGCCCTGTTTAGTTCCCTAACAAAACTCTTGCCATGTTTAGGAAAATTTACCTTGCTCAAGGCCCATCTGGACCTAACAAAGAGTATGTGTTCAAATCTGAGGATGCAAAACAAATTAGGTAAGGCCCATCATGGAGTCAAAATGCTTTACAATGGGCAACCTATTGATCGATCTGACACCAGAACAAGAGGAGGTGATGTATTAATCTTTCTTTGTGCTTTGTTTCCAAATTTTATACGTAGCAACAAGGATGACATAGCCATAAATGGTAAAATAGCTCATGGGCTTCAAAGATATCTCACCATGATATATGGGGCTCCTTCGCCTTGCAACATTTACAGGGAGAAACCAACTAGCAATTAGAGCAACAACTTAGTACCACTAGTCTTCAGTTTTTTCGGATGATTTTCTATTTAGTTGCATTGGAAACTAAAATTAGAAATATCAAACATGGATCTATATATTTTTTTCAGCAATTTGGTTGTTGATTATCCGGTGCATATTCTTAAGTGACATTTTTTTTTGCTTTTGTTTCACTTTTGCAGACTTCTCAGTGCACCTTTGCAACCCTCTATCGCGTACATTGCAGTGGTTCCCCTGTCCCTATGGCACAAGTGCAACCCTGTCATTGAGCGCACATTTCAGATGAGTTTTTCAACTGGACCTACTTTCCTGTTTTGCATGCATTGTTTCTTTTTTGTATTACAAATGTGTGTTTGTGGGTATGGGAGGGGGTTTGACTTGGTGAGATGCTGATTCGTTGCCAACAACGGGGCATTAAGATTAGTATATTGTACCATAGTTTTTTACTCTGATTTAGTGTAATTGCTTAGTTCAAACCAATGCATTAGCTTGATCATCATATTAGATTTTGCATAAAGTAAATTATATATTTGTCTTTTGTTAGAGGGACACCACCACCACCACCGCTACCCTGTACCAAACAAAGCAAAAGAGGTGTGAGGGAGGGAAAGGAAGGCACTTCTCTTTGTCAACCACCAAATCCCCAGATGATTCTTTTCCCCTCCTATTCTAGCTGCTAGGCTATAGGTACTTTTTTCCTCCTATTCTTTTAGGTAGCAGCTAGCACAGACCATAAATAGCTCTGTATGTGCTGTCAACTTTTTACTGTTTGTCGTATGTGCTGTCAACTTTTTACTGCTTGTCTGAAGTCAGACACAATGCACACTTTGTTGTTTGTTGGTACTAGTTTTCGATGGCCCAGCGTGTGCAAACGTCCATGCAGCCCAACTAGGGTGCACCGAGCATAGTCTGGCTTCCCATCTAACTACCTACAATATTTGTAATTCATTAGGCAATAATATACTATTGGATTAGGCAAAATAATATGCTTCACAAAGCAATAATATGGTTATAGATTAGTAATATTATGGATACTCTACTGAATTTACTATTGAGCTGCCATCAATGGCAGAGAGGCTGTGAGCATGCTATTTTTATGTCTAGTAATAGTAGCCGTTTCTTTTGTAATTCATTAGGCAATAATATACTACCAAATTAGGCAAAGTAATATGTTTCTCAAAGCAGTAATATGGTTATAGATTAGCAAATTATGGATACTCTACTGAATCTGCCATTGAGCTAACATTAATGGTATATGCTATCAACAATGATATTTTTAGGTCCGGTTACAATAGTAGCTCTTTTATTGTAATCCATTAAGCATCTCAATTACAAAACGAAGTAGGCACTACTGTCGGTGCTCCTCCTCCTCCACGGGGCCGCAGGCAGGGCGTGCGAGGAAGAAGGCCCCACGAGGACAGTGATGGTCCCCATGGCCATGGCCCAGACGATGACAGCTGCCTTGTAGTTGTAGGAGAACATAGTGTCTGGAGCGTCGAGAGGCCCCACACGCCGAGCTTCTTCAGGCGTTGGCGTTGCTGGTCTTGGTCCCCCGGCAACTACGACGAGAAGGTGGGTTGTCCCCGTCCCAGGACCGCATCCTGCAGTTGAAAGTGAAGCCCAGCTGCCCAGCGATGGGAGAGACACCCATCGCTGACTTCTATCTACCATACTGTGCCTGTGTGTGTGAGCCCGTTTGGATTGCTTTGCTTCCTCCGCGTCCGCGTGAGAGATAAATCACTTGTTAATATTCTGGATACATTTATTTGCTTGCTATTTATTCAGGGCATGCTTTAAAGATGTCCAGATTAGAGAGCACAAGAAATATACATATTATTATACGATGGGAATGCGAGCTTAGTTAATTAAGTAGAATTTGGAAAACAATTGCCAATTGAGAAGACCAGCAGAATAAATTGGTAAGAAAGGTAGTGAAATAAGTTGAAGTTTGGAAAACATTTACCAACTGAAGTCCATCGGAATAAATTGATAGGTCCTGCAGTTTAAATGAACTATCCATTTTCTTCTATACTGATGCACTCCTACTTACCTTGTCTTAACACTCTGTTTCTATTTAGGAAGACTATTTTCTTAGACAATTCAAGTGTCATTGTTAGACAATTTAAGTATCACAGTTAAGCAACACCGTGGGTCCTAAATAGACAATTTAGCCTTCTGTTGCAGATTGTAGGCAGACTGCATCTAGAACAGGCTCAACCTTAATGTTTCAATTTGTTAAATAAGTATGAGTGAGTTTTGTAATGTTTTCTTGCAATTAATATTTATGCTATAATATTAAAAAAGCCTTTTTGTGTTATACAGGTGTTGAAAATGTTCGTTGCATCCTGTATGTACCATAGCAACCCACTTTGAAACATTGCCTCTGTTTTTTAAACAAAACTACTCCCTCCATCCCAAATTATAAGACATTCCAAGAATCTTGGAGAGTCAAAGGTTTTCAACTTTGACCAAATTTATATAATAAGATAATAATATTTATGATATCAACTAAGTGCAATTAGATTCTCCATTAGTTATATTTTCATAATATGTATATTTGATGGTATAATCTTTATATTTTTCTCTATAATTTTGGTCAAAGTTGAAAAACTTTGACTCTCCAAGATTCTTGGAACGTCTTATAATTTGGAATGGAGGGAGTAGTTTTTTACATCATCATCTTGCCTCTGTTTTTGATATGTTTTTTTTGCAAATAAACCGGGGGTGGGGGACGCTGTGGTGGGTTTCAAATGAACGCAAACACTGTACTCGCTTTTTACGATACCTAAATTGTCTAATTAGAAAATCATTGTTGCCTAATGAATGATACTTAAATTGTCTAAGAAAATTCAGTCTATTACAGTGTTACTAGCAGCAACCTTCTCATCACCAATAGGGGCTCCAGAAACATGTTGCACTTTTTAGGTACTTCTTTTGTGTTACTACATCTGCAACTACACATGTATTTTAAACCGTTCAATGTACTGATTTGTTACGCATGTATTTCTTTATAGGAATAGTCATATGTTTTTTTCTGTGTTTTGGCTTCATCAATTGAAGATTAGTGGTATACCTCTAGGCTTTATCAATTGAACAAGATCATTCCTTTGTAGTTTGGGTTGTCTTCCAACTGTTTGGAATGGTTAATCAGTATCCTTTACGCCTCCTTGATAGATGTTGGGCAAGCTAAGGTGGGCGGAGCCACGTTCTTGGTGTAGCTGTGGCTGGAAGCGATAGAGTGATCTCCATCAGCGAGCATCAACATCCATAGTTAAGGGTAAAGACAAATGACTACATACAAAGTTGAGCAATCTAGTGTCACCTGTTTTTTCTAGCAGCCTCATGTTAGCACCTTCGTATTTTCTTAGATAATTTAAGTGACATTTGTTTGACAACAATGCGCACCTAAATAAGCAATTTAGTCTTTTCGTACCGGTAAAAAAGGTCATCCGACGAGGATGACTATTTGTGCAATAGCATAATATGAACGGTAAGAAATTATAGATTATGTTGATTGTTAACACTTATGTACAAAAAGTATATATTTTAAGATCCTTTATGCATTCTTTTTTGCTTATCTTTTTCAATATGTATGTGTGCATCACCAATTAGCTCAACAGTTCTCATGGTCCAGCAACTTATTCAATTTTTTTATTAAGCGGGAGGTCATAGAAACCTTCAACAGACGAGATGACACATAGCGTGCTGGAAAACTCTAAGGGGCAGCTGGCTAACGGTGGGTGTAAGCAACTTTTACTATAAAAGGAAACACTTACTCAATGGGAATAAAAAAAACTAACTCGGTGAGAATTTTATTTCCTAAAATGGATTGTACGTGCGGAAAACCAATAACACGGCCGACCGTGCATTAGCTGCTTCCTTAATAAAATAGAAAATTGGAATTGTATATGTGTTGTGGTATATGTAAATGTGCATATATTATCATTTCGAAACTTGTGCATATATGTGCGTATGTCAATAATAGAAGAATATATGTATTAATAAATAGAAAAATATATGTTTTAATAAATGAAAAAAATATATGTATTAATAAATAGAAAATTGGAATTGTATATGTGTTATGATATATACAAATGTGCATATATTATCTTTTTGACACTGAAACTTGTGCATTTATTATTTTATCGGCCAAAACTCGTTCGTCTCTCTATGTACACTAATGTTGTAATTGATATATATATTTATTAAAAGTGATATATTTATTCCAAAGTGATATGTAAAAGTCATTCATGATTTATATTCTTCACCCACTAAAAGTGATATATATTTATTAAAAAGTGATTTACATTCTTGGCCAATGTATTTTAACTTTAAGCAACGACGCAAATGCATTTTAACATAAAGCACCTGTCTCGAACCATTTTAACATGTATAGTCCCGGTGGTACATGCAAGGTCCGATCGATGGCCGACCCGAATCGCAACATGGAGCAAGAAATGATGGATATTATCAACACTGGAGCTCGTCAATATGATAATGTTGTTGTTAACCAACGGGCAGATGATGGGCCTCAATAGATCTTCAAAAATATGAGCAAGAAAATAGCAGCGAGGTATAAATATATAAAATATGTGTATATAATAATGTATTCATTTGTGTATATAGAAATATGTATATTATGTATGTATATAATAGAGACACACCCACTTAATTAATCATTTTGTTTGTACATATGTAGCCCTAGACATCGACAACGACAACGACGAGCCGTCGAAGAGGTCAAGCAAAGCCGTTGGAGGGCCGTTACATAATCTCTGAATTCAACACAGATACAGGCAAACCACTTGGACCAAACACAAGGACGTTTGTCGCGCATTGTGGGTACCTTGTAAGGGAGAAGCTCCCCATCAGTACCCGTGAATGGAAAAAAAGGAAGAGGCTCCTCATATTAGTTTTGTCTCCGATGTAGATAAGAATTTGATTTGGAATGATATCCTCTCACAATTTACGCTCGAAACACATGATGATGAATTGAAAGAGCTAGTTAAGAACTAGGCTATGAATAAGATGGCCACACAATTGCAGTCTTGGAAGAAAAAGCTATATCATGAGTTTGTCAAGAAGAACTTGAGGTCGAATTTCAACGCTCGTGGCCTGTATTCAAAGTTGAGGCCATATTGGAACGGGTGCGTAGGAACCAACAGAATGCCAACAAAAGGAATACTACCATCACATGGGATCAGGTGGCTACAAGAGTGTCGTCATTCCCAAGTGGGAGAAAATGGAATCAGAGATAATTGCCAAGGGGCTCGTGCTAGCTTCACTCGAATGGCCTGAACGCGGAAGAATTGTTTTTTCACGCATGGTGGAAGATTGGACCTAGAGATAGGGGGCCTAGTGTATGGCGAAAATCTCCAAAGAGCAACAAAAAACTGCTTTATGTTGTAGATGCTTCTGCTAGTGGTGCGTTCAAGCCAAACATAGATAAGGATGAATTGATGTATGTCCTCGAAACTGCTAAGCATGATGGGTGAACAACCTACAGAAGCCGTCAGAGAAAGAATGATGAGGAGAACGAGCGGCTACACAAGCTAAAGGATTATGTTCTTGAGTCGAGGGATGCGGTGCATGAGTCACTAGAGCGAGAGAAAACCCTTAAAGAAATAATGCAGGAGGAAATCAAATGGCAAGTGCAAATAGCATTGAGTGCTCAAAGGCCGTCAACGTCACAACCGACAGTCAACATTAGCCCCCCCTCATCAGCTAAGAAGCAGTTGAGACATGCCAATTCAAGAAGATGCAAGGCTTCGCTTCCACAGACATTCCAAAGGACAATGCCACAGTCATGTTTACTACAACTGTTGTTTCTGCCATTCACACTACTAGTATACCATGAATCCACGGGCAAACAATACCACATGGATATGCTAGCGTCTTGGTGGATAGGGTATGCAAAGGATTTAGCGATCTAGCTCTTCCCATTCCTAGAGGTGATGGAGAGAAGACTCTAGGAGAGGCAGAGCATGCATTCATTCTATGGCGCAAGCACTACATCATCATTCTCGGGGCATCACCTCCTCTGCTCCCTCACCATAGGTATAGATGAACAATCTTTTCACTAAATTTGTATTGACATTCTTTTCGCTAACTTTCTATTGCCATTATTTTCACTAACTTTCTATTGCCATTCTTTAATCTATGTACTCTCACACAGGTCAGCGGGGAACCTAAGTCCAATTATTCATTCTGCAGACCATCAGAGTGCTCCAAGGTGGACTCCAATGCCACCACGACCATCTCCAAAGCGTTCTCCAACGCTAGCAAGGCCGTCTCCAAGGCGGCCTCCTCCGCTACCTCCGTCACCTCCACTTACTCCGAGGTCTCTGATGCCTGTGCTTCCTCCGCCACCTCCACCACCTCCGTGGTCATCGACGCCTGTGCGCCCTCCGACACCTCCACCACCTCTAAAGCAAGACACCAAGAGGCGACAAACAAAGTCATCGTCCTCACCGAAGAAGACAGAAGCCTCCAACAAGCCTATTCTTCCCTATAAATTGCCTATTGACAAGACCGAGGAAATATCTGCTACGGTTAAAAAAGATGTGAATAGTTTTTTTAAAAAATTACAACAGAAAAAAGAAGCAAGGGAAAACCCACAGAAGCTATACTTGTACCTACCTCCAGATAAACTAAGGCAAAGGGTGGAGATTCACTAGAAAAAGTTGTGTGATGCTCATAAGGCCTCGCAACCATCGGACTATGACCGATGTCTCCAGAAGTCCTATGAGAGGCGTGTGCCAGAAAAGAGGAGTACATACAGGTCAAAATTAGAAACGAGCATTACTTTCATGGCAATGACATTATACACATTGAGTTCAATGAATTACACCAACTATGCCACAAGGACTCTCTCGACAAATCTCTCCTCAGCTGCTATTGTCTGTAAGTGATTATATTCTTTCTATTATTTTCTATGTGGTTATCCTCGCATTAAATATGTTTATATGTTCTTCAATATATATATGCAGATATTTGATGAGGGACCTCAGAATTAGAAGGGATACTACCATTGGTTTTATCGATCTGTATATCATATTCAAAGACCCACTTACTCGTGATTGGGAAACTACAGCGGTGGAGAATGTCATGATGTTCTTAATTGAACAAAAAAACAAGCAAATGATACTCTTCCCATACGACGGCGAGTGAGTGTTATTAATTCTAATGTTGATCATATCGACCTTCCTATTTTGTTTTCCTTACTCGACCCATATAGTTAATGAGTTATGCATTTGTATGCGTGTAAACATGCAACAATCATTGGATCTCGATGGCCATCGATATGTGCCGGAGTCACTTAAGGATATTCAACTCTATGTGAAAGAACCTAGGACAGTACCAAACAATGATAGACATCATCTAGTGGTAATCCAATTTCGGTCTTCCACAACTCTCTCTCTCTCTCTCTCTCATCTTGAATAAATCATATTACGTATATGTGTATACTTATTTATCAGTTTGAGTATGTTTATATACTTATTTTAAGATACTTCAAATCTTACGTGAATTTTTTTGAAAGAACTCATACTTTTTATTATATTACTAAAATACCACTATAGTAGTATATAAAATAAGTATGACCATATACTCTATGTATGCTTGCATACTTGACATTCATAATACCCTAAAATGTCTAGTATAATTATATACTTCGTCTACGTATACTTCGTCCGATCATAAACCCCATAAATTAAGAGATATATACATGGGAGTAACTACTCCCTGGGAGTACAGAATAATTACCCTATATATGTATGTATGTATGTATATACCTGCTCTCTCTTAACTCCGGAATGGTTGTTTTGTGTATGGGGCAGTGTTTGGGAACAATTCGTTAAAAGCCATCGTCCCGATTGTAAAGCATCTATATGTAGTCCCAGTCGAAGTAAGTAGTAGCTTGCTATACGTAGTTTTTCAATATCTTTATTTACCATGGTTCAAATCACTAGATGATGAGAGCATTCTTTTCTCGTATAGTGGTGTTTGGTGCAGAAGTCAGGGAACAATCTATGTGGATACTACGGTTGCGAGTTCCTTATGTCGTACTCGAATAGAACTCTTGAAGAGATACTCAAAGTAAGTTTCATAATGTCAGGTACCAAAATAAGGGGTACCTCAAATGGCCCAACAAAAACAAGGGCCCGAACCGTGGGTGATCCCGGCCGATGCTTGGCCACCAGGGACCCCCCGCCGGGGCAGCGGCCCGTCGCTCGATAGATCTGATGGCAAGCCAGCCTGCCCAAGGGCAAACCAAGGCCAAGGGACGAGGCGGAAACCGCCAAGACACCCAAACTCCCCGCACGAAGGGCCATTCCGAACAGGGGCGGTACCTTGACCGAACGTGCTCACCCTGCTTAAACAAGGACGAAGGGCCATTCCGGTCCGCCTCCTTATCCGTGCCAGCAAGAGAGCCTGACATGGACCGGGTAATCTGGAGCGCCACACCGCAGGGACCGGCGGCCTAATGACCGCGTCCCCCGAGAGGTCCTCTCAGGCCACTGGTGGTGCAGGCAACCTGTCACGACACAGCGCAGATCGCTCATCACTAGCTCCTCAAAAGGAGAACTCGATGAGGGTTCAGGTCCAATAAATTCAACAATAGTGTTGCGCATGCGAAAACCCACTACCGACTGACTCGCAGGCTAAGGGACCCCGTAGCCCAGTCTACCCCCCGAGGCTCCACTGAAAGCCCTAGTTTGGTTTTGGTTAACTGATGAAACCTATTTGGTCTAATCCTATTGCTAAGCATGTGTGTAGCTTATAAGAAAGTACTGAGACCAAGCCAAGTGGTGGAGCTAGCAAGTTGGCAACCATGGATGATGGTGATGGCCACACGCAATTGAAGAGATCAAGTGCTCTACCTTTGGTGAAATGAAGAAGAGAAGAGATGGAGCAAAGAGGCCTGAAGGCAAAGGTATAACTTATAGGGCTCTTTGTTTTGGTGATCAAGACACTTAGCGAGTATGATCAGATTTAGGATACATAGCCGTACTATTAAGAGGAGTTAATTCATGACTTATGCGATGTCCAAGTGCCACTAGGAGTTCTCTAACATATTGATGCTATAGACCTAGTGAGTGACTAACTAAACCCTTGGAAAATGCTTTGTAATATGCTAACACAAATGCACAAGTGTTGAAACACTTTAGTGTTGGCGCATGGGAGAAGGGTAGAAGTTAGAAAGCGAAAGGTGCTGAGTTATCAGCATCGGACGCTGGAGGCAGCAGCATCGGACGCTGGGCCGAGCATCCGATGGCTAACCCTAGCTATAGACTGATGCGGAAGGAGCATCGGACGCTGGCAACAGACGCTGAGGAAACACTGTTGCAGAGTCCGATGAAGATGACATGGCGCGAGCAAGCTTTGCAGGGAGCATCGTACGCTGGCCTGCGTCAGATGCCAAACCATCGGTCGCGTCCGATGTGTTTGGGAGAGTTCTGGAACCTCTTTGCATGGTCATCGGAAGCAGGGGTTGACCATTCGATGTGAGGGTGTCGGCACGTCCAATGTGGCGCAGAAAGAGCTGAAAAGAGCAGTGGCATCGGAGCGTCCGATGCCTGGCATCGGTGCATCCGATGCCTGGCATCGGCGCGTCTGATGTCACATTAACAGTGGCACGAATAGTTATGACCGTTGGGATTGAGCGGCTCAAATTCATAACTGGGGGACACGTGGTGCTCATCGGAGCATTGGACGCTGGGGCAGCGTTCGATGGCCCCGACACCGGCGCGTCCGATGCTCGTGTTTTTTGCCCAACGGCTAGGCCGACTTGAGTGGCCTATTTAAGTGGCTTGGCCGACTCACATGGGTTCTCTCTTGCACATTTTGATCTCTAAGCATTCTTGTGAGCATAGCCAAGCCTCCCAACTCATCTCTAGTGTTGATTTGATCAAACTAAGCGAGATTGAGTGATTAGTTCTAAGATTTGAAAAGAGTTCATTCTAGTGGCACTAGTTCTTCGCATCGGCTTTGAGTTGCTTGTTACTCTTGGCATTTGCCGGTGCCTAGACGGCTTGGAGGCATTGAGGTGGAGTTGGCAAGAGAAGAAGATTGTTCTTGGCCACCACCGTTCATGATTGTGAGAGGTTTTGGAGCCTCACCTCGTTGGAGCGGCAAGAGGCATCCTTAGTGGATTGCTCGTGTCATTGAGCTACCTCTCTAGCGGTAGATTCTTGTGGTGCTCGTTGTGAGTTTGGCTTTGTGCCGATTAGCCACCGGGTCACCTAGCGTTGGTCGACACAACGGGGAGTAGCGTGCCGGCAAGCACGTGAACCTCGGGATAAATATTGGTGTCTCATGTGCTTATTGTGATTGTTCATCCTTCTTGGTGATTGGCTTCACGAGTAGATTTCACCGGTGATTGGCTCTCTACTAGGCGATCCCAAAGGTTCGGTGAAACCATTTCTATCTAGCTCATTTACTTTGTGCATTTACTTTGAGCTATTTCTCTTGTGTAGCTAGTTGTAATTGGTTTACATAGTTCATCTTTTGTACACACTTGCTTATCTTAGATCAACTTGATCATAGCTGTGCTAGAGCTAGTTTGTTTATTCCGCATTAGTTTCTAGCTCTAATTATTTGTGTGACATAGTTTTATTAGATAGAATTGTTAGGTAGGTGGCTTGCAACACACTATTAGGCT
The DNA here is from genome assembly GCA_009763385.1 of Coix lacryma-jobi var. lacryma-jobi. Taxonomy (NCBI): domain Eukaryota; kingdom Viridiplantae; phylum Streptophyta; class Magnoliopsida; order Poales; family Poaceae; genus Coix; species Coix lacryma-jobi. The sequence goes on from CM019828.1 coordinate 44,765,256, forward strand.
AGCGCAAAAAGCTTCGCCATTTGTCATACTAGTAGTGTTTGCCTAAGTGATTTTGTAGATTTTTAATTAGGCTATTCACCCCCCTCTAGCCAATTCGGACCTTTCAAGTGGTATCGGAGCCGTGGTCACCATTTGTTTGAGGCTTAACATCCTCCAGTGTTATAATGGCTCAAATCAACTATATGGGGAAGCCACCACATTTTGACGGCACCAACTTTGATTGTTAGAAGAGGAAGATGTGTGCATTCACAAGAGGAATGAATAGAAAGATTTGGGAAGTGATTGAGCATGACTTTGCGGTAATTTACACCGCAAGTCCCACTCCAAGAGAAGAGAAGAAGCTTCAATGGAATGATGTGGCAATCAACTTGTTCTATGAAGCATTTGACACAAAAGTGTTTGAGCAAATCAAGGACCTTGAAAGAGCAAGTGAGATATGGGAGAGATTGGAGGAGACATATGAGGGCACCAAGGCGGTCAAGGGTGCCAAGCTATACATCCTCAAAGACAAGCTTGCTACCTTCAAGATGCAAGATGATGAAAGCATACCAGAGATGTTTCACTGGTTACAAGTGATTATCAATGACTTGAACGCCTTGGGAGAGAAAGTGGAGGACAAGGACTTTTCTCACAAGTTCTTGAGATGCTTACCACCAAGGTTAGATACTTTGGTGACTATCCTAGTGAGGGAAGGATTGGATACGGTGACCCTAAACCAAGTACTAGGTGATGTGGTCACACAAGACATATACCATGTGGAAAGGGATGGGGGAGCCCAAGAGGAAGAAAAGAAGAAGAAGAAGACCGTAGCATTCAAGGCTTCATCCTCCAAGAGCAAGAGCAAAGGCAAAGCAAAGAAGGAGAAAAGTGATGATGAAGCTAACACAAGCTTGAGTGAAATGGATGATGAAGAAATGGCTCTATTTGTTAAGAGATTTGGCAAGTTCATGAACAAGAAGGGCTATGGAGCAAGAAAGAGAAGAGATGCAACCAAGAGCACAACTAAAAGGTGCTATAGATGCAAGAGCAATGATCACTTCATTGTGGATTGTCCATATTCTAGTGATGAAGATGACGATCACAAGAAGAACAAGAAGAAAGACAAGAAAGAGAGAAAGGAAAAGAAAGAGAAGAAGAAGGAAAAGAAGAAGGGTGGTTCCTATGTTGTGACATGGGATAGTGATGCTTCCTCAAGTGACGATGATGATTCTAGTGATGATGAGAGGAAGACCACCAAGAAGAAGGCTATGGCTAGTCTTCCTATCTCAAGCAAGCCTTCTATCTTCAACACTCCATCGACATGCTTCATGGCTAAGGCCACTAAGGTATCATCCGATGTGAGTGAAAGTGAGAGTGAGAGTGATGATGATGAGGAGTACTCTAAGGAGGACCTCATGAGCATGCTACAAGATGCTCACTCTTACATTGAGACTAAGAGGAAGGAGTGCAAAGAATTGCGCAAGGCCAACAAGGCTCTTGAGCAATCCTTTGATGAGCTCAAGTCTACTCATGAGAGGCTAGAGGAATCCCATGAGAAGCTTGATCAAGTTCACACTAGGCTTAAGGAAGCCCACTCCTCCCTAGAAAGGTCCTAGTTAGGTTTTGGTAATTGAGTGACAACTTAGGTGAACTAATATGTGTTTAAAGTGAATTACACAGGTGAGTAGTCCACAGGTGATCATGTGTGAGCAACATATGCCATAGAGGTGAAATGGCTTGGAAGATGTTGCAAGGCTCATACATGTGATGAAGGAGCTCATTGCATATGTGACATGACATGGAGTCATGTGGCTAAGATGGTGAAGATCAAGACAAGACTTGGCTTGATGGACCGGTTGCGAAGGTGAAGGGCAAGTTGGAGGCTTTGAAGCCGTTGGTACCGAGTGTCGGGAGGCTTGAGCAAAGACTTGGCGCCGAAGGACTGAAGCAATGGTGAAGAGCAAGTGAGGTCAAGATCGATGGACCATGGAGGCCATGTGATGATATGAAGTGGATCATATCATTTGATGAAGAGGTTGGTGCATGTGTTGCATCAACACTGGAGGAGATGGAATGGAATGCACAAGTCAAAGGTATACTTGTAGGGCATTTCATTTCACCGGTCATAGGTGTGTAGAGAAGATTATGACCGGATTTAGGATAGATGGCCGTACTATTAAGAGGAGCAAACTTGTTTGCATATCGGTCATTTAGTGCCACTTGAGCGATCTAACTTTGCGATGTTACTAGGATCGAGTGTCGTGGTAAGTGCAAGTGAAAATCCTTTGGAAAATGATTGTGAAAATGCTAACACACATACACATGATGTTGTACACTTAGTGGTGTTGGCACATTTGCAAAGGAGAAGTTGTTGGAGAAGAAGTTGTGTTGAAAGGAGGCATGGAGAAGTGGGAGAAACTAGTGTATAGTCCCTCTCCCTCCTGCCGAGCTTGCGAGGCAGGATTCAGTGGTTTTTGGAAGTGAAGTGGTGTGCTCAGGGAGCATCGGACACTGGTCCGAGGAGCATCGGACGCTGGGCCGAGCGTCCGATGGTTAACCCTAGTTTCTGTCAGAAGTTGAAGAAGCATCGGACGCTGGCAACGGACGCTGAGGAATCACTGTTGCAGAGTCCGATGCAGGTGACGTGGCGCGAGCGAGCTTTCCAGGGAGCATCGGACGCTAGCCTGCGTCCAATGTGGAACCATCGGACGCGTTCGATGTGTTTCTGCCGTCTCTGGAACCTCTCTGGTGTGTCATCGGACGCTGGGGTCGAGCGCCCGATGCTAGAGTTCCGGTGCGTCTGATGTGAGGGCAATCTTGCACAGATTTGAGCATAGGCATCGGAGCATCCGATGCTAGGCATCGGAGCGTCCGATGCCACTTTAACTGGCGCGGGAAGTAATATAGCCGTTGGGATCGCTCGACCGAAGTTGAACGTGGGGGCACGTGGCGAGCATCCGTCACTACTACAAAAAAGAACTTGCGCAGCGTTGTCTAAATGGGCTCCGTGGCGGGCATAGTTTTTGCCCGCCACGGTTATTCGGTGGCCGGCCTACTGCGGCCGGCCGCGAAAGCGCCCGCTGCGGTTAATCATTAACCGAAGCGGGCAACGTAAGGAGCCCGCTGCGGTTAATCTTATTTAATCGCAGCGGGCTTCCTTATATGCCCGCTTCGGTTAATTATTAACCGCAGCGGGCGTGTAAAGAAGACCGCTGCAGTTAAATAAGTTTAACCGCAGCGGGCTCCTTACGTTGCCTGCTGCGGTTATTCCTGTCTATTTAAGCCGCCGCCAGCAGAAAAGAACTTGATCATCTTCTTCCTTTAGACCAAAAACGGGGGAAGAAGTTTTGCCGAATTTTTATCCCAAATAACTTGTTTTTGAGGTTTATTTGTTTGATTTGGAGAGAAGAGGTACCTAGATGATCTCCACCCTCTTTCCCCTCTCTTTTTCTCTCTTTTAGTCTCCCTTTTAGATCTAGTTTTATGTAGGAGAGAGAAAACTGGTATTTGTTTCTCTAAGTTCATCATGGATGCATTAATTTTTATTTGCCGTCGTTATTAATTCTGTCCCTAGATTTTACATAAATATAATAAATTATTATGTTTTTCTATTTCATCTTTGTTTTGTGATTCATGATGTGTGTTATTAATTAAGGATCGCAGGTACGATGGACCGGTCAGAATGGATGTATAAGATTAATAGAGTACTTGATGTGCGGTATATCGTTGAAGTGAGAAAGTTTATTTCCGCTGCGAAAGCTGACCGTGAGAGATCGAACCAGACGATAATCATATGTCCATGTCATCATTGCAAGAATCTGACCGCCTTCAAAGACGAAGGCATAGTGCAATCTCATTTGATTCGTTTTGGTTTCATGGATGATTACACGGTGTGGACTCATCACGGCGAGAGATTCGATCCGAGTGTCGGGGCGGCATCTGGAGTAAGCTCAGCGTCGACGGCGATGGTGAACCAAGATCCTGGAGCGCACGTCTCATCAACAACAGTAGCGCCTGCCTTCAGTGACAGTAGTGCTCGTGACCACATCGCTATGGAGGCAGATGTACTCCAGGATATGACAGATGATGGTGGTGGAGATGTTGAGGATGCTACGGTGCAGGACCCTGCGGATGTGCAGCTGTTTCAGGATTTAGTCAACCACATCGACGAAGACGACGTCGTGTATGGCTCCCCGAAGTGGCTGGAAAATTTCAGAGAGATGAAGCAGGAGTCACTTGATCCTTTATATAAGGACGGCGAGGAATGTCCGAAGGATTGCACGGTGCTCCGTTTCAACCTCCACATGTTGATGATGAAGGCTCGGCATGGGTGGTCAGACACTAGCTTTGATGAGCTATTAGGTTACCTTGCTAAAACATTCCCGACGAGTAACAAGATCCCAGCAAATACGTATCGGGCGAAGAAGCTTATCCGGCCAGTGGCGATGAAGCTTAGAAAGTTTGATGCCTGCCCTAACCACTGCATCCTCTATCGGGGCATAAAGTATGAGAATTTGACGAGCTGTCCGCACTGTGACGCCAGTCGCTACAAGAGAAATGCTGGCTGTCGCGTGGATGCAGACGACGATGAGGCCTTGCGAGGTGGTCAAAGGAAGAAGAAGAAGAGTGTCAAGAAGAGCAATGTTGCAGCCAATCACATCTCGGCTCATCAGCAGTACGAGGAAGAAGAGGGTTACACGTTGAGGAGAAGTCCGACACTGTCGGTGTGGTACATGCCAGTGATCGACCGCCTCCGTGCGCTATTTGGGAACCCAGAGGATGTGAAGCTCATGTCCTGGCATGCATCAACTGACCGCTTGAAGGACGATGGCATGCTGCGGCACCCCTCCGATGGCCAGCAGTGGAAAGATTTCGACAAGGCCTACCCGCAATTTGGCAAAGATCCAAGGAACATTCGGTTCGCGCTTAGCACCAATGGGATGAATCCGTTCGGCGAGCTGAGCAGCTCCCACAGCACTTGGCCGGTCATACTGACCATCTACAACCTACCTCCCCATCTGTGTCAGAGGCGCAGGTATCTTCTGTTGACCATGCTTATCTCGGGACCGAAGCAGCCCGGCAATGATATCGATTTTCCTGGAGCCGGTAATGGAGGAAATGAAGGAGCTATTTGATGTTGGGGTCGAGATGGTGGATGCGTCCCTCAAGGAGAAGTTCACCCTAAAAGCCATCATTTGTCACCATCACCGACTACCCCGGCCTCTTCTCACTGTCGGGGCAGATCAAAGGGAAGATCGGCTGCGTAATGTGCATCGACGAGACATGCTACACTTACCTCAAGGGATCAAACAAGATGGTCTACATGAGGCATAGGCGGTTCCTTCCGAAAAGGCACAGATATAGAAGAAGTGTCATGAATCAATTGTTCGATGATCAGGGTGAGCCACAGGGTGAACCACCGGCGCAGACTAGTTGGGGGCCAAAGGTGTATGAGATGGTGAAGGATATTGATCAGATCGAGTTTGGGAAGAAGAAGAAGCCACCAGAGGAGGGGACAAAACAAACGAGGAAGCGAAAGCGAGACACGACGGAGGAAGTGTCACAGGTCCCCTCTGTTCCTTTCAAGAAGAGGTCGATTTTCTTCGAGTACCTGTCATATTGGAAGACACTGAAAACACCCCATGCCATCGACTGTATGCATCTCGAGAAGAACGTCTTTGATAGCACGATCGTTGTCCTGCTGGACATCCCGGAAAGACGAAGGATGGTCTGAAGTCATGGACGGATCTTCTCAACCAGGGCATCAGGCAGGACCTTCACCCTGGGTCACCTCATAATGGTAAAGTCGATCTTCCAGGTGCGGCCTACAACCTAAGGCATGGCGAGAAGACTGCTATGCTCAACCTTCTCAGGGGTATCAAGGTGCCTACCGGTTTCTCTTCCAACATTAAAAGCCTCGTCTCCTTGAAAGACCTCACATTGACTGGCTACAACGCACATGACTGCCACATCATGCTGACGGTGTTCCTTCCAATTGTGATAAGGGTTATCGGTCCAGAGTACGTGAAGATGGTGGTCACTCGGATATCATACTTCTTTAACCGCATCACGCAGAAGGTCATCGGTAAGGCTGACCTCCCTGCCCTTAAGGACTTCATCGCGGAGACCCTACTTTCTATGCTGAGTCAGCTGCTAGACTAGGATGGCTTGTATTTTACAAGTAACCAGTTTAGCAGTGACGTGTTGACCTAGGGGCAAATCTGAGCCAAAAACTTATACGTGTCATTTTTATTCAAAAGCTTTGAACTGATCATATTATACGTGTCTGTGTATATGTAGAACTGAAATGGCGGAAGACAAAACAAACGAATGGAGGGACCCTACCCCTAGCTCCTCGTCAACCAGCTTGATGAGTGAGGTGTCCGTGACTCCACCGCCGAAGAAGCAGCGTACAGAGGAGGCAACGATCCCACGTACGAACCAGGGGCGGACGAAGCAGAGAGTCTCGAGGTTTACGCAACACGCTGGCTTTCTAACATGTACAAAGACGCGATTGAATCACTAAAGGCTCGTGACTCTTGTCAACAGCTGCCGATTGTGCCTCGTCAGCTCGAGTTTAGGGATGAAGACGCGGTCAGGGAGAAGAAGCCCCCGCTCCCTCTACGGCAACCTCTTCGTCCAAATCTAAGGGCCAGAAGAGGTTGAGGGACAACACGGGAGGCACAAGTTGGACAAAGAAAACGAGGTGCATGTCATCGATGCGGTGGGCCAAAGGGAAACCCAATAGCTCTAGATACAGTCATTGGCAAGTTCAGCAATCAAGTGGCGTGTATAGCCAAGGAGAAGGTGGAGATCACTTGGCCCAACTGGCACGATGTACCGAAAGACATAAAAAACAATGTATGGGGTGAGGTGACAAGGAGATTCAGATATCCGCCCTCAGCTGACATGGAGAAGTGCCAAGAGTGGGCTTTGCACGTGGCGTCGACTGCACTTCGCAACTTCAGGTCCATGCTGACCAAAAATTACCTAAAGAAGGGGAAGTCACCACTGCTGAAGTACAATATGGTCAAGGCACACGTGTGGGACGCTTTCTGCGAAATGAGAAAGACGCAAGAAGCAGAGGAAAAGAGCACTAAGTTCAGTGAGCTCGCAAAGAGGAACAAGAATCCTCACCACTTGGGCATGACTGGCTTTGCCGGTCAGAGGACCAAGTGGCAGCAAGAAGAACAAGCAAGACAGGCTGCCGGGTTCCAGATCCGTATGAGGGCATCGACCCAAGAGCAAAGGACTACATGAGGGCCCGCATTCCAAAGAGGCTGAAGCCCGGGGCGACCAAGTTTAACGAGCCCCACCTCGAGGACGTCGAGAAGACTTTGATGGAGAAATCAAAGCTTAAGGACAGCATCGTGGTCCGCCGGGGCCACGACTTGCTCACCGAGGTCCTAGGAACCCCGAGCACCGCGGCCGCGTTTGTGGTGTCGGGTCGAAGATGAGCTGGAAGTCAGTTGAGTCATGGCAATCCGACGCGGCCACATACAAGTCCAGGCAGAGGTATAAAGATGAGCTATATAACAAGGGCTTCAATGAAGGCGTGGCTGAAATGATCAAAAGCTCAATAAAGGAAGCCTTCACGAGCAACGACCCGGAGATGGTCGCGATGAGGTCGAAGATGTTTGATCACCATGGCCTGCCCAATCCTCAAGTAAAGGAAAAGAAAGCCTTACTGTCGATGAACGAGGATCGCCCAAGGTCTCGAACGAGGACTTCAGGAAAACCAGCACGTCCAACTCCTAATCCCGTTCGAAAGGTCCAAGAAGATGGTGGTGGCCGAGGGATGCATTCTTGCACCCCACGATATTCACGACTTCAACAAAGACACAACCCCTGAAGACTATGTGGTCGTGAGCCCGTTATGGCACGTTCCCGACCAGGACATTTTGAATTGGACCATCCCAACCTACAACCGGCGAGACACCTAGGGCAGGCACTTGGATTGGAAGTCCTATGGAACCGCGAGGACATCGAGATCATTGCTCGGACGCCAACTCCAACGCCGACACCAGCATCACAACCATCAGCCGCCGGATCTTGTCCTCCGGAAGATCCAGATCACGACAGCGATGATGACGAAGAAAAGGGCGGGGACAAGGGCAAGGGAAAGGACAAAGGAGAAGGCGGTAGCAAAGGCGGGGACAAGGAAAAGGTAGAAGGTGATGGCGGGGAAAGGAAAAGGGCACTGACATGGAACTGTGTCTCCCCCGCCTCCAAATAGTCCGCCGATCGGCCCGGTCCATGAGGCAAGAAGCTCAGAGGCCGGTAAGGGTGACAACACAACAACAACAAGCCAGCCAAGCATGAACGAGCAACAGGGAGGCACGACGGGGGAGGCAACAGGGACAAAGACACCTCCCCCGTCAACCACAAGCCAATGTCCTCCCCCGCCCACCAAGAATCCAGAACGTCCACCAACAAGCTCCCGTACACGCTCACGTTCGAAAGGTATGGTAACATTGAGCATAATACCACGTCCATAGTATATATGCTACTAACATCCCTATCCATCGTTTGCCAGGCCTGAAACTACCCGTCAACTATTTGATGAGGCCGAAGACTGCCCTGGCCACTATGTGTGCGGGAAGTTCATGATTCCCAAGGCCCAGCTCATCGACGAGGAAAAGTGGGATACAAGGAGGTTCCATCTATGGTACATGGAAGCTGCAAAAGCCGGGATGTCAAGTTTTAACGTCAAGATTCCCACGGAGTACTTCCACTTGCCCGCTGGTAACGAATGCACCTACCCGTCGACTTTAGCGACATGTACAACCTGATGCGGGAAGAAGACCTAGACATCGTTCAAATCACCCTTATTCACACTGTAAGCGATGATGCAACTTCCACAGATCACTACATTCGTATTTTCCATAGTTCTATACGTATTATGTCACGATGACTTGTCCGTGCAGCATGACGGTCACTGTAAGTAATAAAAAGAACACGTCCTGTACTCTACCTCTCTCCTGCACATATTGCCGAAAGAGTCATCAAGGGTTTCGAGATCACTGATCCGGAGATGACAGTTCGACAACGAGAGAAGAAATATGAAGAAAATATGAAAGCCGAGAAGACTAAGTTGAAAAATTACATATTAGAATGCATGAAGAAGATCAAGCCGGATGGGCCAGAGTGTATAATGGCTGCCTATCACTTTGGGTAAGTCAAATACATGTACGTACACCTAAGTCGCTAGCATATCACGCCTTCTAGTCATCATAAACTCTATTTTGTTACAATGGTGCAGCCAGGGCCTCTTGGGTGGCCACTGGGTCGCTTTTATCATATACCCTCAAGATGGCAGGGCCTGTGTGTTTGACTCCTTGAGCGTACCAAACAAGCAAGGGTACAAGGCATTCGAAGATTGTCTGAAAAAGTAAGTCATCCAGCTTTTTCATCAGTTACGGTCCATACACATTTTTAAATGTGGCTAAAACTATTATATTTCGTACAACGCTTATAAGGAATACCAAAAGGTGCCCGGATTCTGGGACCGAGAACTCAAAAGTTCAAGGACAAGCATAGGTACCACCTCAAAATCCGACGAGATTTCCCGGTAAGTATTTCAAAGGTTCAATTCATGTTTCATACATATATATGGGTTCTAATGCTTGTGTATCAATCGTGCAGTGCGCCAAACAGCCACTAGGATCGAAGACATGTGGCTTGTACACATGCGAGTTTCTAAGGGAAAGCAAGGAGTACACCAATAGCTGGAAGAAGCTCAAGGAAGCTGTCAAGTATTGGGGAGAGCAGCAGAGCCGCAGGATGTGCTTTAAACAAGTCAAGGCGGACATATGCAAGTTTGTAATGGAGAAATGCATTCTCGAAGGAGAAACGTTCTTTGACAACGAATCCGAGCTGGCGTTGCTACCCCAATACGAGAAGCTCCGCAAATGGAACACAATGCTTCGTCTGACAGATTATGCTCATCAAGTTGAAATATGAATTGTAATTTGAATTTGAAATCAACTAAGTCAATGTGTATATGATGACAACAAACAACTAAGTCACTTTGTATGTTATGTCCAGATGGTTTATATGTGCATATATATATATACTGTTAGAAATCTGGAATTCTGGATTATTTGAAAACTGCAGATTTGAATTCATATCCTGCTGTTTCTGCTGGCTCCATTATTTATTTTTTTAATCCAAAATTAATAACCATGGCGGGCAACATAAGCTGCCCGCTACGGTTAAACGCAACTACCGCAGCGGGCAACCTAAAACGACCGCTGCGGTTAATAATTTACCGCGGCGGGCGCTTTAGGTTGTCCGCTGCGGTAAATGCTATTAACCGCAGCGGGCTCCTTATGTTGCCCGCTGCGGTTAAGGCTTTTACCGCAGCGGGCAACAGCGCCCGCTGCGGTAATGGCCACGATTAACCGTGGCCTTAGCACCGCAGCGGACGCTGTTGCCCGCTGCGGTAAAGCCAAAACGCCCGCTGCGGTTAAGCTTTGTGCAGTAGTGCGTGCATCAGACGCTGGCCTCAGCGTCCGATGGTTCAGACTAGCGCGTCCGATGCTAGCGCAGTTTGCCCAGTGAAGGGGCAACGGCTAGTTAGCCCTTGGGGCTATATATATAGTTGGTAACTGGCCTTGGGCTGGTGGTTGAGCACTCCAAAGCCTTGGTGGCTGGTGTGGATGTGCTTGGGAGCCCTCTAACTCGCTTGTGCTTGCTAGTGTGCGATTCAATAGCGAGTGAGTGATCGCTAGTGCGTTGCATTGAGAGATTGCATCGAGTGGCACTAGGTGATCGAGTTGCAAGCCGGTGGTGCTTGTTACTCTTGGAGGTTGCCACCTCCTAGACGGCTTGGTGATCAAGTCTCCGTCGTGAAGCCCGCGTGAAGATTGTGCGTGGCTCTAGAGAAGCTTTGTGAGGGGCATTGTGCTCGCCCCATGGGAGATCGCGAAGAGCAACTCTAGTAGAGAGTGGCGCGAAAAGTGCCAAGTGGTCCGACCGGATCGAAGCTAGAGCTCTTGGTGAGCACTCCATCGTGGAGAGTGTGACTTAGGGTCACCACTAGCAAGGATCGGCGGCAACCTTGGGCTTGCCTCAACGGGGACTAGCTTGGTGGCGACCAAGTGAACCTCGGGATAAAATCATCGTGTCAACCTTGTTCATCCCGTTGGTTTGCATTCCCCTTACACAGTTTGTAATTACTTTCATATATATTGTGCTTGTGTAGTTGCTCTTGTAATTAGTTAGCTTGTGTAGCTTGCTAGTTACCTTCTTTGCTTGTGTAGCCTAGAAGTAGCTCTCTTGTGTGACTAATTGGCTTGAGTAGCCTTGTTAGTCACATTGCTTAGTTTGTGTAGCTAAATAATTTGAGCTCTCTAATTTGGCCTGTGTAGCCTTGTTATTGAGCATTGCTAGTGAGCTTAGAAGCTTTGTGCTTTGCTTACTAGATTGTGTAGAAGCTCCCCCGTGCTTGAAGTACTAGTTGCATAGGCTTGTGTGACCTTGCTTCTAGAATTGGTTAGGTGAGCTCTAGCTAGCCCGATACCTTATTTGCTTTGTTTAGGATCTTTTGTAAGGTGTCATAGAGTATAAGTAGAGGGGTGTAGTCTTGGCTAGATCGATAGTTTTAATTCCGCATTTGTTTCGGTTAGCCGGTACGATTAATTTTAGAAAGGACTATTCACCTCCCCTCTAGTCCGCCATCTCGACCCTTCAAGTGGTATCAAAGCGAGGTCTCTCATTTGTGGTCTTTACCGACCCGAGAGGATGGCGACTTATGGGCTAGGCATTGATTGTCCACGCATTTTTGATGGCACTCACTTTACACAATGGAAAACTTGGATGATATGCAATTTCAAGTTTATTTGCCCTCAAATGTGGTGGATCGTAGATGTAGGCTTTTCTCATGTGTTGGATGAAAAGAATCTAACTCAAGCACAAGAGAAATGCCTAGATCTCGAGTGCCAAGCTACTAACATCATTTTTAGATCTTTGCGTGATGATATCTTTAGTGAGATCATGGATATGGAGTCCTCCCATCACATGTGGAAGTTTCTCAACGACAAGTATGGGAGGGCCTCAAATGATGATGATGTTAGTGAGCTCAAGGTAGAGGCACATGAGGGTGTTGAGCATGACCACAACATGATAGTTGTGGAAGATGGCTCCACCTCATGGTCAAGTGATGAAGATGATGATCAATCCACAAGATCACTTGACAAGGATGATGGTGACCATAGCCGTAGTTCAAGTGGTGCTAATGATGATGCTATTTCATGCACACTTGATGATGATGATGATGGCTATGAGAGTGATGTCTCATCAAGCTCTTCTACTACACCACATTGCTTCATGTCACATGGTGACACTAAGGTATCATTTGCTAATGTGGTAGTTGATTGTGATGATCCAAACCTTGAGCTTGTATGTAGACTCACCAAAGCTTTAGAAAATGAGATGGCTAAAACAATGAAATTAACAAAAGAAAACATTTCTAAAGAATGCATGTGAACAACAAAAGCATCTACTTTATGTTACTACTTGTTCACATGATGAGCTAAAATTGACTCATGAGGAACTTAGTGTTGCTCATGACAACTTGGTACAAGACCATGCTTTTCTCACTAGAAGCTTTCTAATGAAGAACTAAAACTAGTGAGAGCTCATCATTTGGGTCAAATGATCAATCACATATTTGTGCTAACCCATGTGATGTAGATAAGAAGCATGTATCCACCTCTTGTAATGATTTATTATCTATGTCATGTTCTTCACATATAGATGCTTGTTCTACTTCTATGTCTTGTGAGACTAACATTTTGAAGGAGAACAATGAGCTCAAAAGTGAAGTGAAGAATTTGAGCAACAAGTTAGAGAGGTGCTACAAATCCAAAGTCACCTTTGAGCACATGTTGAAGAATCAAAAGAGCTATGGTGACAAGAGTGGCATTGGCTTCAACAAGAGCAAGATCAAAGGCAAAAGATGGGGAAAGAAGAAATATGAAGAGAGATGAAGAAGCAAGAACAAGAGAAGCTATCTCATTTCATGTGCTTTCAGTGCCATGAGATTGGACATCTTGCAAATGCTTGCCCCAACAAGGAGAAGCTCAAGTTAAAAAAGGAAGAAGAGAGACTCAAGCATGTCAAGTGCTTCAAGTGTCGCACTAGAGGACATCTCACCTCTATGTGCCCAACCAAGCAATTGGTGAAGCAACAAGAAGAGCCTCAACCAAAGCCACAAGTTGAGCAAAAAGAGAAGCCCCAAGATCAAATCAAGATCAATCATGATGGTGGTGACTTGAAGAAGAAGAAGAAAACAAGACGGGGTGGAAGAGCAAGGCATCCAACTCATATTCATGATGCCAAGATGATGATGAGCAAGAATGAAGAAAAGAAAGATTTGGCTCACATCAAGTGCTACAAGTGTGACGATATGGGACACTTTGCCTCGAAGTGTCCTAACAAGCTTGAGAAGAAGGATCAAGCAACTCATGAGAGGCAGGGCAATGAGAAGCAACAAATGAGCAAGGAAGAGAAGGCTCAATCAAAGAGAAGTTGCTACTCATGCCGGGAAAGGGGACACATGGCTAATTCATGTCCCCTAGGTAACCATTCTAAGCCTATTTCAATTGATGATAATATTGTGCTTAGAAAGGATGAAAATGGTACCTCTAAGGCTACTATTGCAACTCATCCCGCTACTCATACTAAGGCTATGCCAAAGTATGTTGCACCTAACTTGAGAGGACCCAAACAAGTTTGGGTACCATCAACTAGTGGATGAATGTGTGTAGGTACCATGGCATTGAGGCTTGATTCAATGATTTCATATTATTCATCATATGATTGAGTCAAGTAATGAAGCTTATTGCTATTCTCATCCCAATGACAAGTCAAGTGAAGTGAAGTCCAAGTACTACAACATACAAGTGCAAAGAACAGGTTGTGGTGGTTGATTGGAATTATTTGAAGGCTTGCAATCGAATTAAGTAGAAGCTTGCTATTTGGATGATCATGAGCTACTAAGGTATATCTTTAGTTGATCATGTTCTTTTAGATGCATATGAGATATATATATATATGCATATGTTGCTTGCTATAAGATGATTGAATGGATTTAATGCTTAAGTGATCAAATTGAGTTAGTTTGAATGGATATGTTCATGAGACTTCTTTTAGTAAGTAATTTGAATGGATATATGTCTTGTGAGAGTATTCAAAGAAGTTAGCTCAAGTTTGATTCAAATTGGTAAAGTATAGCTCAATTGCTCAAAGTTGTTGAATATTGCAAAATCTGAGTGAGCTGAGAAGATAGCCATGTTTGAGTGATCAAATCTTTTTGGATTGGCTTGAAATTTGGTACACATGCTCTACACTTATGGTGTTAGTTGCTGTGCAAAATTCATGATTATTGGATAAGTGATGCTTCATTTTTGGAGTGGACCTTGTCGACTATAGTGCAGCAGTTTTCAGCATGTAGTATTATGGAAAGAATTGAAATCTGGTAGCAATCTAGAAAGCCAATAAAGCTCAAATTTTTATGGCTGCTAGAACACTTAGAGAGGCACATCTTCACCAAATTTCACAGTCATTGGACTTATATTTTGGGAGATATGCATGTTTCTTTGAGAAGGACAGAATCTGCCAGAAAGTGACAATTATTGGATTAATCTAGAGTCACTTTGATTGAAGGCCCTCAAGTTGGAATCTTGTTATAAGTGGTTGAGGGTCCTATGTTTGGTTTTGAGATGAGCTAGAAGTATGACAAAGATGTTATCAAGACCAACATCAAGATGAAGAGAAAGATCAAGTCCTAGTATCAATTGAAGATCATTTGAAAGAAGAAAAGGACTCAAAGAAGGAAGAGTTGAACTCAGGCAACCATGCAAGAAACTTTCATCATGATGAGTTCACCATTGGATCAATCAAACAAAGGTCAATTCAAGTAAGTATCAAGGGTGGTTCTTTGGAGAGAGGTCACTTCTCCTTTTGTAGGGCTTGCCGCCTTTGGTAGGTTAACCAAGCAAGGCTTGGAAGGCTAACATGGAAGTGGCGATCTAAAGGGACATTTGAGATGCTTAGTTGAAGAAATCAAATGGGTTGATCAAAGAAAGCAAGCAACACCAAGATAAAAGGCAAATCTTACCAACTCTAGTGGTATTCATAAGCAAGCTATGAACAAATGAAGAAGCAGTCAACCACAACCTTGAGCTAGTGCACTTGATCATATGGGTGAAGATTTGTTCTATAAATTGGTATCTATTGGTGTTCACCATGGACTTCACATTGCTATTGCGGAGCTTAATTGAAATAAAATGACTATCCTCTACTCCAGATGCAAATGTATCATTGTAATGTGCATGACCATTTCATCCCTTACTAGTATGCGGTTAGTGCATATAGTACATGCTTAATAGGATCATGCATAAACAAATGAAAGTTTAAATTATAGCCTCCACTATTGCTTGTTTGATTATATGATCTAGTGTTTAGTATATAGTTTTTGTTCATGAGCCAGTAACCCATACTTGATCTAGAAGATGACATTCAGTGTCTAATTCACGTGAGTAAGATAACCATTAAAAGATGTTGTGAAGAAGCTTACTTAGAGCAAACCGAGTTAGATTCTTGGGTGCAAATTTGATAGTTCAAGTCCATCAAAGAAGCTCATGAAGATGACAAGAGTTCAAGAAGAAACATAATGCAATGGATTCAAGTTTAAACTTTCATTCAAGTGGTATCCTACCAGACTTCAAGTGATCCTCAACTTAAGTGATCAAATCAAGCAAACTTCCCTCCCAACAAGAGCTCAAGTTTATCAGTGATGACCCATGCTATGACATAGGGGATGTACCTCCCACCTATTGGTATCATGGTCAAAGATCGACACATGGTGTGATTCAACACATAATAGTGGTGTTCATCAAAAATGCAAGTTTCCAGCTCACTACTACCCTAGTATCATCACCCTGTTGAGTAAGGAGCATACCTGTTATGGTCCTTGATGACAAAGGGAGAAGTGTGGCAAGATATGTCACTTGTGATTGTGGATCTATCAAGGACAAGGGGGAGAATGAAGGACCGAGAAGCTAACCGAAAGCGACCAGAGGGGGGGGTGAATGGGAGCTTCAAAATTTCCTTACGGAAACTAGATGCCACTGTCCCAAATCGACCCCAAGAGCGAACCCTAACTTGCTAATGTCCACGACCCTATATGTAGGGTGGATGCTTCCTAGAAGCACAGCGAGACACTAGACAACTCTAGAAAGCCAACGCAAAAGACGGAATCAATTCCGACAACGAACGAGCGAACCGCGGACGAAACCGTGCGAAACCAGTCGCATCGGACGCTGGCCTGCGTCCGATGCCAGACCACCGGACGCGTCCGATGCAGACTGGGCGGTTCTGGAACCTTACTGTTCCACCATCGGACGCTGTGAACAGTGATCACCCAGCGTCCGATGCAAAGACTCCGGCGCGTCCGATGGACAACGGACGCGTCCGATGCCTAGCGTCCGATGCAAACTAAAACGCTGAAAACGTGACACGCGTCACCGGAGCGTCCGATGCTAGGAACCCTAGCGTCCGATGCTCCCGTGATAGCGTCCGATGCCCCCGAAAACAGCGCTGTTCTTCACGATTCAACCCGATCTCCTTCGAATCAATTGCCTAGGCCTAGGATTCGATCTGAGGTCACAAGGATGTTAGTGAGCTACTCTAAGAGATCATGGCTCGAACCTAACTCCAAATCGGTGAATCAAAAAAATTCGGGGTATGGAGGCAAGAACGCAATCCAAAACGAAAATCGATCGATCTCCTAGACCGTGAGGTTAGAGATTAATTCCTTCGGTGGAAAGGAGAGCCTCACGATCTAGAACAACTTGGTTCAAACGGAATTGCAAAAGATGAACCGAGCAAAGAGATCAAGCGACGGGAAAATCGTGGAGAAAAAGGATTCCGCGAAGAACACAAAGAAAACGCGAATCACAGCCACGAACTCGAATTAAGGACGCAAATCAAGCCATCGATCTGTGCTCCAAAGTGAGGATACGGCCTCACTTCCTCAAATCAACAGTACACAGAGTGGAGTCTCTCTGCGGATCTCAACTAGCTAGAGCAGGGGATGGGAGAGTGGAAACCCTAGGTGCTAGGAAGCAAATGACTGCGCTAACTGAGATTGAGATAGGGAGGAGGGTGTCTCCCCTAGACTACTTATACTAACCTAGCCTAAGTCTATTTCCTACTCTACCCCTCTCTACTCTAATTACAGAGCGGACCAGCCTAACCCTAAGGCTATTCTAGTCCACCCGCTGGTGGTAGGTAGATCCGACGGCCACGCCCACGGTCTTCCGCGTCGCCTCCACGCAACCTTCAGATCGCCGCCACGTGCCGCCACCACTCTGCACCCCCGTTTTTGCGGCCCAAACCGGGAAACCAGCCTTTTCCATCAGCCCCCGGTTTTGAGGCCCAAACCGGGAAACCAGCCTCCAGCCCGAGTTTTGTGGCCAAACTCGGAAACCGTCCGCGCCCGAGTTTTGAGGCCCAAACTCGGAAACCGGCCCACGCCCAGGTTTTGAGGCTCAACCTGGAAACCGTCGCGCCCAGGTTTTGGGCTCAACCTGGAAACCCAGCACCCAGGTTTTGAGGCCCAAACCTGGAAACCGTCCACCGTTGGTTTTTCCCGGGCTCTACCAACAAACCGGCGTCGTAGAGGGGATGCACCGCCTGTGCACCCCTTCCACCGACATGATCGCACTTCTCCGCCTGTCGCTGTCGCAGGCTGCCAGCCACCACAGCTGATCCTCCGGCCTCCAGTCCATCAGTCCAAGTCCACGTCCGCCCTTCACCGTCCGATACATCGGCATGGCACGTCCGCCGCACGGCACGCCCATCCTTCATCGCGCCCGGTCCGTCGGCACGGCACGTCGCAACTTGACCTTCACCCGCCATCGATCACTGTCTCCGTGCTCGACACCTGCACAACACAAGCCAAAGAACATGCGCATCATCTCCATTGACAATCACTCATCACACAGAGACTCGGCATACACCCATGTATCCGCAATCTCCCCCTTGATGAGTGCATTGTCAACTCCACAACAAATCATGAATAAGAAGAAGAAGGTAGGAAGGAGTGGGAAGAGAAAACCCAACCAAATGACCCAGAAGCCTTACAAAAGCCGAAGAAGGTCAAGTGGATGAAGCAAAAACTTGGTCCCCAAAGACATGGGCAACGGCTTGACGCAACCAAGCAAAGCAAAGCTAGCCCTCAAGAAGAGGTAGAACAGGCTCAACACCGCTAGCAGATAGCAATTGAAGATCGGAGGACAACAGAAGCAAAATGCTAGTCCCTCAAGATAGAGGCACAGAGGCTCAACACAACTAGCAAGAAAATCACTCCGAACCAATTGAAAATCAACCCAAACCAAATGGGAAAGCACACCAGACGATACCAATTGAAAGCCAAATGAAAAAGCTTATGAAAGCTCATGAGAAGCTAGGAACGTTTGCTAGTCCCTCAAGACAGAGGCAACGGCTCAACACAACTAGCAAACTCCCCCTCGACAAATGCAAGCAACTAGGACAAAAGATTTCAGGGCATATGATTTGCGTAAATTTCTCCCCCTAGTTGAAAATGCACTTATCAAGGCCAAAAGGTATCGGAGAAGCAACTCTCTTCACATAAACTCCCCCTGAACACAAGATCTCCTTCCACAATGCATATGAGTCAAAATGCAAGTTAGGAGCTTCAAGTATATAGTCAAAAGAGTGCAAAGATGCTCTAATCAGTATAGCTCCAACATCTCAATTAAGCACTCAAATAGCAAAGGCTCAAACTGATCACTTATACGAAATATGAAGCATATGAGCATGTGAGCAGTTTTTAAGCCAAAAGGATAGTCACCATCAAAATAGCACTAGACATGTATAGAAGGAATCCAAACAAGTGCTAAGCATATATACAAGGTGAACTACCCCTAGCAAAGTTCAATCATCATGCATAGGAATGAAGCATATACTTGTGATTTCAAATTCATATCGGAGTTGCAGCGGTAAAAGAATTCACAAGTTCATTTTTAGCATGTGATTGCGAGAGGTTGAAAGCTTGTCATCGCCTAACTTTTCAACCGTGCGAAGCCTATGCCGAAGCAATCAGAAGCTTAAAGCAACGGTTTCGGTCATACACTACATGGCTCAAGTTTAACTCAAAGTGCAATGAGAAACAGTCTCAATACCATGAGGTGTTGACAAGCAATCCCATCTCGATCTTTTCAATTCAACAATACTTGGTTCAGATTTTAAGCAAGTTATGAACAACCAAGCAAGTGAATGACTCAGAACTAGAGACATAGCAACCTAGCATATATGAAAAGCAGGAATGGACTCAACACACCCTACACATGCTAGTTGCATATCTCAATGGTGAACATTTTCAGATTTATATACATTAGGCATAATTCACCATTCCAAAAAAAAGCTCGCTCATAACATGTAACAGTGATCAGAAAGAGCATAAGCTACAAGCATCATCATAAGTATCGGAGCAATACTAACAAGAGCATAATTACATTCTAGTGAATATAGACATGAAGCTCAGAATGTAAATGCGTATGCCCGACACAAACTGAAGAAAGAAGATACCAAAAGGAGAGACTCAAGAAACTCAAAAGAAAAGAGCCTCAAATAAAAGAGTCAGTCTGTACATCTCAAAATGCTTCCCCCATCTAAAAGGGGAAACACACACCAAGCTCACCCCTCAACCTATTAAAGGTTGATTCGTCTAAAGGCTTGGTGAAAATATCAGCCAATTGGTGATGAGTATCGACATGGCGAAGGTCGATATCACCCTTCTCCTGGTGGTCTCGCAAGAAATGAAAGCGCACATCAATGTGTTTGGTTTTCGAGTGAAGCACAGGGTTCTTAGCAACGCTAATGGCACTCGTGCTGTCACAAAGCAAAGGAACTCGAGTAAAGCTCAAACCAAAATCACGCAAAGTGGCCATCATCCAGAGTAACTGGGAACAGCAGCTAGCCGCAGCAACATATTCAGCCTCCGTGGTAGACTGAGCGACACTAGACTGCTTGCGAGAAGACCACGACACCAGAGAAGATCCAATAAACTGGCAAGTCCCTGAAGTGGACTTGCGCTCAATGCGACAACCAGCAAAATCAGCATCAGAAAAGCCACAAAGCGAGAGGGTGGAAGAAGCAGAATACCAAATCCCGAGCTCAGGCGTGAAACGAAGGTACCTGAAGATGCGCTTCACCGCCTGACGGTGAGAAGTGCGTGGCGAAGCCTGAAAGCGCGCGCACAAGCACACGGCGAACTGAATGTCCGGCCGTGTCGCCGTCAGGTAGAGCAGCGATCCAATCATGCTGCGGTACTCCTTCTGGTCCACTGCTTCTCCATCCGTGTCAGCATCCAGGGCAGTCGTCGTCGACATGGGCGTCGGAAGAGGCTTGGCCTCACCCATGTCGAACCGCTTCAGCAAGTCCCTTGTGTACTTGCCCTGGTGCACAAACGTCCCCTCTCGGGATTGCTTAATTTGCAACCCGAGAAAGAAAGTCAGCTCGCCCATCATGCTCATCTCGAACTCCCTGCTCATAGTATCTGCAAACTTGGCAACCAAAGCGTGAGAAGAACCACCGAAAATGATATCATCCACGTAAATTTGGACCAAGAGAGTATCTTTGCCTTGCTTGAGGAGAAAGAGCGTTTTATCTACACATCCCATTTTAAAACCCTTAGCTAGCAAAAAGGTTTTTAATCTCTCATACCAGGCTCTAGGGGCTTGTTTCAAACCATACAAAGCTTTGTGGAGTTTAAAGACATGGTTTGGAAACTTGGGATTTTCAAAACCGGGGGGTTGCTGGACATAGACCTCCTCCTCAATATAGCCGTTTAAGAAGGCACTCTTGACATCCATTTGAAAAAGTTTGAAACCCATGGATGCAGCATAAGCCAAGAGTATCCTAATAGCCTCCAAACGAGCTACAGGAGCGAAGGTCTCCTCATAATCTATCCCCTCCTTCTGACTATAACCCTTCGCTACAAGCCGGGCCTTGTTTCTCACAATGTGGCCCTCCTCTCCTTGCTTGTTTTTAAATACCCATTTTGTCCCAATAGGTTTACAGTCAGGAGGTGGTGGCACTAGAACCCAAACCCGATTTCGCTCAAAGTTCTCTAGCTCCTCATGCATGGCATTGACCCAATCCGGATCCGTCAATGCGTGTCCAACATCTCGGGGCTCAAAAGACGCAACAAAAGCAGAATGAGCAAAGTGCGAGATGTGCTGTGACCTGGAGCGAGTAACTCGCTCGTCGATGTCGCCGATCATCTGTTCAGGGGGGTGCTGGCGCTGGATGTGTCGTGGCGCCTCCCGGGAAGAAGTAACCTCCCCCTCAACAGTAGCTGGTTCCACCCCGGGTACAAAAGGTACCGTACCGCGCGAGGTGATCCCACGGCCCCCAGGAAGAAGACGTCTCGGGGCCACGGGTCGTCGTCGAAGCCGCTCCCGGCGGCGCGGCAGGCGGAGGGGGTGCTGGATCATCTATACCTTCAGCACCCTCTTCCTCGTCATCGAAAAGAGGCTCTCCAACCTCGTGATCACCTGCACGCTCAAAACGAGAAGAAGGAGAAACAAGAGTCTCGTCGAAGGTGACATCTGATGTCTCCATGACTCGGTTAGTGTCAAGGTTAAGTACACGATAAGCTCGAGTGTGAGTGCCATAACCCAAAAACACACCGTCAGAAGAACGAGACTCAAACTTGTCTAGGTTGCCTTTTTTCAATATAAAACAGTGGCAACCAAAGACTCTAAAATAACTCACCTTGGGCTGGCGACCAAAACGCAACTCATAAGAGGTCTTCTTCAAAAACACTCTCAGAAAAATGCGATTCGAAATATAGCATGCAGTGTTCATAGCTTCGGCCCAATAGCGCCTAGGAGTCCTATGCTCATCAAGCATCGTCCTGGCCATCTCAACAAGGGTCCGATTCTTCCTCTCTACAACACCATTTTGGGTGGTGTATAGGGAGAAGAAAACTGATGCTCCAAACCAAGGCGTTTACAAAACTTCTCAAAATCCGAATTTTTAAACTCGGAACCATTATCACTTCTAATCGCTCGCATCGAGTTCAAAGGGAACTCGTTCTGAAGACGCAAAATCAGATCGCGAGCGAAGGAGAATGTCTCGGACTTCTCAACTAAAAAGAAGACCCACGAATACCTCGAAAAGTCGTCAACAATAACAAGCACATACCACTTCCCACCAACCGAGCTCACCCGAGCCGGACCAACAAGGTCCATATGCAAAAGCTCTCCGGGGTGCGAGGTCATAACCTTGGTCAAAGGATGGTGGGGAGCAGCAACCATCTTTCCATGCCGGCAAGCATGGCAAACTAGATCCTTCTCCAACGAAAGCTTGGGCAATCCTCGGATTAAGCCAAGTGAGCTAAGTCTTGCAAGCAAGTCAAAACTCAGGTGACCGAGCCTCCTATGCCACTTCCAAAGATCAGAAGAAGAAGGACTAGCCAAAAGACAGCGAGAAGATCCAAACGACTTTGAGAAATTCGCGCGAAAGACATTCCCAAAGGGTGAAATCAGACATACAAGATCACCCTGAGGATCTAAGATCCGGCTAAGGTTCGGTTTGAAACGAATCTCATAGCCTTCACGAAAAAGTTGCGAAACAGAAAGCAAGTTGAAATGCAGGTTAGAAACAAGAGCAACCTCGCGCAACACAAAGTGCTCATTAACCCGCACTGCACCAACGGACAATACCTTGCCCTTACCTTTGTCGCCGAAGGTTATGTACTCTTTTCCGGCGACCGGACTATGGCTGGAGAACCATTTGGCATTTCCGGTCATGTGCCTCGAGCAACCGGAATCCACAAGCCAAATGTCCTCCAACCGCTCCTCCTACATCAATAAAAAGACATAGGGTGAACATACGGTCCAACACTGGGGTTAGTAAGATAAGAAGGAAACCAGTGTTGGGCCGGCTGCTCAAAAGAACGGTCAGTGTAAAAACCATCCTGTCTAGGGGGATAGCGATCACCACGCACAGGAAAACGTGGTCCGCTGGGGAAGAAGCGCTCACCGCGAAACTCTACCTGCGGTGGGACAAGGCGCTCAACAAAGCCTCCGCCACGGGGTCCGTTACCTGCAAAAGCAGGACCCCGTCGGGCACGCTCTCTACGAGGTCTACGCCTAGGAGCCTGCTGCTCAACTCTAGCGTCTCTCCTCGGAGCTCTCTCCTGCCTAGGCCTACAAACTGAGGTGCTCTACCTCTAGGCCTAGTCTCCCTCCTAGGGGCTCTCTCTCCTGCCTAGGCTGGGTATGCTTCCTCCAGACCTAGCAGCTCTCCCCTGGGCTTCGGAGCATGTCCACCACGAGCTGGGTGAACATGTCCGGGTTCTGCATCTCCCTAGCCCGGCGCGCCTCTCTCTGCGCCTAAAGCAGAACTCACTCAGGTGACCATCCCCCCAAAAATCACACATGGTACCAACCCACCGCACGCAAGGGGGTTGTTGGTGACCAGGGATGTGGGTATGGTTCACCTTGCCTTTGCCCTTCTGTGGCAACTCCTCTCGATGGGTGGCATTGTGTCAAGCTTGTTCTTTAGGTGGTTTGGCTTGGGTGCCATTGTGGGTTCTTCTTGGGAGGAGCTCTCGGGGGTTCCTCAACCACACCCTTTTGTGACAGGCTTGGCAGGCTCTTTGGGTGGAAGCTTGGTTAGTTTGGGAGTAGTGGTGGAGTTGGGCTTCTCACAGGGTTCAGACCACTAGACTCTCCAATCTTACCAAAAGCTGAAAGATCAACACTCTGGCCAAGACCTACACCAGGAGCCCCAGCAGCTCGCTTGAATTGGGAGATCATCATCCCGAGCTGAGGCTCACCACAAGGACACCCATGACAAGACGGTCCGAAGGTATGTGTTTTCTCCTCGGTACGCATCTTGTCATGCCTCACATTTGCCATCTCCTGCTCCAGGCCCTCACACAAAGCACACCTCTTGACACAAGTGCTATCCGAGCCGGCCTTCTCAAAGACTCAAGCTTGGCATTCTTCTCTGCCAACTCGGATTGCAAGACAGGACAAGTCTTGCACGCACCCAACAGCTGCGGTCTAGCTCGGAGCTCATCCACCTCATCTACCAGCGCAGCATACTTACTCCTCAGAGTGAGAAGATCCGTCATGTGCGCGGCGCAACTCTCGCACTCCAACTCCTCCGACACAACCACGGTGGACCGAGCGAACTCAAGCTCCTTCACCGTGTCCTCCCACTTCTGCCTAAACTCCTTGCGCTCTCTAGCGGCACGCCTAAGCAACTTGTCTTGACTAAGGAGGGCAGCAGTCAACTTCTCAACCTCGGAGGAAAGCTCGTCGTAGGTGAGAGATACCTGGGAGGTGTCGTCGTCGTCGTCGTTCCGAGGGTACGCTCCGGCTCGCCGTCGACCTCATCTCCGAGCGCCATGGTACACAGGCCTTCGTCGCCGGCGAAGAAGCACAAGCCGTTGAACGTGTCCTCCAGCTTCTTCTTCTCGGACTCGTCATCACTCGATCGAGCGGAGTCGTCATCCGAGCCGTCGACGTCGCTGAGCGTGGCGAAGAACGCTCGCTGCTCAGCCTGCTGCTTCTCCAAGTACTTCTTCTTGATGTACTCTTTGTTGAAGCCGCCCCGCTTCTTGTGCCTTGGGGGAACGTGCTTCTCCTTGTACTTGGAGTCGCGCCTGTGGCCGTGATCGCCCTTCCCAAGATGCTTGTTCTTCTTCTTGGGGCAGTCGGCGATGAAGTGGTCGGGGTCGCCGCACTCGTAGCATCCGGTGCGTCCTCCTCCGCGACGACGGTTCATGCGGTTGTTGTGGAACCGCGAGAACCGGTTGGCAAGCAAAGCCAACTCGTCGTCTCCCAAAGACTCCAGCTGGTCCTCTGTCACAGAAAAGAGAGAAGAAAGCGCAAAGCCAGCTGAGGGGTTAGAGGAAGAGCCGGAAACCAAAGCCATGGACGGGCGAGAAGGATTTTCAAAAGAAGCCCTCGCCATAGCATCATCATCTCACTGGACTTGAGCTTACTGAAGAGCTCGTCGCAGGTGAGGGTCTCATAGTTCGGCGATTCGATGATTGCCTGAACCTTGGAGTCCCACACCGAACGGTCAAGAGTGTGCAAAAGCTTCAAAGCACGCTCATGATCGTCAAATGGCAACTGCTCTCTGTTAGCCCTCATCCTGTTGACAATCACCTGAAAGCGAGCGAATAAACTTTCTATGCTCTCGCCAGGTTGATGTCTAAAGTTCTCATACTCTCGCTTGAACGACTCGTAGAGTCGGGTTTTGACTTGAGAGGTGCCCTCATGAAAACGCATGAGAGTGTCCCAGATCTCCCGAGCCGTAGCGAGGTGAGAAACACGATCAAACTCACCCATGCTCAAACAAGAGAAAAGAGCATTACGGGCTCGGCTATTGGCATCGTGCTCATCGACCTGCTGTTGAGTCACACGAGCAGCCAAGACCACGTAATCAGGGGAGTTGCAAATATCCCAGATCGAAGCGCCCAAGCTCTGCAAATAGGCCGACATACGTATCTTCCAATACGCATAGTTCGTCCCATCGAAAAACGGCGGTTTGCCCACGCCGCGATCCATGTCGCCTTCGGTGGATCTGGAACCGGCTAAGGTGGAAGATCCTTAACCCGCTCCGATACCAATTGAAGGACCGAGAAGCTAACCGAAAGCGACCAGAGGGGGGGTGAATGGGAGCTTCAAAATTTCCTTACGGAAACTAGATGCCACTGTCCCAAAATCGACCCCAAGAGCGAACCCTAGAGCTTGCTAATGTCCACGACCCTATATGTAGGGTGGATGCTTCCTAGAAGCACAGCGAGACACTAGACAACTCTAGAAAGCCAACGCAAAAGACGGAAATCAATTCCGACAACGAACGAGCGAACCGCGGACGAAACCGTGCGAAACCAGTCGCATCGGACGCTGGCCTGCGTCCGATGCCAGACCACCGGACGCGTCCGATGCAGACTGGGCGGTTCTGGAACCTTACTGTTCCACCATCGGACGCTGTGAACAGTGATCACCCAGCGTCCGATGCAAAGACTCCGGCGCGTCCGATGGACAACGGACGCGTCCGATGCCTAGCGTCCGATGCAAACTAAAACGCTGAAAACGTGACACGCGTCACCGGAGCGTCCGATGCTAGAACCCTAGCGTCCGATGCTCCCGTGATAGCGTCCGATGCCCCCGAAAACAGCGCTGTTCTTCACGATTCAACCCGATCTCCTTCGAATCAATTGCCCTAGGCCTAGGATTCGATCTGAGGAGTCACAAGGATGTTAGTGAGCTATCTCTAAGAGATCATGGCTCGAACCTAACTCCAAATCGGTGAATCAAAGAAATTCGGGGCATGGAGGCAAGAACGCAATCCAAAACGAAAATCGATCGATCTCCTAGACCGTGAGGTTAGAGTTAATTCCTTCGGTGGAAAGGAGAGCCTCACGATCTAGAACAACTTGGTTCAAACGGAATTGCAAAAGATGAACCGAGCAAAGAGATCAAGCGACGGGAAAATCGTGGAGAAAAAGGATTCCGCGAAGAACACAAAGAAAACGCGCGAATCACAGCCACGAACTCGAATTAAGGACGCAAATCAAGCCATCGATCTGTGCTCCAAGTGAGGATACGGCCTCACTTCCTCAAATCAACAGTACACAGAGTGGAGTCTCTCTGCGGATCTCAACTAGCTAGAGCAGGGGATGGGAGAGTGGAAACCCTAGGTGCTAGGAAGCAAATGACTGCGCTAACTGAGATTGAGATAGGAGGAGGGTGTCTCCCCTAGACTACTTATACTAACCTAGCCTAAGTCTATTTCCTACTCTACCCCTCTCTACTCTAATTACAGAGCGGACCAGCCTAACCCTAAGGCTATTCTAGTCCACCCGCTGGTGGTAGGTAGATCCGACGGCCACGCCCGCACGGTCTTCCGCGTCGCCTCCACGCAACCTTCAGATCGCCGCCACGTGCCGCCACCACTCTCTGCACCCCCGGTTTTGCGGCCCAAACCGGGAAACCAGCCTTTTCCATCAGCCCCCGGTTTTGAGGCCCAAACCGGGAAACCAGCCTCCAGCCCGAGTTTTGTGGCCAAACTCGGAAACCGTCCGCGCCCGAGTTTTGAGGCCCAAACTCGGAAACCGGCCCACGCCCAGGTTTTGAGGCTCAACCTGGAAACCGTCGCGCCCAGGTTTTGTGGCTCAACCTGGAAACCCAGCACCCAGGTTTTGAGGCCCAAACCTGGAAACCGTCCACCGTTGGTTTTTCCCGGGCTCTACCAACAAACCGGCGTCGTAGAGGGGATGCACCGCCTGTGCACCCCTTCCACCGACATGATCGCACTTCTCCGCCTGTCGCTGTCGCAGGCTGCCAGCCACCACAGCTGATCCTCCGGCCTCCAGTCCATCAGTCCAAGTCCACGTCCGCCCTTCACCGTCCGATACATCGGCATGGCACGTCCGCCGCACGGCACGCCCATCCTTCATCGCGCCCGGTCCGTCGGCACGGCACGTCGCAACTTGACCTTCACCCGCCATCGATCACTGTCTCCGTGCTCGACACCTGCACAACACAAGCCAAAGAACATGCGCATCATCTCCATTGACAATCACTCATCACACAGAGACTCGGCATACACCCATGTATCCGCAGATGAAAAGAAGATTGACATGGATCAAGAGGAGCACGATTGGAGGATCAAAATTCATGGACATGAAGCACCACAAGTAGGGGTACAAGCTCAGAACTTGGTTGTGCATTTGAATATTGGCATAATCATTGCTTGCTTGCATTGCATAACGTTTTTTAAATTTATATACATGCTTGTGGTGGTGTATGCTAGTTATAGGATTTAATTGAGATTTGATAACTAGCATGCACTAGGGTTTATAGCTAAGAATTGTGCTTTTGTTTATGCAAAAACTAGAACCCTTGCTTTAATGTGATCTCACGGGTTTCTAGTTTTTAGATGTCTAGCTACTCTTGTGGCTAAGAAGGTGACAACTATGAACTATTCATTGATATCATCTCAAAGGTTATTCATCTACCTTAGCCTTTTTGGTAGTAATTACTCCCCACACTCTTCGATATCTATGTCATATGTGGCAAGTTTCATTTCCAAACATTTTAGCACATATGTAGGGGGAGCTAATCTACCATTTTCGGGTTTGTGCTAATTGTCCAAAATCCTTTTATCACATGGAAAAACATAGCTTGGCAAGCAACATGAATCCAAACCAAGTTAGCATTTACATTCTTGTGAAGTGCTGCTTGTAATAACATATTTCATATCTTTTAGAGTTGTCATCATTACCAAAAAGGGGGAGATTGAAAGGTCCTAGTTTGTTTTGTTAATTGAGTGATAACTTAGGTGGACTAATATGTTTTTAAAGTGAATACACAGGTGATTAGTCACAGTGATCATGTGTGAGCACATATCCATAGAGGGAAATGGCTTGAAGATGTTGCAGGCTCATACATGTGTGAAGGAGCTCATTGCATATGTGACATGACATGGAGTCATGTGGCTAAGATGGTGAAGATCAGACAAGACTTGGCTTGATGGACCGTTTGCGAAGGTGAAGGCAATTGGAGGCTTTGAAGCCGTTGGTACCGAGTGTCGGGAGGCTTGAGCAAGACTTGGCGCCGAAGGACTGAAGCAATGGTGAAGAGCAAGTGAGTCAAGATCGAAGGACCATGGAGGCCATGTGATGATATGAAGTGGATCAGATCATTTGATGAAGGGTTGGTGCATGTGTTGCATCAACACCGGAGGAGATGGAATGATGCACAAGTCAAAGTTACTTGTAGGGCATTTCATTTCACCGGTCATAGGTGTGTAGAAAATTATGACCGATTTAGGATAGATGGCCGTACTATTAAAGGAGCAAACTTGTTTGCATATCGTCATCTAGTGCCACTTGAGCGATCTAACTTTGCGATGTTACTAGGATCGAGTGGCGTGGTAAGTGCAAGTGAAAATCCTTTGGAAAATGATTGTGAAAATGCTACACACATACACATGATGTTGTACACTTAGTGGTGTTGGCACATTTGCAAAGGAGAAGTTGTTGAGAAGAATTGTGTTGAAAGGAGGCATGGGGAAGTGGGGAGAAACTAGTGTATAGTCCCTCTCCCTCCTGCCGAGCTTGCGAGGCAGGATTCAGCGGTTTTGGAAGTGAAGTGGTGTGCTCAGGTAGCATCAGACGCTGGTCCGAGGAGCATCGGACGCTGGGCCGAGCGTCCGATGGTTAACCCTAGTTTCTGTCAGAAGTTGAAGAAGCATCGGACGCTGGCAACGGACGCTGAGGATCACTGTTGCAGAGTCCGATGCAGGTGACGTGGCGCGAGCGAGCTTTTCCAGGGAGCATCGGACCGCCTGCGTCCGATGTGAACCATGGGACGCGTCCGATGTGTTTCTGCCCTCTCTGGAACCCTCTCGGGTGTGTCATCGGACGCTGGGGTCGAGCACCGATGCTAGAGTTTCCGGGGCGTCCGATGTGAGGGCAATCTTGCACAGATTGGGCAGAGGCATCGGAGCGTCCGATCCCACTTTAACTGCGCGGGAAGTATATAGCCGTTGGATCGCTCGTCCGAAGTTGAACATGGGGCCACGTGGCGAGCATCCGTGCATCGGACGCTGGCCTCAGCGTCCGATGGTCCCGACTAGCGCGTCCGATGCTAGCGCAGTTTGCCCAGTGAAGGGCAACGACTAGTTAGCCCTTGGGGCTATATATATAGTTGGTAACCGGCCTTGGGCTGGTGGTTGAGCACTCCAAGCCTTGGTGGCTGGTGTGGATGTGCTTGGGAGCCCTCTAACTTGCTTGTGCTTGCTATGTGCGATTCAATAGCGAGTGAGTGATCGCTAGTGCGTTGCATTGAGAGATTGCATCGAGTGGCACTAGGATCGAGTTGCAAGCCGTGGTGCTTGTTACTCTTGGAGGTTGCCACCTCCTAGATGGCTTGGTGATTGAGTCTCCGTCGTGAAGCCCGCGTGAAGATTGTGCGTGGCTCCGGAGAAGCTTTGTGAGGGCCATTGTGCTCGCCCGTGGGAGATCGCGAAGAGCAACTCTAGTAGAGAGTGGCGCGAAGAGTGCCAAGTGGTCCGACCGGATCGAAGCTAGAGCTCTTGGTGAGCACTCCATCGTGGAGAGTGACTTAGGGTCACCACTAGCAGAGGATCGGTGGCAACCTGGGCTTGCCTCAACGGGGACTAGCTTGGTGGCGACCAAGTGAACCTCGGGATAAAATCATCGTGTCAACCTTGTTCATCCTGTTGGTTTGCATTCCCCTTACACAAGTTTGTAATTACTTTCATATATATTGTGCTTGTGTAGTTGCTCTTGTAATAGTTAGCTTGTGTAGCTTGCTAGTTACCTTCTTTGCTTGTGTAGCCTAGAAGTCTCTCTTGCGTGACTAATGGCTTGAGTAGCCTTGTTAGTCACATTGCTTAGTTTGTGTAGCTAAGTAATTTGAGCTCTCTAATTTGGCCTGTGTAACCTTGTTATTGAGCATTGCTAGTGAGCTTAGAAGCTTTGTGCTTTGCTTACTAGATTGTGTAGAAGCTCCCCCGTGCTTGAAGTACTAGTTACATAGGCTTGTGTGACCTTGCTTCTAGAATTGGTTAGGTGAGCTCTAGCTAGCCCGATACCTTATTTGCTTTGTTTAGGATCTTTTGTAAGGTGTCATAGAGTATAAGTAGAGGGGTGTAGTCTTGGCTACCGATAGTTTTTAATTCCGCATTTGTTTCGGTTAGCCGGTACGATTAATTTTTTAGAAAGGACTATTCACCCCCCTCTAGTCCGCCATCTCGACCCTTCATCCCTCCTTAATCAATGTAAGATTGAGGATGTTGTAGAGACATGCAATGTAGGAGTAACTTGTGATATTCTTGATGAATATTTTATGCTCCTATTATTGTTGTTCCCACAAATGCATCATCATCATCATCTAGCTCAACTAAAATGCCTACTTCCACTACTTGTGATTCATCATTAGTATAGAGAATGAGACCCTAAAGAACAAGGTTGTTGAGCTCACTCATGCTTTAGGCAACGCCTATGGTGGAGATGCCCGCTTGCTAAAGTGCTTGGGTAGCCAAAGGGGTCCACTCAATAAAGAGGGACTTGGCTATACCCCAAGAAGGGCAAGGCGGCCTTTGCTACTCACAAGACTTGTTTTTGTGAAGAGAAATGGTCAGTTTTGCCATAGTTGCAAGCAATCCGGGCATATAGAGCAAAATTGCTTTAACAAGAATAAAAAAAAGAATAAATGCTCATGTTCCATCTATTAGACTTGATTCTTGTTATATGCTTACAAAGGGCACTAATAGTGTGAAGGCTAAGTACATTAGTGCACCCATGGTTGGCCCAAAGAAGAAGACAATTTGGATGCCCAAGAGATTGGTGACTAACCTTGGAGGACCCAAAAAGATTTGGTATCTAAAAGGAATTGATCCTTTTGTAGGTAAATTATAAAGCGAGAGGAAGGCATTGGGTGCTTGATAGTGGGTGCACTCAACACATGACCGGAGATGGAATAATTTTCAAATCAATCAACACTAGTGGCAATGATCATGCGGATGCTATCACATTTGGTGACAACAAGAAAGGCAAGGTCAAGGCTTAGGCAAGATTGCAATCTCAAATGACTTGAGCATCTCCAATGTGCTATTAGTGGAATCTCTCAACTTCAACCTATTGTCCGTGGCACAATTGTGTGATTTGGGATTCAAATGCATATTCGATGTTGATGATGTGGAAATAGTGTGTGTTGATGGAAGTGATTTGGTCTTCAAAGATTTAGATATGAGAACCTTTATTTGGTGGACTTTGATGCAAGTGAAGCTCAATTGACAACATGTTTGTTCACCAAATCAAGTATGGGTTGGCTATGGCATAGGCGTTTGAGACATGTTGGAATGAAGCACTAACTAAAGAGCTAGTGAAGCATGACATGGTGAGAGGGCTAAAAGATGTTCACTTCGAGTAGGACAAGCTTTGTAGTGCATGCCAAATGGGAAAGCAAGTTGGAAACACCCATCCTAACAAAGGAATGATGAGCACTACACATGCACTTGAGTTGTTGCACATGGACTTGTTTGGACCAACTACATATGCAAGTATTGGAGGAAACAGTATGACTTTGTGATAGTGGATGACTATACAAGATACACATGGGGTCTTCTTTCTCATTGACAAGAGTGAAGTGTTTGCCATATTCAAAAACCTTTGTCAAGAGAAGCCAAAATGAGTTTGATAGAAGAATCAAGAAAGTGAGAAGTGACAATGGAAGTGAGTTTAGAAACACAAGAGTTGATGAGCTTTGTGATGAGTTTGGAATCAAACATCAATTCTCGGCCAAGTATACACCTCAATCAATGGGATAGTTGAAAGGAAGAATAGGACACTCATTGACATGTCAAGATCCATGCTTAGTGAATACAATGTGAGTGATTCTTTTTGGCCGAAGCAATCAACACGACATGCTATTATAGCAACCGGCTCTATTGTCACCCTCTATTGAAGAAGACACCATATGAGCTCCTAAATGATAGAAAGCCCAACATTGCCTATTTCTGGGTCTTTGGATGCAAGTGCTACATATTAAAGAAGGGCACAAGACTTGGGAAGTTTGAGAAGAAGTGTGATGAGGGTTCCTACTTGGTTACTCCACTACTAGCAAGGCATATAGAGTGTGGAACAACACAACAAGAATAGTTGAAGAAGTCCATGATGTTGAGTTTGATGAAAATAATGGCTCTCATGAAGAACAAGACAATCTAGATGATGTGAGAGGAACACAATTGGTGGAAGCTTGAGACATGGACATTGGTGATATTAGACCAAAGCAAGTGATTGACATTTAAGATGACAAAGATCAAGTGCTCTCTCCTCCAACCATGCATAGCAATGATGTTGCAAGCTCTAGTGGTTCCATGATCAACAAGATGCTAGTAGCTCTCAAGTGGTCATCCAAGTGCAAGTGTCCAACCGCAACAAGTGCTACAACCAACACATATTGCAAGAGATCATCCTTTGGATCAAATGGTTGGTGACATAAGAAGAGGTGTGCAAACAAGATCAAGATTGGCTTCATTTTGTGAACACTACTCATTTGTATCATCTATTGAGCCAACCAAGATTGATGAAGCTTTGATGGATGTTGATTGGGTGAATGCAATGCATGAAGAATTAAACAACTTAACCCGCAATGATGTTTGGGAGTTAGTGGAAAGACCAAAAAGCACAAATGTAATTGGCACAAGATGGGTCTCTCGGAACAAGCAAGATGAAGATGGCATAGTTGTAAGGAACAAGCAAGATTGGTTGCACAAGGTACACTCAAATGGAAGAAATTGACTTTGGAGAAACCTATGCACCGGTTGCTAGATTGGAGGCCATAAGAATTCTACTTGCATATGCTTGCTCTCACCAACATCAAGCTCTATCAAATGGATGCCAAGAGTGCATTTCTCAATGGATTCATCAAGGAGCTAGTGTATGTTGAGCAACCGCCCGGTTTTGAAGATTTGAAGAAGCCCAACCATGTTTACAAGCTCAAGAAAGCATTATATGGATTGAAGCAAGCCTCAATAGCATGGTATGAAAGATTGAGGGACTTCTTACTAGCTAAAGGGTTAAGATTGGGAAGTTGACACCACTCTCTTCACCAAGAAGATGGAAGGACTTGTTTTGTTACAAATCTATGTAGATGACATTATATTTGGATCAACCAACCAAGACTTTTTTGAAGAGTTTTTGGAGAGATGATGGCTAAGGAGTTTGAGATGTCTATGATTGGAGAGCTTAGTTACTTCATTGGTCTACAAATCAAGCAAATGAAGAAAGACACATTTGTTAGTAAAGGCAAGTACATCAAGGACAAGCTCAAGAAGTTTGGGCTAGATGAAGCAAAAGCAATAACCACTCCAATGGGCAACACATGGACATTTGGATAGTGATTCTAGTGGTGACTGGTGGATCAAAAGCTATATCAGAAAATGATTGGAAGCCTACTCTATGTGACCGCATCAAGGCCAGATGTCATGTTTAGTGTGTGTATGTGTGCAAGGTTTCAAGCTTCACCAAGAGAAAGTCATTTGAAGGCAACCAAAAGAATATTGAGATATTTGAAGCACACACCTAATGTTGGACTATGGTATCCCTCCCAAGGGCTCTCAATTTGAATTGATTGGATACTCAGATTCTGATTATGCGGTATGCAAGGTGGATAGGAAGAGCACATCGGGCACTTGCCAATTGCTTGGAAGGTCACTTTCCTCATGGTCATCAAGAAACAAAATAGTGTTGCACTCTCTACTGCCGAAGCCGAATAATATATCGCGGGTAGTTGTTGTGCACAATTGCTATGGATGAAAGCAACATTACAATTATGGAGTCAAGTTTGGACAAGTCCCATTACTATGTGATAAGGAAGCGCCGTCAAAATAGCCACCACCCGTGTTCAAACACTCAAGGACAAAGCACATTGACATAAGCACCACTTCATTAGAGACCATCAACAAAGAAGATATATCTATTGAAAGTGTGGGCACCGATGATCAACTTGCTGATATCTTCACCAAGCACTAGATGAGAGAAGGTTTTGCAAGCTAAGGAATGAATTGAATATCCTAGACTTCTCCAACATGAGTTGAATGCATCCTCATTGATAAGACCATGCCCGCGACGGACAACCTCACCGACCTCAATGGCTTCACCGGCTACATCTCCGACCATCTCCGACCAGCTCTCCAACTACATCTCCGACCACTATGCCAATCAAGAAACTCATGGGACGAATCACTCATAGCCGAGCCAAGAAGATACAACAAGAGGTGCACACACTACTTTGTGAATTTCAGTTAAACACCAATGGAAGCTTTATGCTGCCTAATTTGTTTGTTGACATTGCTTAGGTTCACAAAAGAAGAAGAGCAGAATACAGAATACACCAAGGGCGAAACAGAGAAGAACCAAGCTCGAGCAAGACCGACATGATAGAACCGTTAGAAAGAATCGATCATAACTTTGACTCCCAAAGGCTATGAATTCTCATGAGGACATTTTGGAAAGCTTATGAAGTCTACATTCTAATCCACCAACCCCGACCAGTTTGGATATTCCAGTAAGCACCCACCAGTTTTGGTGCTGCTTGGTCAGGGAGTCAACAGTCTGCCTGAAGTCCAATTTTCTGTGCAAAAACTGTACCACGTACAAAGTTTCAAGAAGCAAGGGGCACATGGTGTGAAAGCTTATTGAGTTAGCTTTCAAACGCATCCAGTCGCGCATCCTTTGGAGTTTCCTAACAGAGTTATTGCAGAAACACTAAAGATGCGCAGAAGTCAAACAACCACGCGGGGAATCACTCTAGAGTTCACTCCGACGAGAACCTTTCACATAGCGATGTTTTTACATTATTTTCGTGTTTTCACTTATCTAGGAGGGTAGTTCCTAGTATAAAATACCCCTCTATGTGTAAGCTATCGACAACTTTTGATGAATTAAGATAATCCCAGTGATATTGCAGCCGAGTTGCCGAGTGCTTACTGAACCCTTGTTCTCCTTGTATTCTTGGACTATGGAGAGATTCCTCTGGATCCACTGATTCGTGCTCTACGGGTTCCAGTACGGCTGCCCCATCTTGTGTGGATTAGCTCCTGTTGTGGTTCTGCGGTCGTTTGGAGATCGAGTCGAAGTCTTCACGGTTTCGGTGTCTCTCTCCCTATCGCTTGGGTCGCATCCGACTTGGTCGGTATAAAGCTAGTTACCCGCTGATCTTCAGCAAGTATCCTTTATTTTCCGCTGTCCCCATTGCAAATTTCCTAGTTCTAGACCTACTCCGTGAAGATCGGGCATCCATCCTTGTACGTACAAATATCCGATCGGTACCTATCACTCATATGACATGCCTCTCCTCCAAGAAAGCAAGGTGAAATTGTTTGGCATGTGCATTCATTCTTATTAGGTTGTGCTCTAGTTCATATAGCCATCACATTGCTTATTTAGGCTCATTCATGGTAAATCAAATGAATTTGAAGTATATATGGTACCACTATTGCTTCTATGTTTGACTCGTTCTAGTGGTAGCATATAACTTGTTGGTGAGCTTGTAACTCTAGTGTTTGATCTAATAAGTGAGCAATAGGTGTTTAACCAATGTGAGTAAGATAACCATTGCAAGGTGTGTGGAAGAAGCTTACTCTAGAGCAAACCGTGTTAAAAGTCTTATGCTCATGAGCTAGATTAAGCCATAACTTGACTTAGTATGATCTCCTCATGTACATTTTATGGTAAAAGTTGTCTCCTTTCATTACAACTTGCCCCACCTTTATGATAATTGTTGACAAAGGGGGAGAAAAATGCAAAGATATGATATGCTAGTGAAAGGGGGAGATAACAATGATATAAGAGATATGCTAAGTTGCTAATAGTAGCTTTCAAGTGGGATCGAAGCATACAAATAGGGAAGCAAGCGCATAAACATGCTTGTTGCATTTGAAATGCGCATGTTCATATGATTGTTCGCATTACTTAAGCTATTTTATGTTATACATGCTTATGTGGTGAATGCTAGTGATAGGACTTGATTGATGAATTGATTCACTAGCATGTATAGAATGGCAACTAGACATAGCTATATTTCAAGTGGTTCAAGAACCTTATTATTATGTTGATCTCACGGGGTTTTTGAGTTTTGTTGTATGTCTAGCAACAAATGATGCTAAGGATGATATAACATGTGCACTCCGATTGGTATCACACTTCAAAGGTCCATTCTTATGCCTTAGCATCATCATTGATAGTGTTGCTCACCCACATTTCATATCCATACATATGTGCAAAATTGAGAACCAAACTCTATAGCACATATGTAGGGGGAGCTAATACTATCAATGTGGTTACTCAAATTTAAATCACATATCTTTATATAGGTTGTCATCAATTACCAAAAAGGGGGAGATTGAAAGCCCTAGTTTGTTTTGGTTAATTGATGAAACCTATTTGGTCTAATCCTATTGCTAAGCATGTGTGTAGCTTATAAGAAAGGATTGAGACCAAGCCAAGTGGTGGAGCTAGCAAGTTGGC
This sequence comes from Coix lacryma-jobi var. lacryma-jobi, assembly GCA_009763385.1. Lineage (NCBI taxonomy): Eukaryota > Viridiplantae > Streptophyta > Magnoliopsida > Poales > Poaceae > Coix > Coix lacryma-jobi. The sequence goes on from CM019828.1 coordinate 44,802,361, forward strand.
AACCATGGATGATGGTGATGGCCACACGCAATTGAAGAGATCAAGTGCTCTACCTTTGGTGAAATGAAGAAGAGAAGAGATGGAGCAAAGAGGCCCGAAAGCAAAGGTATAACTTATAGGGCTCTTTGTTTTGGTGATCAAGACACTTAGCGAGTGTGATCACATTTAGGATACATAGCCATACTATTAAGAGAAGTTAATTCATGGCTTATGCGGTGTCCAAGTGCCACTAGGAGTTCTCTAACATATTGATGCTATAGACCTAGTGAGTGACTAACTAAACCCTTGGAAAATGCTTTGTAAAATGCTAACACACATGCACAAGTGTTGAAACACTTTGGTGTTGGCGCATGGGAGCAAGGGTAGAAGTTAGAAAGCAAAAGGTGCCGAGTTATCAGCATCGGACGCTAGGCCGAACGTCCGATGGCTAACCCTAGCTACAGACTGATGCTGAAGGAGCATCAGACGCTGGCAATGGATGCTGAGGAAACACTGTTGCAGAGTCCGATGGAGATGACATGGCGCGAGCAAGCTTTGCAGGGAGCATCGGACGCTGGCCTGCGTCCGATGCCAAACCATCGGTCGCGTCCGATGTGTTGGGAGCATTCTGGAAACCTCTCTGCATGGTCATCGGATGCAGAGGTTGAGCGTCCGATGTGAGGGTGCCGACGCGTCTGATGTAGCGCAGAAAGAGCTGAAAAGAGCAGTGGCATTGGAGCGTTCGATGCCTGGCATCGGTGCGTCCGATGTCACATTAACAGTGGTGCAAAGAGTTATGACCGTTGGGATCGAGCGGCTCGAATTCGTAACTGGGGGACACGTGGTGCTCATCGGAGCATCGAATGCTGGGGGGCAGCGTCCAATGGCCCCGACACCGGGGCGTCCGATGCTCGCGTTTTCTGCCCAACGGCTAGGCCGACTTTAGTGGCCTATTTAAGTGGCTTGGCCAGATCACATGGGTTCTCTCTTGCACATTTTGATCTCTAAGCATTCTTGAGAGCATAGCCAAGCCTCCCAACTCATCTCTAGTGTTGATTTGATCAAACTAAGCGAGATTGAGTGATTAGTGCTAAGATTTGAAAAGAGTTCATTCTAGTGGCACTAGTTCTTCGCATCGACTTTGAGTTGCTTGTTACTCTTGGCATTTGCCGGTGCCTAGACGGCTTGGAGGCGTTGAGGTGGAGTTGGCAAGAGAAGGAGATTGTTCTTGGCCACCACCGTTCGTGATTGTGAGAGGTTTTGGGGCCTCACCTCGCCGGAGTGGCAAGAGGCATCCTTAGTGGATTACTCGTGTCATTGAGCTACCTCGCTAGCGGTAGATTCTTGTGGCGCTCTTAGTGAGCTTGGCTTTGTGCCGATTAGCCACCGGGTCACCTAGTGTTGGTCGACACAACGGGAGTAGCGTGTCGGCAAGCACGTGAACCTCGGGATAAATATTGGTGTCCCATGTGCTTATTGTGATTGTGCATCCTTCTTGGTGATTGGCTTCACGAGTGGATTTCACCGGTGATTGGCTCTCTACTAGGCGATTCCGAAGGCTCGGTGAAACCATTTCTATCTAGCTCATTTACTTTGTGCATTTACTTCGAGCTATTTCTCTTGTGTAGTTATCTTTAGTTATTGTACATCTTTCTTGCTATATACCTTGTGTAGCTAGTTGTAATTGGTTTACATAGTTCATCTTTTGCACACACTTGCTTATCTTAGATCATCTTGATCATAGCTGTGCTAGAGCTAGTTTGTTTATTCCGCATTAGTTTCTAGTTCTAATTGTTTGTGTGACATAGTTTTATTAGGTAGAATTGTTGGATACGTGGCTTGCAATACACTATTAGGCTAGCGCAAAAAGCTTCCCCGGTTTGTCATACTATAGTGTTTGCCTAAGTGATTTTATAGATTTTTAATTAGGCTATTCACCCCCCTCTAGCCAATTCGGACCTTTCATCCACGCTCAGGTCTCGGAGGGTGAGTTCCACTTCTCCGCTTCCCCCGAGCCCTCATGCCGAGGCCATGGGCAGCCTTCTCCGCTTCGCCCGAGCCCTCGCGCCGAGGCCATGGGCAACCTTCTCCGCTTCGCCCAAGCCCTCGTGCCGAGGCCATGGGCAACCTTCTCCGCTTCGCCCAAGACCTCGCACTGAGGCCATGAGCAGCCTTCTCCGCTTTACCCGAGCCCTTGCGCTGAGGCCTCGGGCGGCCTTCTCCGACTCGCCCAAGACCTCGCGGCTAGACCTCAAACAAAATTTGACCCTTCGACCAAAAGCTTTGGCGCAAGTCGACAAGCGCTACGGGGACCCGTGAATCCCGGGCCATTCATGGCTCCTCCATCACGTCTACGACGTATGGGTCAAGACGTGGCTCGGACTCGCACCATCCCCACGCTCAGAAGGACGGGACGAAGGGACTCGTCACTGCACCGCCATAGTAACGGACGTGCGCTGCCACGATCACAAGGACGACCGCCACATTGTTACAGTAGAATCACAGTAGCACGCTCCTACCTTTGGCTTAAAAATAAGAGTGTCCACGTACTATCTCGTTGTAACCCCATGCCCTCCTTGAGATTATAAAAGGAGGGCCAGGGGATGCCCTAGGACAGATCAAGCGACCATGAAAAACAACCATCGAGCGGAAGGAAAACTCCACACACACCAGCCAACAACCACATAGTGGGCTTCGTCCTCTTCATCCCACGAGACTTGGGGAGTTTCCCCTCTCTCACTCGCTTGTACCCCTACTACGAGCACCCCGATGCAAGATAACACGATCTCTCCCACCTCACTGGACGTAGGGTCTCCGTTCGCCCGAACCAGTATAAACTCCTTGTGTTCTTCTTGCCTCACAACTCTGGGCTAGGGCCACACAGATACAAATTTACTCGCCGGTGTTAGGACCCTCCGTTTCTGAAACACTGACAGTTGGCGCGCCAGGTACGGGCTTCTTCTGCGTGGTAACCACATCCCTACTCAACCCCGAGTGGCAAAAACGCCACCAGGAAAACACCTCTCTACAAAAAGAATGACTCGGGGGCTCTGCGTGCCCCCGACGCGGCTCTCGACTCCTCTCGAACCCTGCGAAAGGTCCGAGAAGAGTCTCCATTAGTGAACGTATTCGTTCTCTAATGTTACGTCACGCCCCGTTTTGCCTCTTCGCATTGGTCGACTTCTCCGTTCACTGATGTTACGTCAAGCGGAGAGGAGGAGCCAGGGCCAGGGAGAAGAAACAAGGGGCGAGGGGAAGGCTAGAGCCAACGCACTAGGACCCGCCTCTGAGCTCGCTGAGACTGCCGACGACATGCTCGTCCGCAAGGAACCAGCGTAGCAAAAGAGGATGTTCAGTGGAATGGAACCAGCTGCCTCCCCCCACGGGCTGCCACGGTGGGCTGAAGAGGCTTTTTGGAGGATCAACGATCCAAAAAACGCCTCCCACGCCCTTGGCGGTTCAGTCGGGCAAGCCAAAGAACTCGTTGCTACTGACAAGTTCTTCATCCGGCCTGCGTCACCACCGGCGAGCTGGTGCTACAACTCCAGTTCTTAGGGCCACCACCCTCGCTGGGGTCGCCAGAAAGGTGGTACGCAGTGGTGCAAGGCAAGCCCGACAGCCCCCTCTCTCCCTTCCTCGGACAATGAGGAAATCATTCGCGACAGTGCCGAGTCCTTAGGGACAGCGTCACGTTCGCCGCCTATGACCCTCCGACACGCTCAGGACACCATCCTGGAGAGGGCGTGTTGAACGAGCCGGAGAAGGGAGGGGAAGGGGCTGAGCCCCAGCAAGGGACAAGCATCAACCCTGATGATCCGCTGTCTATCCCTGGGGAGTTGGGGTCTCATGGATTCAACCACGGAGGCCCCTCCCTTTGTCTTTTTGTTCTTTTATTTTTCCTCTAGTGTCCACCCCCGGGGAACACCAACTCCACCGTTGTAAGTCCAAAAAAGGAAATAAAAGAACTCCCTTTTTTCCAAAAAGGGCACCAGGGAAATCACCTTGATCCGCTAGGTAAGGCCAATAAAAATCAGGCCACCAACCCGAGAACCCGAAAAGAGCGGGACGAGACTGCCGCAAGCGTAAAACACCACTCTGACTTCTCTGATGGGCCTCGGAAGGAAGCGGCGTTCGCCAGGCCTCAGGTCAAAAACCCAACAAGTCATCACGAGAAGCACGCGCGCACGGAGAGGCGACGTCACAAGGAGAACGACGTCAACAATTCACCCCGCAAAAAAGAAGCTATGTTCCTTTCTTCCTAAGATTGCATTTTCGTTTCAATAATAGGGGAAGACGAAACTTTGCGAAAACTAAATAAAAATCCTATCGTCGCTCCCATGTTTGGCACGTCCTTGTTCTCGAACCCAAGGAACAACGTCAACGATCGTGCCTTCTGGGGAAGCTGGTCGGGACTCAGCCGCCAAGGCCCCCGGTGGCTAACGACACTGGTCCCCCGGTTGAACCAGAACAAAGTCGGCGGACCGAGTTCCTGAAAGTTCAAATAAGAGACTAAGCAAACACGGGCGCGACGACGGAAATGCGTAGGCCTCTGTACCCTCATCCTCGTCCCTCAAAGCAACGGGAAGTCACGCGAAAAGGCAGAACGGAGCCGCGAGGCGAGGACAAGGGGAAAGCTCTTACATAATAACTTTTTTAACTAAAAAATGAAAGGGCACAAACGGCTCTAAAGAAGAACCACCCTATAGCATGCTAATGCACCCCCTTTTTTAATAGGAACACGTCTTCGAGTGACGAACACCACGGCATGATGGATTGCGTGTTCGGGCCCCTACGCCACGGAACAGGATGGCGCGCGCCATGACAGTGGCCATCAAGAAACCCCGCAAAGAGGGGGGAGAGCCCTGCCGGTAAAAGCTCCTAAGGCAAAAGGGCGCCTGAGCGGCGCTGACCTAATGACCGGTGACCCTCCGCCTTGACGGAGAGAGGCCTCAAAGGGGCCCGCACCCCTGAATCCCGTGGATTGCTCACCATGTCACGTACCGTCGCACGGCAAGAGCCTTTTTGGCAAAACAAAAAACCCTAGCCATCCTAAGGGGCTTTTCTGTAAGCAAACGTAGGAAGAGCTGAACCCTTGGGCCTCAGCGAACGGGCCCAGGGGGCGCCCAATAAGCAAGACGCCCGAGTTCTAAAAACACGATTGGCCTCTTTCGAGCTACTATCTGTCCGCACAAATCAAAAGAGATGCAGGAAGGCTCGAGCCGAAGAACAAGAGCATAAATGATTTAAATTTTTCAAAGGAGGGGTCGGGACCTCAACTCCAATACCTCCAACCGAGACTCCCGGATAACTTGTTCCACAGGAACTTCGGCGAGCATGGCCTCGACAACATCATCGAACTGTTCGATAAGCTCCTCGAAGTCTGCGGCCCCGGTTCCTCCGGGAACCCCGCGAATGGGCGCAGGTCGCGTCCGAGGTGGACCTGAGCCCCGGCAAGGGCCACTGAGGCCCCCCGGTGAACACCACGCTCGACCGAGGCCCGGACACGTTCGGGCACGTCCTAGAGACGCTCCACGAGGTTGTAGCCTCGGGCGCGCACGAACTCCACGGCCGGGCGGAGAACCTGGAGCTCGGCCTCCAACTCGGCGACACGGCCATCCGCGTCCCGAACAAGATCAAAGTCGTCCAAGAGACAATTGCAAGATTTATTAATGACCAAGTCCTAAATCCCAGTGGAGGGCACTACTACGACAACACATAATATTTTCAGCAAACTAAGGAAAGCCAACAGTGTTAAATGTAATCCCAATTAAGGATATGGGTGAATACATGTATATATTGTATACAATATGTGCATATCCATGCATGTAATATATACAGTTTCACATTATGCTTATGTTATTTACATATGCTCAAAACAAATATGTGTATATGTATTATTATAGCATAGAATGTGTATTCGAATAAATATTTTAAAACCAAAATGAAATATGCATTAATAAGCTAAAATGAAAAGACAAAGACCTTTAGTCCCGGTCTGTAGCACAAACCGGGACTAAACGGTTCGTGTTATGGCCTAGGGTGGACCTTTAGTCCCGCATTCTTGCTCCCAGTTCAAGAACCTTAGGAGATGTCCTGGAGGTACAACGGGACTACCCAAGAAGCGCCAAGAACAAGCGCAAAGCGGAACACACAAAGATAGCAAATCAGCACAGGGCCATACTGTCCGGGTTCTGACCTTGGACTGTCCGCCGCTGAGTGTCGGACTGCCTGCGCTAGGGGGCAGATTGTCCGCAGGCAAAAACCCCAAAAAACAAATGTTCTGAACTAGTTGGTCCTGGACTGTCCACGGTTTGCACGCCGGACTATCTGTCGTTCATGTGAACAGTGGAACAGTAGCGTCTGAGGCTACCCTATATCGCGTCCGATGTGACCCCGGACTGTCCGCGAGTCACTGGCGGACTGTCCGCCGGTCACATGACCGAGAACAGTACCACACGACATTGAACTGGGTTGTGCAAAATTTAATCCACGGAATGTCCGCGGTGGGAGTCCTAGATATCCGCAGATGAACAGAAAGCACAAAACAGCCCGAATCAAACCCAACTTTGATCGGATCTCGGTCAAATCAAAACGACTTGCAGCCAAACTTCACCTAGGTGATCTTGCACATGTTGGTGAGCTATTCCTAAGAAATCATGGCTCAAACCCCAACTAAATCAAGATAAACTTCATATTACGTGAAAAGGGAAGTTTGGAAAACGAAAACAATTTTCACCCGATCTATGTGCTCGTGAGATTTTAGAGAAAATCCTTCGGTGGAAAGATGTCTCTCACGTCCTAGCACAAGATGGTTCAAACCGAATTGCAAATCATCCCTCAGATCAAAAGAACTCATGAAATCACAAAGAGGGGAAAATGATGAACATGAAGAACAAAATTGCAAGACAAAGAGGAGCAAGAATTAATTTGATCCTTGGATTTTAACAATATTTATGATTGTTTCAGCTCATGGTGTTGGGTTACAATCCACTCCTAGCAACACAAAGCTATGGATGGCAAAAAGCTCAAGAACAAGAGCCCTCCTCTCTCTCTAACCCTAGCCTCCCCTCATAACAACAAAATGAGAGTGACACACCTCCAAGGATGGCTGCCCCAACAACGCCTTCTTATATATATAAGCGCACATCAAAAGACAAAAATGCCCTTTCATGAAGCACACAACCCAAATACCCTCTAGGGGTAAACCCATCCAACTCTGCGAGTTTCTTCATCGACGGTCACGTGCCTTCCTCCCTAATGCCACCACGTGTCGTCTCGACGACCACCACGCCTTCTCACTGCTAGTTTCACCACGACGCAAGCCTCACGGTGCCACCACGTGTCGTCTCGTTCCACTTGGGAACCAACACTCGGTTTTGAGGCGCAAACCGGCAAACCCGCCACCCTAACTTTTGATGCCCAAATCAAAAACCGGTGATCCTAGGTTCTGAGTCCCAAACCTGGAAACCATCGGGGTAGTTTTCTGAGGCTCAACTACACAAACCCACACCATAGATGGAGCGTGTGTCTGACGCCTCAGTCGCTGAGACCGATATCGACGCATGTCCAACCTGCTCCACCAAGCACGATGCCTTCGCCTTTCTCCCTGACTTGACTGACGGCACTTGCATCTCCCATGCAAACCCGCGTCTGGCCTCCGTCAGGGTGTCACGACGCTGTCACCTTCGTCTTGACTCGACTGATGCCACTGACATCCCATGTAGTCTTGCTTGTTGCCGCCAAGTGCCAACTACCGCAACTGGTCCTCCGGCCTTTGGTCCCTCATCAATCCAAGCCTCACGTCCTCCATTCGCCACTCACGGTCCATCGGCACGACACGTCTCTACTTGACCTTCACCTTAGCATGACCATTGCCTCCGAGCTCCACACCTGCACACCAACATAGCCAAGAGACATGTTGCACAAGCACACCAACACAAAACCCACAACACAACTCAACACCACTAGTTAGTCATTAACATTATCAAGCATATATGAAATAAGACTCAACCGAGAAAATCCTCAAACTTTCCTCACAAGTGTCAATCATTCAACACAACACATGGACACTTCTCAATCATGTCACATGGGGACTTCTCAACCATGTCACATGGGCACTTCTCAACCATGTGTTCTCAATACGAGAGGATCATGACCGATTGAGTCTCATTTATCCAATCGATCAAAACACATCTACTCAACCCTTTACCCTCTTTTCCAACTTCTCTATGTTCGACACATCCCCAATGAGATTTGTCGATATCTTAGGTGACCTGCGGGTCCTAGGAGGTCCAGACGTGTCCCTCCGACATCATCTCGGGGAAAGTTCGAGAGTAACACACACAAGAAGTTCAAACCCTAAATCATCCTTAACGTCTCTTGATGAGTTTCATGGTTTATTAAGAGTTCTTGGTGCTCTTAGGTTGATTTGCAATCTCTTGGGCTGGTAGCCCCGCTGGTGGTGGTGTGTGGTTTTAGACGTTTCTTGTGACGGAACCGCCCAATAATGTGGCCCACTTGCACACGTCATCGTCATAGGGAGCCCAATGACTGTGCAAATGAAACACGTTACTGGAAAGATCCGTCGGGTGTCCCCGAGAGGACCCCGAATTACTCACGAGCCACAGGACCATCATCATGAAGGTTGGAATAATTACAACATTACAACAGTTGATACAAAATACCATCGGAGTGCGGAAGCAAGATAGATAAACTTTACAAATTATGAAGATGTTACTTTTTACATAAAAATAACTGGTATTGCGGAAGTAGAGTAGTATGACAGAACCACACTTAGGCGGAGTACCTAAGTTGGAGAAGAGGAACAACCAGATCACGTCAAGCCCACTGACATGATCATGATCAACACCACCTAATAGAAACCTGCAACAGGGGATTAACAAACCCTGAGTACTGGGGTACTCAACAAGACTTACCCGACTAAAGAAAAAGGGAGAAGACTCAGGAATGAAAGGCTTAGGGTAGTCAAGGTAAGGCTTAAGTATTTTGCAGAAAAAGCATTTTGTAAACCTTGTTTTATTTTGGAAAGATTCAAGCATTTCTCAATTCTTCATTGTCCATGATTCATTTTACATTTCAAAACATACCTAGTTGAGAACCACTCTCCGTTGACAGTCAGTGACCAAGTCTCCATAACCGAGGAGCAACGTTAATCCGGATAAATAATACTCAGCTGAGGATCCCTATCCACACTGCATATGTAGCACCCAAGCTTGCATATGCCAACTCGTCTACCACGATTCCTCCAAGATTGGGCCCGGTCCTACGCCACCCGGAAGTACAGTACACCACTCCTATCCAGGTACGACGACCACGTGGGTACATGCTACTTCCGCCATCTCTCCACTCCCAGTGCGCGGTTGTCGGTCCAATAAAGGATTCCTCGGAGCCAGAGCTTTCCGTAGTATGTGAATAGTTGCAAGTCTTGGCCAGCAGGCCCCCATACGGATGGTCCCTAATTTTCCAGCCAGAACTATACCTTGGTCATATCTCACCCAAGCGTAATAGTCCTGTCAGTTTTTCAACCCTGTCCCGGTCGGTGTCAACTGTTGAGTCCCGGACTACAACATGACGGCACCGTACGCGCGGACAACCTCTTCTCGACAATGACCACATGCTAGCTAGGCAAGCAGTCATCGAACGGGAAGTAAAGCCAAATTCCCATAAAGATTCTTTCAGTGATCACACTTTTGAAAATGGCATTTTATTGCAAATCTATAGTATAGCATCACTAAGCATTTTGCAAATAGTTTTAAAGCAGGGCTGGTGGATCTTCTGGTGGAGGTAAATAATGCAGGTAATAGGTCATCACACAACTCCTATAACCTAATGCAGTAGTTTAACTCAAAAGCATTTAAGGAAAACATTTTATAAAACCAAGGAAGGGTTAAATGCACCGGGGCTTGCCTTCGTTGCAGGGAAGATAAGATCCAAGAAAGATTGACACAAGTTAGTTCGTTTGCTGCTTGAAGTTAAGTCTTTTTCGACGAAGCCTGTCCAACAAGAACCCTCCTCCGAGGCTCGTTCGACAATGGTGAACACCAGAGCTTGATCAACACGACTTCAACACTCTTGGATACTACACGTGGATAAATGATGTATGCTTTAACATGATGCCATGGAATGCATGCTAAGGTGCAGGACAAGACTACTGATTCTAGAGTACAACTTTCTAACATGTGAGTAACTTCTAGGATAGACATAAAGATTAATTATCTTATCTTTTTAAGCATTCAGATTAAACAAACTTATTAAGCATTATTTACAAAACATTGCAAGGCATCACAATCATCATAGACCAGAGGGGTGGGGTCTATGAACAGCAAACAATCCAAAAGGTCACACCATGATTACTTTTCTGTTTTTCCTAATTTATTTTAAAAGATCATTTTATACAGTTGTCCCAAAATTTACCAAATTAATCTCATAGGTTCATCATGGTGTAAATAGATGACAAAACAAATTTCATGACCTTTGGAGCTATACATGTTTTACTAAAAACCTAAAACTATCCATTTATTAATTAAAAGGAGGATTTTTCATATTTTAAACTTTGCAGAAAAGTAGAGTTTCTTATTTTTCTAAAATACTACACAGAGCAAGGAACACACAACATTTATCTCAAGATTTTTAGAACAACAGATTAAACCTCACAAAAAGAAGAAAACAAAACACTATTCATATTTTTAAAAGAAAAGGAAAACTGTGCTTCTCTCGAGGCTCGGCGCGCTTGCCTGTAAGGCGGACAGCGGACCGGTCGCTCGAGGTCTCGGCTGGGAAGGCAGAGGGTGGGGATAGCTTCGCGGGCTCACCAGGAGTTGGAAACGAGGCTCGGCGAGGCGGTGCAAGGGTCGGAGGCGGGAGCTCGATGGTGGCGAGGCCTCGGCGGAGGCTCGGCTAACCTCTCGAGGGTAGCCTCGGCGTGCTCGAGGCTCAGTCCGAGGGTGGCTGCGATTCGCCCGAGGCTGAGGGTGGGGCTCGGCTGCTTCGAGGGGGCGCGGTTCGCAGGCGTGCTCGAGGGTGAGGCTCGAGGGGACGCTCGAGGGTGAGGCTCGAGGCTGGCCTTGGCATGTTCGAGAGATGCGGCTCGAGGGATGTGGCTCGAGGGGACGCTCGAGGGTGTGCGGTTCGAGGGTTGGCTCGAAGGTTGGCTCGAGGGTGAGGCTCGAGCGATTCGCCGGAGTTGGAGGGGAGTCGCTGCGCCGGCGAAGGAAAGGACGGAGGGGTGAAATTGGTGGCTTGGGAGGTGGAGAAGCTCAAGGCGAAGGCAGTGGCGGCCTTGGCGGGCGCTGGGGCTGCCTGATGGCTTGGGTTGGCGAGGAAGTGTTGGTGGTGGCAATGGGGAGCTTGGTGGCTTTTATAGGCGCGGGGTGATGCCGGGGTCCGGCGAAGGACGGTGGGGGTCCGGGCGAAGAGGACGGTGGGGGTCCGGGCAAGAGGACGGTGGGGGTCGGGCAAGAGGCGGGGGGTGCAAAAGACGGTGGGGGGCAAAAGGACGTGGGGGTCCGGGCAAAAGGACGGTGGGGTGGGCCGGGCAAAAGGACGGTGGGGGTCGGGCAAAAGGACGGTGGGGGTCGGGCAAAAGACGGGAGGGGTCCGGGCAAAGGACGGTGGGGGTCGGGCAAAAGGACGGTGGGGGTCCGGGCAAAGGAGGTAGGGGCCGGGTGAGGATGAGGTAGGGGTCCTCCAGCTGTGCACAGTGAAAACCTATTCTTCTTTTGAAATCTTGAAAATTACTCCTAAACTTTGAACTGCACAAAGAAAACTCAAACAAACCAAAGTTGTTTAGAATTTGAGATCTACAACTTTGCTAAAAGGACCAACTTCAAATTTTAAACCAACAAAGTTGTTTAGAATTTAGAAAAGGGTAAAACTAGAGTTTGGAAATTTGGGTTTTTCAAAAGGAATTTAAATTTTATTTTGATTTTTGAATTTTGGTCCTCAAACACAGCATCAAAAACACTTAACTGAACAAGATCTACACAAAAATAAGCAAACTTAAATGCATGGCAAGAATGATTAAAGACTAATGATGATGACATGTCAGGTTAATTACTTATTAAACACCAGAGGTGTATAGCCTTCCCCCTAAAAGAAATCTCGTCCCGAGATTAAGAAGTGCTTAAAGGCTGGGGTTGAGTAATGAAAAAGGACATGTGTCACACTTGTTTCTCGCAAGGAGTTCACAAGGCAACTGGGTTGCGGTTGGGATTACAACTGGGATCAGAACGCGGTTGCAAGTAGCAAGGTAGAAGACATTTGAGTGGAGCAAGAAAAATTATCAAGAACCAAGAGAGAGCGTACATTAGCTGTGGGTTATAATGGATCATAACTGTAGACCTCGATACCTGCGCGCACCCAATGGAAACTTGTGCAATCCGGCACACAGGATTCTTTGGGTTCCGTCGCGGCACCGTGGTCGCCAATCATGGCACCATAATAGAGCACAACTTCTATATCCCTCATTTCAATAAGAAGGAAATTATAACCAGAAACAAAGGTTGGTTATAACTACAAGGAAAGTGGCTTTGAACTCCCTTTCGGGCATTTAGAAATGAAAGCACTTTCATAGTGGACTAGAAGGAATTATGACTATAGGCCTGGATATTAGCGAGCACCTGGCCGTAACGCTCTATGGTGGCCATCCATAGGCGACTTCAGGTTCCCACACTTTTATCCGGTCCATAGATCAGGGTCCTTTCAAAGAACACAATTTCAATAACTTTCAACCACCATTCGTCGTTTTCACGACACCAAGCAACCAGCACGTGCCAATTCAAGGCATGACACGCGCTTTCCAGAAGAACCAAGGACTTTACCATGATTCTGACTTTATGTGGTAGAGTGTATAAAAGATATCCAAAAATTCCCAAGGATTAGGAACTTATGGAATGAAAGTAGCAAGAGCAACAGAATCTAGGGACGATCAACTATCGGGGATCATAGCTGCTTTTAGAATTTAGAGAAGAAGCACATTTTATTATCATGCATGATATGATGCATGCTCGTCCTATACGACCTCTCACTGACAGGAGATCTCTGTCTCCACCTGTTAGTTAGATATAGGGCTATTCTTTATATACTAGCTTCACTGACTTGGTACCTTCTGTCGGAATCACTAGTATAGTCTTCACGAAGTCTTCCAGCAAAGCAAGAAACTTAGGGAAGGATCATTTTTAATTTGTTACTTCAAAAAAAACTTTTAGATTAAGAAACCATTTTGAAGTTTTTCAAAAGTAATGTTGTAACCAGTCTTCCCTTGATGACAATCCTGCTCGATACCATTCTGTGACGGAACCGCCCAATAATGTGGCCCACTTGCACACGTCATCGTCATAGGGAGCCCAATGACTGTGCAAATGAAACACGTTACTGGAAAGATCCGTCGGGTGTCCCCGAGAGGACCCCGAATTACTCACGAGCCACAGGACCATCATCATGAAGGTTGGAATAATTACAACATTACAACAGTTGATACAAAATACCATCGGAGTGCGGAAGCAAGATAGATAAACTTTACAAATTATGAAGATGTTACTTTTTACATAAAAATAACTGGTATTGCGGAAGTAGAGTAGTATGACAGAACCACACTTAGGCGGAGTACCTAAGTTGGAGAAGAGGTACAACCAGATCACGTCAAGCCCACTGACATGATCATGATCAACACCACCTAATAGAAACCTGCAACAGGGGATTAACAAACCCTGAGTACTGGGGTACTCAACAAGACTTACCCGACTAAAGAAAAGGGAGAAGACTTAGGAATGAAAGGCTTAGGGTAGTCAAGGTAAGGCTTAAGTATTTTGCAGAAAAAACATTTTGTAAACCTTGTTTTATTTTGGAAAGATTCAAGCATTTCTCAATTCTTCATTGTCCATGATTCATTTTACATTTCAAAACATACCTAGTTGAGAACCACTCTCCGTTGACAGTCAGTGACCAAGTCTCCATAACCGAGGAGCAACGTTAATCCGGATAAATAATACTCAGCTGAGGATCCCTATCCACACTGCATATGTAGCACCCAAGCTTGCATATGCCAACTCGTCTACCACGATTCCTCCAAGATTGGACCCGTCCTACCGCCACCCGGAAGTACAGTACACCACTCTTATCCAGGTACGACGACCACGTGGGTACATGCTACTTCCGCCATCTCTCCACTCCCAGTGCGCGGTTGTCGGTCCAATAAAGGATTCCTCGGAGCCAGAGCTTTCCGTAGTATGTGAATAGTTGCAAGTCTTGGCCAGCAGGCCCCCATACGGATGGTCCCTACATTTTTCCGCCAGCGACAAGCACCTCGGGACTCTAACCCAAGAGTACAGGTCCTGTCGGTTTTTCAACCCTGTCCCGATCGGTGTCAACTGTTGAGTCCCGGACTACAACATGACGGCACCGTACGCGCGGACAACCTCTTCTCGACAATGACCACATGCTAGCTAGGCAAGCAGTCATCGAACGGGAAGTAAAGCCAAATTCCCATAAAGATTCTTTCAGTGATCACACTTTTGAAAATGGCATTTTATTACAAATCTATAGTATAGCATCACTAAGCATTTTGCAAATAGTTTTAAAGCAGGGCTGGTGGATCTTCTGGTGGAGGTAAATAATGCAGGTAATAGGTCATCACACAACTCCTATAACCTAATGCAGTAGTTTAACTCAAAAGCATTTAAGGAAAACATTTTATAAATCCAAGGAAGGGTTAAATGCACTGGGCTTGCCTTCGTTGCAGGGAAGATAAGATCCAAGAAAGATTGACACAAGTTAGTTCGTTTGCTGCTTGAAGTTAAGTCTTTTTCGACGAAGCCTGTCCAACAAGAACCCTCCTCCGAGGCTCGTTCGACAATGGTGAACACCAGAGCTTGATCAACACGACTTCAACACTCTTGGATACTACACGTGGATAAATGATGTATGCTTTAACATGATGCCATGGAATGCATGCTAAGGTGCAGGACAAGACTATTGATTCTATAGTACAACTTTCTAACATGTGAGTAACTTCTAGGATAGACATAAAGATTAATTATCTTTATCTTTTTAAGCAAGATTAAACAAACTTATTAAGCATTATTTACAAAACATTGCAAGGCATCACAATCATCATAGACCAGAGGGGTGGGGTCTATGAACAGCAAACAATCCAAAAGGTCACACCATGATTACTTTTCTGTTTTTCCTAATTTATTTTTAAAAGATCATTTTATACAGTTGTCCCAAAATTTACCAAATTAATCTCATAGGTTCATCATGGTGTAAATAGATGACAAAACAAATTTCATGACCTTTGGAGCTATACATGTTTTACTAAAAACCTAAAACTATCCATTTATTAATTAAAAGGAGGATTTTTCATATTTTAAACTTTGCAGAAAAGTAGAGTTTCTTATTTTTCTAAAATACTACATAGAGCAAGGAACACACAACATTTATCTCAAGATTTTTAGAACAACAGATTAAACCTCACAAAAAGAAGAAAACAAAACACTATTCATATTTTTAAAGAAAAGGAAAACTGTGCTTCTCTCGAGGCTCGGCGCGTTTGCCTGTAAGGCGGACAGCGGACCGGTCGCTCGAGGTCTCGGCTGGGAAGGCAGAGGGTGGGGATAGCTTCGCGGGCTCACCAGGAGTTGGAAACGAGGCTCGGCGAGGCGGTGCAAGGGTCGGAGGCGGGAGCTCGATGGTGGCGAGGCCTCGGCGGAGGCTCGGCTAACCTCTCGAGGGTAGCCTCGGCGTGCTCGAGGCTCAGTCCGAGGGTGGCTGCGATTCGCCCGAGGCTGAGGGTGGGGCTCGGCTGCTTCGAGGGGGCGCGGTTCGCAGGCGTGCTCGAGGGTGAGGCTCGAGGCTGGCCTTGGCATGTTCGAGAGATGCGGCTCGAGGGATGTGGCTCGAGGGGACGCTCGAGGGTGTGCGGTTCGAGGGTTTGCTCGAAGGTTGGCTCGGGTGAGGCTTGAGCGATTCGCCGGAGTTGGAGGGGAGTCGCTGCGCCGGCGAAGGAAAGGACGGATGGGTGAAATTGGTGGCTTGGAAGGTGGAGAAGCTCAAGGCGAAGGCAGTGGCGGCCTTGGCGGGCGCTGGGGCTGCCTGATGGCTTGGGTTGGCGAGGAAGTGTTGCTGGTGGCAATGGGGAGCTTGGTGGCTTTTATAGGCGCGGGGTGATGCCGGGGTCCGGGCGAAGGACGGTGGGGGTCCGGCGAAGAGGACGGTGGGGGTCCGAGCAAGAGGACGGTGGGGGTCCGGGCAAGAGGACGGTGGGGGTCCGGGCAAAAGGACGGTGGGGGTCCGGCAAAAGGACGGTGGGGGTCCGGGCAAAAGGACGGTGGGGGTCCGGGCAAAAGGACGGTAGGGGTCCGGGCAAAAGGACGGTGGGGGTCCGGGCAAAAGGACGGTGGGTCCGGGCAAAGAGAGGTAGGGGCCGGGTGAGGATGAGGTAGGGGTCCTCTAGCTGTGCACAGTGAAAACCTATTCTTCTTTTGAAATCTTGAAAATTACTCCTAAACTTTGAACTGCACAAAGAAAACTCAAAACACCAAAGTTGTTTAGAATTTGAGATCTACAACTTTGCTAAAAGGACCAACTTCAAATTTTGAACAACTTTTGAATTAGAAAAGGGGTAAAACTAGAGTTTGGAAATTTGGGGTTTTTCAAAAGGAATTTAAATTTTATTTTGATTTTTGAATTTTGGTCCTCATAACACAGCATCAAAACACTTAACTGAACAAGATCTACACAAAAATTAAGCAAACTTAAATGCATGGCAAGAATGATTAAAGACTAATGATGATGACATGTCAGGTTAATTACTTATTAAACACCAGAGGTGTTACACAAGTCTCTTATGCCATTTCTAAAGATCAGAGGAGGCTCCAGCCAAAAGACAATGAGAAATGTCAAAAGACTCCGAGAAATTCGCACGAAAGACTTTTCCAAAGGTCAAAATCAGACATACAAGATTGCCCTGAGGATCTAGAATACGACTGAGATTCGGCTTAAAATGAACCTCATAGTCATCCTCAAAGAGTTGAGAAACAGAAAGAAGGTTAAAATGCAAGTTCGATACAAGAGCAACATCACGTAAGACAAAATGCTCATTAACTTGCATAGAACCACGGGATAGCACCTTACCTTTGCTATTGTCACCGAAGGTAATAAACTCCTTTCCGGTGACTAGACTAAGACTGGAGAACCACTTGGAGTTTCCGGTCATATGCCTTGAGCACCCGGAATCCACAAGCCAAACGTTCTCCAATCTACTTACCTACATCAATAAAAAGTAGTAGGGTGAGCATACGGTTCAACACTGCGGTGAGTAAAACAGGAAGAATACCAGTGTTGTCCCGGCTGCTCAAAAGAACGGTCAGTATAAAAACCATTCCTAACATTCCTACGGAGAAAGCGATAACCACGCATAGGAAAACGTGGTCCGCTAAGAGGAGAGCGCTCACCGCGATAGCCAAAACGCGGTTGGGGGTAACGCTCAACAACAAAGCCACCGCCACGGGGTCCATAGCCTATAAAACTAGGATCCCACCGCACAAAACCTCCTTGTGGCCTAGGACCTTGAGGCATTGGTCCTCTAGGCCTAGCACTCCTCCTTTGAACGTTCGGCACATGTATATCATGGAAGGGATGGTACATGGATTGGAGGCATGGTGTCTAGCTTGTTCCTCAAGTGATTTGGTTTTGGAGCCCATGTTTGATTCTTGGGTGGAGCTCTTGGAGGTTCCACAAACACTCCATCTTTGGTGTTAGGCTTGAGAGGCTCTTTGGGTGGAATCTTGGTTAGTTTGGGAGTAGTGGTGGAGTTGGGCTTCTCACTCGGCTTAAGACCACTAGACTCACCAATCTTCCCAAAAGAAGTGGCACTCTCCACACCCTGAGCAAAACCAACACGTGGACCTCCAGCAGCACGCTTGAATTGGGCAATCATCATGCCAAGCTGTGGCTCTCCACTAGAAACCCATGATAAGATGGTCCGAAGGTATGTGTTTTCTTCCTCGGTTTGCAACTTGTCATGCTTCACATTTGCCATCTCCATCTCCAAACTCTCACACAAAGCACATCTAGACACACTAGTGTTACCTGAGTTAGCCTTCTCAAGAGACTCAATCTTGGCATCCTTCTCTGCCAACTCAGATCACAAGCCTGCACAAGACTTGCACGCACCAAGCAAAATGGGTCTAGCTATAAGCTCATCCACCTCTCCAACCAAAGCAACATACTTCCCCCTCAATGTGAGTAGGTCAGTCATGTGCTTGGAGCACATCTCACACTCATCCTCCTCGGTGACTACAACGGTGGACTTGACAGACTCAAGTTCCTTCACCACATCCTCCCACTTCTGCCTAAACTCCTTCTCTCTAGCAGCA